>CALNHZ020000104.1:0-422500 GCA_940586395.1 Vitis riparia x Vitis cinerea
GGATCTTGGATGCTCCATTGATACCAAAGCCAAGTTCATTTCTGGTTGAATCCATGCCAAATTTTGCGGGCCAATATCCACAAGTTGCACCTCCAAAAAACTCTGCACAGCAGGATGCATATATAGATTGACTACAGACAAATCAAAACAAAGAACTAAACAAAAAATTTGATTGTCTTTTTGAAACTTAAAGGAGCACTACCCAGCCAGAAGAACAAAGTATACGAACTTACGTTGCTGCCACAATGTATTTATCTACATAAAAAATTAAGGACTTGTCTTTTATTATAGAAATCAAAGAAAAAAAATTATAATCATAAAAAAAATTTGATATGGAAATCCATGGATAAGGAACAAAAACCCGAAAAATAAAATAAAAATAATTCAAAATTTACTTTCCCTTTTCCTCAGTTTTTCAGCAACCCAACCATGGATATCTTATAAAGCAGCTTTTCATCCGTGAATCCATAAACAACATAAAACTTCAACACCTTCACTCATGTAAACCATACCTAATGACTGTTTGGAGAAACAATCATTGTGTTTGGGTCATTTTCAAGCCTCAGAATTCAAGAGCCTTGCTACCAGAATCAATTGTAGTCACTGCCATAAAACAAAGAAAAATAACCATCAATCAGAATCCATTAAAAACAGGACTAAATTTGGAAAGAGAAAAAAACAAACCATTAAGAATCTTCCTATTCTTTCCTCTGGTTTTCTTCTCTGTTTGTTAGCTAAGAAAGTATACAATTTCCTATAAACAATAGCTAGCACATGAAACTGGGACTCTGTTCTATTCTACAAGATGCAAAGAAAAGGAGCTTTGTATACAAATAAGACCTACTAAAATCCACACCCCTCAAAGCAAGATCTGACTAGATTTGATACAAAATCTTCCAAAATTTCCAAGTTGATTTCAATTATAGGGCAAGCAAATTTTTTATTCCCCATCAATTTAAAATCTAATTACAAATGTTTTACAAATAAACTTCATAGACAAAATAAAAAAACATTAAAATCATCCTTAAATTTTGTCTCTATTTTGGTAATACTATTTTAATAATTATATCTTGTTGAACCTATTTTATAAGAGATGTCATGTAGACAAGTTTTATAACTTGTTAAAATAGATCCAAACTGGCAAATGTTAAAAACTGGAAGAGGTTTTAGATCATCATGTAGACTAGTCATACTCATTGCAGAATAGAGCCTTTGTAGTGAATAGCTTTTAGAAGCACTAATCTCATCTTTATATATACCTTGAACAACAAAAGTAATTACATAACACATGAAATATTTTCAAATGCTACTGCCAGAAGAATCAAAGTGGAATAACTTCACTTCTATCTGGTGTCCCAAATGCAGAACTATGAGAGTTGAAGATTGAAGACTTACAAATCAATCTATGACTTGAGACTAACAGAAACTAGGAGTCCTTTGTATATATGTCCAAGTGAAAGATCTGTTGTATATATGTCCAGAAGGGATCTCAAGCTGTTGAAGAAAACTGAACATGATTAGTGATGAAAGCATCCATAGTCTGAAAACAATAAGGCTTGGAATATGAAACTGAGATGCATCAACCTTATAATATCTGCCAAACTTCTTTTTTTTCCCCTCCTTTTCAAGGCCAAAGTGCAGCATACACACTAGCATCCACATTACAATATAAACTTATTCATATAATTTTATATTCTATGATTGAAAAATGTTGGGAAAATCTCTTGAGAATAGGTTGGATGAGAACAGAAAAATGGAATGGAGAAAGCCAAATATCACTAGTGTTTCAGGATGGGAGAAAGCCAATTTTACATTCATGATGGGAGAAATGGACAACAAACAGTCTCTAAAAAATTTATGAAAATTTCAGGAAGTAAGGAAGAGAGCTAAGAAAAATCACCTAGAGAAACATGTGCTAGCTGGTTATTGGAAGAGAGAACATATACTAATATCACTAGTGTTTTTCTCCAAAATCTCCCCACAATTTTGGCCTGTGTGACCATTAGTAAATGAAAACCAATTTTTGAACACCAAAGAAAATTTTAATTACCCTTTTAGTGTCAATCTACCCACCTATTTGGTTCTGTACCTAAAGTTTACCATGTATAATATCCTCCATTCAAACCCGCTTTGCACCAATGGTCTTATCATTAGGAATAGCCCCCTGTTTTCCCTTTGGGTGGGAGTGGCTCAAGTTTGACCTATGAAATGGGGAAAATTGTGAACAGTAGAGTAAACTGATCAGAATTGGGCTTTGAATTACCACTAACCTTTCTTACCACTGATATCCATCACTACTCACCATATTAAGCCACTTCATATTGAGGCATGGTGCAAAGCCTGATGACACTAAGTGATTACAACATATATATTTTTTTTCACACCCAAATGCCCCTATTCTTCTAGAAAAGTATCCTTACCATTTCAGGTGATGTGATTAGGGAGTGGACATTAATAGAAGATCTCACCACTGCAGACATTGTAACATGATAGATATATGCTATTACTAGACATGAAAAATACTCTTTTTGTTCACTGATTTATACTAGAACCTTACACTAACTAAAGCTAGTTGAGGTTGATTATTGGATTAGAGTGAATAAAAGACATTTTTTTTTTTTTTTGGAAATGATATTAGATATTTTTATTTATTTTTTACTCTACTTTATTTTCTCTAATTTAATTGTTTTAAATTCTATACAATTTTTTATTCATGGACATAGACTCAAATAAATCACCCTGCATCCAACCCCAAATACTAAAATCTCCCCACAATTTTGGTCTCAAGGAAGCATACTGCAATAAAAATCTCTCCATCAAAAATTTCCCCCAACTGGCATGCAACTTCATCAAGCTGAAACTTCATCAATTACCCAAACAACATACAAATCACCTGTAGTTCTACCAGGGTTCAAATCTCGGTCGATACCGGTACAATCAGCCAAGTTGTATCCGTCTCGACCATGGCCGGTACCGGACCGATACCCGAGTTGGATATTTTGTCGAACAAACTCGGTTGAATTGAAAGAGTGAATCCCATGGAAACGTGAGACAACTCTAAGATCATGTTGAGACTAAGCTATTTGGGTTATTGGTAATGGAAAAAAGGTAATATTGGAGTAGGAATGGTGGAGAAGATGAGAGGATCAAAACCCACGAAAATGAAAAATACAGATTACAGAGATGGACTGCATCTTGTAGTCGCCGGTCGGATCCCCCAGGTTCTTGCCGGAGATGGAACTGAGCGACATGAGGAGGAGGCAGAGTCGCCGGACTCCAGCACCACTGTTATCGACGGAGAACGATGGTGAGGTGGCCGATGGAAGTGGGAGAAGAGAGAAAGGGGCCTGCGGAGGAGCTGGTTGTGGGGAGAAATGGGTGTTTGACCGGTCAATGGTGGTTATGAGTATTTAACAGATGTGGATTTGGGTTTTTTTTTTTTTTGATAAATAGGTGAGGATTTAGGTTTTAAATAATATGTATTTGTTTTTTATGTAGATAATGAGTATTTGGTGGGAATTTGAGTTTTAAATAATTTGATGAAAATTAGAATGATAAAAAATTAATAATGAATATTAGACTTATATCAAATAATAGGAAATGAATATTTATATAAAAATTAAAATTAATGAATATATTTTATAAGAAAAATTATATTTATTTTTTTAAAGATGAATCATGGTTTTATTTTTTAATAGTTTAAAAATATTTTTTTAAATTCAAAATATTTAATTTAAACAATTTTTTATAAAAAAAAATTACTTTTATTATTTTCATCTTCAACAAGAAACATTTATTATCAAGTGATTAAATTAAAATATTTTTAGAGATTTTTAATATTATTTTAAATCATCCCAAAAGTATGCTTTTATTATAATTTAAATAATTTTAATATAATAGAAGTTTATTTTATTAATTTTTCACTCTACTTATTTGTATTTAATTTTTTAAATAATTTTCATAATTTTTTAAAATTATTTTAAGCTCTTACATTATAATTTTTTGTGTATCACCCGATACCGATCCGAGATACCGAGACAGATGTGCCTCAAGACCTCCCAAGTCAATGACCGATACCGCGACTTTGAACTATGAGTTCTACTGGGGACAAGTGATGATGCATGGCATCATTTAATTTCCCTCCATAAAAAAATTCTCATTCTAAAAATCTGATCATTTTACTGGGTACAAATTACATTTGTCTTGTCTTAGAAAGAAGGAATGATGAGAAATCCATCAAAAGAAAACCCAAAGGAAATCAAACCAAAAAAGATATGGGATCCCAACATAATCATAGAATGTGGAGAAATAAAACCAAAAGATGGAGAAAAAATACCCTAGCAAAAAGAAAAAAAACCCTAACAATTGAAACCATATGGTGAATCAGAAAACTACAAGTCATTTGGTTGAAAGAATAATGAGTGAATCAAAAAAATACCAAGCCTCTTCATCCACACTCCGATTATCTCCATTATTGACCACTGAGAAATAAAACCAAAAGCATTTTGGTGACTTTCAGTCAGTGAAAAGAAGGTTGTATTGCTGGATCTCCTCAGGTTTTCCCTTCTAAGTTCGTTTGGAATTTTCAAGTTCCTTTCAAACTGAAGTCTTTTGTCTGGTTAGTGGCACACAAGAAGGTGAATACTAATGACATGCTACAAGTGAGAAGACCCTACAAAGCCCTTAGTCCTGATATTTGTATTCTGTACATGAAGCATGGGGAATCAGCATATCATCTTTTTCTTCATTGTTCCTTGACGATTGGGTTGTGGCACAGGTTATTTCAGTTAGCTAAGATGGATTGGGTCCCCCCGAGGAGCATCTTTGACATGATGTCCATCAAATTTAATGGTTTTGGTACTTCTAAGAGGGGGATAGTTTGTGGCAAGCTACGAGCATCGCTTTAATTCGGGTTGTGTGGTGGGAAAGAAACGCGAGGATTTTTGAGGATAAGCAAGGAATTCAGAGTTTCTTTGGGACTCTATGTTTTCCTTGCTTCTCTTTGGGCTTTCTGTTCCAAGGCGTTTAAGGGGACTCCCCTTAATGTGTTACAACTTGATTGGTTAGCGGAGTGTACTCCATAAGGAATGGTCCTTTATAGAGAGTTCGTTTGTTTTCTGTGTAACTTCCTATAATTTAGTTTTCTTTGGCGGGAGGATTTCTCATCCTTCTTATTGTACTTCTTTTTTTCTATCAATATATCTCTGTGTCGTTTCCAATCAAAAAAAAAAAAAAAAAAAGGTTGTACTGCTCATTATTAGAAGAAGGGAAAGGGAAAGGCATGTTTACCTGCAAAATCTCTTTTCATCTAAGTACTGCTCATTGTTAGAGGAAGGGAATGGGAATGCACATGATGCAAATATTTGCATTGTCTTGTCCTCATCCTAGGAATAATGTCATCACTCTGCTCAAGGCTTTTGGAGAGTGTCACTACCTCCAAGAAATAACCAACCTGGTTAAAAATTGCATTTCAAAGCACTTTCTCTTGATCCAAACAGAAAACAAATACAACTATAACATTGAGTTCGAGCTAAATTTCTTTTTGATTTGGTCTTGTTTTGACAAACACCTATTTTAGGAAATAAGGACGACATTGAAGAAACGTCTAACAACAGCTTCATAAGTGCTTATGTTTGGGTTTATACTATGGTTAAGGTATTGATGCTACAAAATATGGTGGCTTGTAGATGTTATCAAGGGAAATTTTATACTAGTATGGTTAAGTGTTGGGCTAGCAGGCCCAAGGAATAATGCATGTTCAAATCCTAGCCCATGATCATAAGAATTTATATATTGGACTTTCAATGGTTTCTTTTTTCTGTAAACCTGCTTGTTTTATCTAACAAGGAATTCTCAATTATACCAAACACTTAACAGTGATATTCTCGTTGATCCACATGACCAATAAGGCATAGCAAGTGTCCTTCTAAAGCTCCTTATTGACAATAACAAATGGCCTTAGTGGCATAAAAATGAGCTAAAGAACACCAGTTTTCGTGGCTAGAACATACCTTAAATGTGATTTACAGGAAATAATAGAAAAGTTAAGAAGTTGGCAATTAAACTAAAAAGTATTTGATATATTGGTTTGTAATAGTGGGTGCGAAATTTACTAGCCATGGAGGGATTTTGTGGCTGATTTGGACTATGAAGCCCATGTAGAGTATCGATGGACTAGTGAGGATGTTGGATCAATGGTGATAAGGCTCTAGAAGAAAGTGGGGTTGATGATGACATTATCTAGTTTGCAATGTGTGTGGTTCTAGGTACTACTTTTAAAGTTTGTAATGTTAGATCAATGCTTCTCATATATGATACTTTTCATAGTGATGAATCACAAAATTTACCACATCAAATATATTTTAGACTCAGTTATCAGAGTTAAGAACCAAATAATGATAGAAAGGTAACTCTCTTGTATATACTACTTCAATCAACATATGTATAACATTAGATAATGGCACAATCAAACCTAACATGGTTTTCACAAAAACACTATGCAGGTTACTCAAATTGTCTCTCAAGTTGTTTGTTGAGCATCTATCATAGTGTTGACCATCATGAAAAAATTCACCTGTTCAATGTCTTCATATGCTCACAAAATGCATTCCAAAGCTTGCTTTTTTTCCCAGCCTTTGAAGAAGGTTAAGATCATGGAACTGTTTGACATTTTTTTTTATGCACAAAGCTCCAATTCTACCTTGTGTTTAGCACTACAAGAACATTCAAACATTGATCAATGGGACATATTGATCCATAGGGAAATACAAATTAACATTAAGTGTGCACCATTGTCATTTTTAATATGAACACATTAAAATTGGAGAAATCAATGAATTTAAACTTGATATAGCTTACTATTTCAATTTTCATTGATTCATGGTAATGATTTTTCAATCATTACAAAGCACAATGCTTATCAATCTTCAAGAGCTAGTTGTGCAGTTCCCTACAGATACAAAACCCAGTTCAAATTACAAGGAAAGTATAAATTAATAATGGTTCTATAAAAGGATATACTAAATGGGTTAGTATACCTATCAATCTTCAAAGCACTAAAATTCAAATTCTAAAATTGTAGTTAACCAAAATCTAAACATTGGAACAGTCTAAACAATATAATATTCAAAGTCATTTTGTATTAACCTTTTAATTTCAGCAGAAGAAAAAGATCCACAGGAAATTTTGAATTGAATTTGACATTAAAATAATGAGAGATCCAATTGGCTTATCACTTTTAAAATATTATGTTGGTTAGTCTTTTATAAAGGGTGAAATATTACTCTTCAACCGCACTCTTTTAACTTAATCATTTAAAGACAACATAAGACAATATGTGCAAGAGAATCCACACAAGTGAAATATAATAAGGAAATGTTCAATAAACAATATTTTACTTCTCTTGGCTTTTAACATCTTGGCTAGTTATAGAGTCCATTACACAAATGATCAATTCTCATTTTTCATTAAAAAGAAAGAAAGTCGAATAAGAAGACACCAAGGCACTATCACTAGCATCTAAGCTAAGTTTGTTAGTATGATGATCCAATCTCTACTTAAACTAGCAAGGAGACCCCTATTTTAACATTATAAATAATGAACATAGAAAAATCAAAATTTTTAAGCAAAGATGGTAATCAAACCTCTTATTCTTGTGAGGTTCCATCTATAGTCTATGCAACCTCATTATAGTAAATGATATTGTATTAAATATAATACCGGTCCACTTCCATCATTTTATTTGCATTTGAATCATCCATTCTCAATGAGTTTAGCAGATAAATCAAGTCTTTTTTATTGAATTTGCTTCAATCTATATGCTAACACATCTAAGTTAGCAATTTTATCAACTTAACACATTTTTTTCTATCAAACTAACATTATCCACATGATACCCTTTATTTACAATCTAATTCTACTATCAAGACACTGTGTGACATTATATATAGACACTTGTACTCTCACATTGATAAATCCTTTACAATGTTGCCAAACTCTATGTTGATATTGAGGATGTGCATCACTAATAGACCATTAAAGTATGTTTTGTCTATCAATAAGTCAAGAACAATATATTCTAACAATTCTTTCCAATTCAAGAAGAAAAAAAAAAAAGGAAAGAAAAAAAGCTTACTATTTTCCAAAATCAAAATTGCATAATACATAAAATTGATAAAGATGGCCAAATAATTCAAAAGTCTACCATCACTATTTTGCAAATCAAATTTACAGCCTTAATCTACAGATAAAGATAGAGAACCTGATATGAAATCATGTTTAAGTGTGTGAATTGCAGTAATGTGCATCTGTTCTTTGACTGAGACTTTCACTGCTTCATCCTCAACACCTATGCCATTCAAACAAAAATAAATAAAAATAAAAAAATTCACAAAAATATTTGAATCGCTCACCAAATGAATTATTTTAGAGAGATAGAAGCTAAACAAAGAGAAATGTGCCATTAATTTGAGATTGCAAATACTTTTCCGTCTTCCACACTTCTCAATTTCCTTGAGAAATTTTGAAGAAAACAAGAAACATGTGGCTCAAATTCTTCTTCAAATCCAGGACTTGAAGGAAAATTCTAGAGAGAGAAATGAGAGAGTCGGTATGAATATGAATGAGAAAGATAAAACTGAAATTTGGACCACATAATTATCAGTTCGCTAAAATTAACACGATTAGCCAATCCAAATTTTCATTACACTGTTTTGCTCAATGAAGAAAGAAATATAAATCACCCTTGTATATTGGAATATAAATGTGTCCTTATTCTACATATAGGTTTTCATTTGATTTTTTTTTTTTTTTTGGATTATCAAATAACAAAGAAGAATGTTTTAAAAAAAAAAATTAAAATTCTATGAACTCCTTGCACGATAATAATACTCACTTAGCATTCAAAATATAGAGGAATTTGTTGCATTCCAAACAAAATCAAGCATAAACATTTTCAAATTAACTTTGATGGATAATGCCATCAAACATAAACCTACTACAGCAGTTGACATTAGCTCAAGAAGGTCAACGTCTTCACAAGAATGAGTTTCGAGCAACGATTTGAGGGTTTCAACAGTAGTTTTTGAGTTTAAAATATGGGGATCAATAGAGCATGGTTTAATCATACTTTTGATTGCAGATGCTAATTCCTTCAAAGCTTTTCTGGATTTCATACTCATCTTTGTGCAAGCCTCTTGAATTTTGTTTTGGATCTCTGTGGGGGCCTATGAGAATATCATAGCAGAATGAAGTTTGTTGAGAAAACAGCTTATGCTATGGTTTTTTGTTACCCAAGTTAAATCAAGTAATCTGAAGGCAATGAATTTTAGTTTGTGAGTTGAGTTTACTACCGGGATATGAGAGTGAGGGTAGCTACTGCTAAGAGCTTCAATACGATAGGCACATTGGCCAGCTAGGGATCCAATCTTTTGGTATTGTTTCTAAGGACGACAAAACCTGAAACGACCATGACCAGGCTCCCATTTTGCAAAATTCGTCTGCAAGTTGAGAAATTTAAACAAGTTGTAACTTGATGTAGTCTATGAATTTAGATAATTTTGACAGTGAAATAGACCAATCTGTCAACTCACCAAGGAATCTTCAGTGATTTTTGAAGTCAAAATACTTTTGTATCCTTGAAGAATTGTTTTGCTATCCTTGGATTCTCCATCTCCTGAGACTCTAAAATATTTCCCTGAAAATCCTGCAAACTCACTTACTTGTAAGTTATCAAAATTAGATTAAAAAAATGTAAAAGGTATGGTTCTCTTTGGGTTTATCTTGAGCAATCTACACATTCATTTGGGGTGTAATGCCACCTTTCTATTTTAGGCATACCTTCTAAGAAGTTCCCAAGCTTTTCAACATTGCCAGCAACCAGATTGTAAAGATCGTCACCAGCCCACATTGGGTAGATGCCTATGGATACAAACACAGCTGTGGCACTACCAATGAGGATGGTTGAGGATAGCCCATTACAGATACCAAACTGAATGTCAATATAAACATCAACAAACCATAATCGTATTGCGCCTTCATTTTAGGGAAAAATTGTATAAATGACACTGCTGCAGCTGCAACACAAGTCGACAACTCTATCAATCAGTTAATCTTCGGGCTATTTCAAGAAACTCTGGTAGCCATGGTTCTATAAGCAACCACATCTCCTTTCAGCAAAAACTCCAGCACGTCCCTGCCAAAACCTCCATCAACCTTAGCTTTTAGATATTGGCCTGAAAAAGAAAATATCACCAACAGATACTCTAATTAGTAGCACAAGTTGAGTAAGACTACATGCTCAAACTCCATTTGGTATCTGGTAAAAGTAAGGAAAGGAAAAGACTAGTCAAAATAAAGAAACATGATGCCATTTAGATTCAAAGAAAACATAAAACCCACTCTTAAAACATTCTATAAACACATAATTGAATTGGTCTTTATTTTATCTTATTCAGTCAATTGCCACTTGGGGTATCTTCAACCACCTGAATCTTTGCATATTTGTGTTTTTAGGATTATTTCTTGCAATTTTTGCAAAACAAGTAAAAAAAAAAAAAAAAAAAAAAAAAAAAACCTCCATTTTTCAATTCAGTCAAAACCAAAAATTCAACTCAATATGTAGAATGGTACAAGCATATGAGTCTAAAATCTGAATGACATTCTCTGAATACTTTTTAGGTGGCAACCCCTGAACCATCCTTGTATAGTTTAGTAGTATTCACAGGAGGATACTGCTTTGGTTGCCTAGAAATGCATAACAAATCAATGCAAATTTTGGAATCATATCCGATTAAGTATTAAACCCGAGTGGGTGGGGGAATAATCACCTCATAGAGCTCATCTGATAGAATTCCTACTTGATGAGTGTATGCAATTCTTGAATTGAAGTCACTAAAGTGATCTGTTATTGGGTTTCCAATGGTGTATCCCTGAGTCCAATTAAAAGAAGATCAAATGTAATGTACAAAAGTTAAAACCATAAGGTGCAAGTCACTGGAATCATATAATTAGATTACATACTTAAATATTCATTTTGGCTCTTTCCCTGTATCATTACCTGCAACCAAAAAATAAGGAGAAATGAAATTTCAATTGGACGATTAGGCACGTTATTAGACATATATATATAGTCTTTTTGGAATCCAAAAGGAAAAATGAAAGCATGGGCTCAGATGGAGCCCAATCCTGAACCATCATGACTTTCATTTCATCTCCATTTACATGTATTATTAGTTCCTCCAAGAGTTGAATTGATTAGTCAATCTTAAAACTCTGTCTGGGTGTTCAAAACAAAAGAAAACTGAACTTAAGAAATGCAAAATCTTAGGTTAAATAGTGTTTTTATATAACTAATGAAAATATTCTTCTTTTCTCAGCCATATAGAGAAGTCATGATAAACATACCATTGGATATATATTTCCTGAACCACCATGGCGATGATTATGCCTGACTACGAGTCACCACTGATGTAAAGTGGATTTTTCTGAAACTTGGGGTGATTAATAAGCCACTGTGTCACAACACAAAAATTTATGAACTGTTGAATGACCATTTAACAGGGTTGGGCCTCCTGTAATTGATACAGAGGATCTTGGATGTTCCATTGATACCAAAGCCAATTCATTTCCAGTTGAATCCATGCCAAATTCTGCAGGCCAATATCCATCAAGTTGTACCTCCAAAAAAATCTGCACAAGGAGGATGCATAAATAGACTGACGACAGACAAATCAAAACAAAGAACTAAACAAAATATTTGATTATCTTTTTGAAACTTAAAGGAGAACTACCCAGCCAGAAGAACAAAGTATACTAACTTACGTTGCTGCCACAATGTATTTATCTACAAAAAAAATAAAGAAAGGACATGTCTTTTCATTATAGAAACTAGGACTCTGTTCTATTCTACAAGATGCAAAGAAGAGGAGCTTTGTATACAAACATGACCTACTAAAATCCACACCCCATAAAGCAAGATCTGACCAGATTTGATCCAAAATTTCCAACAATAACAGCACAAGCAAATTTTTTATTAATCCCTATCAATTTAAAATCTAATTACAAACGTTTTTACAAATAAACTTCATAAACATAAAAATAAGTAAACATTAAAAACATCCTTAAATTTTATCTCTATTTTGGTAATACTATTTTCATAATCATATCTTGTTGAACCTATTTTATAAGAGATGTCATGTAGACAAGTTTTATAACTTGTCAAAATAGATCCAAACTGGCAAATGTTAAAAACTGGTCAACAAAACCTATTTTAATACATGATGTTAGATCATCATGTAGACTAGTCATACTCATTGCAGAACAGAGCCTTGTAGTGAATAGCTTTTAGAAGCACTAATCTCATCTTTATATATATTGTGAACAACAAAAGCAATTACATAACGTGACATATTTTCAAATGCTACTGCAGAAGAATCAAAGTGGAATAACTTCACTTCTATCTGGTGTCCAAAATGTAGAACTATGAGAAGTTAAAGATTGAAAGACTTACAGATCAATCAATGACTTGAGACTAATAAGAACTAGTAGTCCTTTGTATATATGTCCAGGTGAAAGATCTTCTGTATATATGTCCAGAAGGGATCTCAAGCTGTTGAACAAACTGAAACATGATTAGTGATGAAAGCATCCATAGTCTGAAAACTAAAAGGCTTGGAATATGAAACTGAGATGCATCAACCTTATAAAATTTGCCAAACTTTTTCTTTTGCCCCCTTTTCAAGGCCAAAGTGTAGCATACACACTAGCATTGACATTACAATATAAACGTATTTCATATAATTTTATATTCTAAGATTGAAAAATGTTGGGAAAATCTCTTGAGAATAGGTTGGATGAGAACAGAAAAATGGAATGAAGAAAGCCAAATATCACTAGTGTTTCAAGATAGGAGAAAGCCAATTTTACATTCATGATGGGAGAAATGGACAACAAACAGTCCCTAAAAAAGTTATGAAAATTTCAGGAAGGAAGAGGGCTAAGAAAAATCACCCAGAGAAACGTGTGCTAGCTGGTTATTGGAAGGGAGAAACTTATACTAATATCACTGGTGTTTTTCTCCAAAATCTCCCCACAATTTTGGCCTGTGTGACCATTGGTAAATGAAACACAATTTTTGAACACCAAAGAAAATTTCAATTACCCTTTTTAGTGTCTATTTAGTATTTACCCACCTATTTGGTTTTGTACCTAAAGATTACGATGTATAATATTCAAACCCACTTCGCCCCAATGGTCTTACCATCAGGAAGAGCCCCCTGTTTTCCCTTTTGGGTGAGAGTGGCTCAAGTCTAACCTATGAAATGGGGGAAAATTGTGAACAATAGAGAGTAAACTGATCAGAATTGGGCTTTGAATTACCACTGACCTTTCCTACCAATGATATCCAATCACCACTCACCAAATTAAGCCACTTCATATTGAGGCATGGAGCAAAGCCTGATGTCACTAAGTGATTACAACATTTTTTTTTTTTCACACCCAAATGTCCATGTTCTTCCAGAAAAATATCCTTACCATTTTAGGTGATGTGATTAGGGAGTGGACATTAATAAAAGATCTCACCACTGCAGATCTTGTAACATGATAGAGATATGCTATTACTAGACATGAAAAATACTCTTTTTGTTCACTGATTTATACTGGAACCTTACACCAACTAAAGCTAGTTGATGTTGATTATGGGATTTGAGTGAATAAAAGAACATTTTATTCTTTTTGTAAATGATATTAGATATTTTTTTTTTAAAACTACTTTATTTTCTTCTAATTTAATTGTTTTAAATTCTATACAATTTTTTATTCATGGACATAGACTCAAATAAATCACCCCGCATCTAACCCCAAATACTGAAATCTCCCCATAGTTTTGGTCTCAAGGAAGCATACTGCAATAAAAAATCTCTCCATCAAAAATTCCCCCCAACTGGCATGCAACTCAAGTAGCCCAAGGCAATCTGAAACTTCACCAATTACCCAAACAACATACAAATCACCTGTAGTTCTACTAGGGACAAATGATGATGCATGGCATCATTTAATTTCTCTCCATAAAAAATTTCTCATTCTGAAGATCTAATAAACATTATCTTACCAGGTACGAATTATATTTGTCTTGTCTTAGAAAGAAGGAATGATGAGAAATCCATCAAAAGAAAACCCAGAGGAAATCAAACCAAAAAAGATATGGGATCCCAACATAATCATAGAATGTGGAGAAATAAAACCAAAAGATGGAGAAGAATACCCTAGAAAAAAAAACCCTAAAAATTGAAACCATATGGTGAATCAGAAAAATAAAGTAAAATAAAATGACATGTTTTGGTGAATCAGAAAACTAAAAGTCATTTGGTTGAAAGAATAATGAGTGAATCAAAAAAATACCAAGACTCTTCATCCACACTCCAATAATCTTCATTATTGACCACTGAGAAATAAAACCAAAAAAGTTTTGGTGACTTTCAGTCAGTGAAAAGAAGGTTGTACTGCTCATTGTTAGAAGAAAGGAAAGGGAAAGGCACGTTTACCTGCAAAATTTCTTTTCGTCTGAATACTGCTCATTGTTAGAGGAAGGGAATGGGAATGGCATCAACACCGTGAATGGGTTTTGCAGTGGGGGTGAGCGGGAGCCACTGGTCTATATATAGTGATGTTATTGTAGCGGTGAAGGCCCGCCACTGGTGCATATATGTCAGCAGCTACAGGGGATCTTACACGGTAGCAACCACTTTTCTTCCACGGCAAATGTGGCTCAAATTCTTCTTCAAATCCAGGACTTGAAGGAAAATTCTAGATTGAGAAATGACAGAATCCGTCTCAGGAGAGTCCTTGAATCAATGTGGAGAGTAAACAAAGTTAAAAACTTAAATAATTAAGATATTTAAAAATAATCGGGGAACTTTTTTTCAAATAAAATCATGAAAATCTTAAAAACTTAAATAATTTATCTAATTATTGAAAAATGGATGCACATCAATTTAAATTTTAATGAGAGATGTAAAACTTTGACAATCGATTAAATTCTATAAGTTTGGGCTCAAAGAGTCCTTGAAAAAGTTTTTTTTAAAAAATAACATTTTGCAATGATTCATAAAAATTATTAAATGATTTATAACAATGGAAAAAAATTATAATAAAATATATTTTTATTTTTAGGTTGTCTTGTTTATTCAAAATTTTATTTTATTTTTATTTCTAAAAAATAAAATCTAAATGGGGTTGCACCCATAATTTATTATGCACATGCCTTAATCACAAAATACATGATAGTTAATTCATTAAAATTTTTATAAAAGAGTTTCACAAAAAATGTTATTCACAAAAAATTTTAGAACTAAAAATTAAGTGTAGGGCGTTTGACTTATTAACTAAATAGGATATATATTTTTATTTTTTAAAATATAGATATTAAAATATATAGTGCTACACAGGCCACATATATGATAATGATGTGCTCTAAATCATGAAGTAATGAGGAAGAAAAAGGAAGATGACTTCCTAATAAATTTTCATGATAGCTTAAATGAGCAAACTGAAGACGTATAGAGATGATTAAATATAAATTAAGAAAGTTTTGCTGATGTACCTGCTGGTTGGTGTTTGAGTTTGAAGCTTGAGATGGGTGTTGGGTTCTCTCAATCTTTTATGGTGTGGTTCCTCTGCTTGGTTATGTTCTGCGCCATCACGACTTCTCTTGATAGATTTTGTTGTTGATCTGTTGTCACCAAAATTCTCTAGGCTTATGGTTGTCTTCATCATCTTGGGTGCCAAGAAAATCTACCGACGAGATATGGTTCTGTTGATCGTCTTGAGAGTATATAAGATGAACCCCACAACTTTTGATTTCGCCGCCCCAACTACACTCATAAAATGAAGCCTGAAGGTGCATATAATGATTGGAGTGGAACTCGTCCCTAAAAGAAATCTTAGGATAGTACACTAGCAACACTTGATCTGATTCACTACCATTAATCTTGTGGCAGTCACCACAGAAAATTTCTACTTTATTATAAGCATACTCTCCTTCATCAAATTTCAAAGATAAAGAAATTTGTATTGATTGATGATGAAGACAGAAAAATCCAAATCCAAGGAAGCGGTTATCTTCATACCAATTCATAGGAAGCTCTATTCTTATTTGGCTTCCCATTTCCTGATGCAGTACCCACCCCGGAATTCCATTACCTCCTAGATTAATACTTCTCCATTTCAAAGGAGGCTGCACAGTTAAAAGTAACATTTCCAGAGGTGGGTCAGCTTAACAAACAAAGTAAATTAGAACTATTAATTGCAGAGAAAATAGGAAATTAAAATAAATATCAATTAATTCACAAGTACTTGTAATTAAAAGAGAGAAAAAAAAAAGTTTAAACAAAAATTGTACCTCAACTGTCTTGAACCATTTGAGGAGAAAAGACCACAGAAGAGTAGATGGATTTGATAGAGTTCCAAAGATCGGGCAATCATGTGCATTTATTTCTCTTAGACTTGATGGAAGCTCTGGAATTTCTTCAAGCATCTTGCAGTGACTGATTTTAAGGCGTCTTAGATTACATAGTTGAGTAATAGCAGCAGGTATGTGACGCATATTGTTTTGACTTAGATCTAATTCTTCCAGCGAGGATAGGCACCATAAATCACTTGGGGCTACTCCATCCATCATATTCTGAGTTTCAATTAAACCAAGATTTATTAAATTTTCCATGTCCCCTGTGACTAGGTTTGGACAGTCACTGAGATGAAGTTTTTCAAGGTATTTCAACCTACAAATGCTGCTCGGAAGACTCTTCAAGTTTTCACAATTCTTTAACCACAAATAAGCGAGATGTTTTAGAAACTCAATTGATGATGGAAGCTCTTTTATACACGTTCCACTTAAATCAAGCGACTTTAAGCATTCCATATCCTCCATGATTTCCGGAAAAGTCTCCAAGTTTGAACAACCAAAGAGATCAAGTTTTTCAAGGTATTTCAACCTACAAATGCTGCTCGGAAGACTCCTCAAGTTTTCACACTTCCCTAACCGCAAATCAGCGAGATGTTTTAGAAACTCAATTGATGATGGAAGCTCTTTTATACACGTTCCACTTAAATAAAGCGACTTTAAGCATTCCATATCCTCCATGATTTCCGGAAAAGTCTCTAAGTTTGAACAACCAAAGAGATAAAGATTTTCAAGGTATTTCAACCTACAAATGCTGCTCGGAAGACTCCTCAAGTTTTCACACTTCCCTAACTGCAAATCAGCGAGATGTTTTAGAAACTCAATTGATGATGGAAGCTCTTTTATACACGTTCCACTTAAATCAAGTGACTTTAAGCATTCCATATCCTCCATGATTTCCGGAAAAGTCTCCAAGTTTGAACAACCAAAGAGATCAAGTTTTTCAAGGTATTTCAACCTACAAATGCTGCTCGGAAGACTCCTCAAGTTTTCACACTTCCCTAACCGCAAATCAGCGAGATGTTTTAGAAACTCAATTGATGATGGAAGCTCTTTTATACACGTTCCACTTAAATCAAGCGACTTTAAGCATTCCATATCCTCCATGATTTCCGGAAAAGTCTCTAAGTTTGAACAACCAAAGAGATAAAGATTTTCAAGGTATTTCAACCTACAAATGCTGCTCGGAAGACTCCTCAAGTTTTCACACTTCTCTAACTGCAAATCAGCGAGATGTTTTAGAAACTCAATTGATGATGGAAGCTCTTTTATACACGTTCCACTTAAATCAAGTGACTTTAAGCATTCCATATCCTCCATGATTTCCGGAAAAGTCTCCAAGTTTGAACAACCAGAGAGATCAAGTTTTTCAAGGTATTTCAACCTACAAATGCTGCTCGGAAGACTCCTCAAGTTTTCACACTTCCTTAACCACAAAAGAGTGAGATGTTTTAGAAACTCAATTGATGATGGAAGCTCTTTTATACACGTTCCACTTAAATGAAGCCACTTTAAGCATTCCATATCCTCCATGATTTCCGGAAAAGTCTCTAAGTTTGAACAACCAGAGAGATCAAGTTTTACAAGGTATTTCAACCTACAAATGCTGCTCGGAAGACTCCTCAAGTTTTCACACTTCTCTAACAACAAAAAAGTGAGACGTTTTAGAAACTTAATTGATGATGGAAGCTCTTTTATACACGTTCCACGTAAATCAAGAAAATATAAGCATTCCATATCCTCCATGATTTCCGGAAAAGTCTCCAAGTTTGAACAACCAGAGAGAAAAAGTTCTTGAAGGTATTTCAACCTACAAATGCTGCTCGGAAGACTCCTCAAGTTTTCACATTCACGAATAGATAGCAACTGAAGTGAGGTGAGATGACAGATTGAGGAGGGTAATTCTTCAATAGCAGTACCATCTATACAAAGACCTTTAAGAGAGACCAAGTTTTGAATTGTACTTGGCAAGCTCCTAATCTTTTGGCACCCACTCAAAATCAACAAAGTAAGCTCCTTTAGGAAGCCAATAGATGAGTCAACATTATCCAAACTTACACAACCTTTAACATTTAGTTGCTCCAGATTTGGCATATTTAAGAAGTGTGGGATTTCATTGAGCTGTTGAGATTTTGATAAATTCAAGATCTTCAACTCTTCAAGATACTGCAACAAAAGAAATTAATTATTTCATTTTAGCAAATAAATTCTCATGAACTTCAAAAGTAATCTAAGGGAAGACATAATATAACTAAGTTTAATACTACCTTTTTCCCTTGCCAAAGGTGTTCTATATTGCTATGCTGCAAGTTGAGTTCAATAAGGTTCTCTCCATCAAAATTTGAAGGCAAGGATTTCAAAGAGTATCCTTCCCAATGAAGATATCTTAAATAATCTGAAGGAAATTGAAAGTCTTCAGGAAGGAGGAGCTTTTGACACCGTTTTCCCATATAATTAAGAAAATCCGACCTCCAATAAATTTTTAATAATCTAAGTCTCTCCATCCTTTTGAAAGCTTCAGTAGTAAATGAGATCTCTCTTGATGTACACATGTCTAGAAATATTGCTTCAACTGCTTTCGTTCCCTAAAAATTAAAAGTACATGAAAATAAATAAAGAATGAAACATATAAAACCTTAGAAAAACTATAAAGATATATAATTTCTTAAACAAAAATAATGACACTATATATCAAGTAAGTTAATGCATTTGATCCATACCGTTTTTTTTCTCAATACAAGGGAAATATCCTTGGGATCCCACAATCTGCTCCATTCCCCAGGCACTTTGGGATGTTCATGTCGAACAATATCTCTACCCATTTCTTCTACCAAATCATGCATCCTTATGGTATTACCAACACGAGTTATGAGGCACTTGTCACTAAGAACTGTTATTCCAATCTTTGCATGCTTTACTAGTCTTGTTACATCATTTTCATTCCATCCCTTGAAGAAGCACGCAATGTCAAGGAATGTTTCTTGCTCTGTCTTGTCCAATCCATCAAAGCTTATCTTAAGTACATTTTGGACTTTTGTGTTGGGATTTTCCTTTAGTTTTTGTAATGCACTTACCCAATCAGGCACACTTTTATTAAAAAGAAAAGAACCCAAAACTTCAAGAGCTAATGGTAGGCCATTCACATAATTTACAACATGATTTGAGAGGTCTACATAGTCACTTTGAGGAATGTTTTGTTTAAAGGCATGTCGACAGAAAAGTTGAATAGATTCCTTGTAACTTAGTGCCTCAACTTCATATGGTGCATCGACTCCATGCACATGTAGACAATGTTGATCTCTAGAGGTTATGATGATTCTACTTCCAGGACCAAACCAACTATGCCCTCCAGCTAAGAATTCTAATTGCTTCAAATTGTCTACATCATCAAGAATAAGAAGAACCTTTTTAGAGTGAAACCTGTTTCTTATCACATTAATCCCTTCATGAACATTACTTATTTTTTTATTTTTTCCCTTCATGACACCATTAAGAAGTTCTTGTTGTAATTTAAGTAGACTTGAGTAGTCTTTGGATCTTTCTCTAACATTTTCAAGAAAGATTCTACTCTCAAATTGATGTGAGATATTATTATATACAACTTTGGCAAGTGTGGTCTTACCAATTCCACCAAGCCCATAAATCCCAATCATGCGAACATCATTTGACTCAATTTTTATCAATGATTTCAATTCTTCCAAATGAAAATTCATTCCAACTATGTTGTCGCTAACATTTAGTAAGAGCTTGGAGTTCAATTCTTCGAGGATGACATCAATAATTTCCTTGATAAGTCTTGTCTCATATCTGTCAATTACAAAGTATATATGCTAAGTTAAAATAAGTTGTAAAAAATAAAAATAAAAATGTGAAGTAAATTAGCAATGCTTAGATTCTCCACTATGATTGAACTAGTGGCTAATCAAATGTGAACCCCTACCCCCCACTTAAAAAAAAGGAAAAAAAATCACCCAATTTACTAAGTTAAGTACTTTTTCAGTTTGTGAAGTATAATGCTAATTGAAAAAAAAAAAAAAAAAAGCAAAAAGGGAAACAAAACTTTCCCCACTTGAGGAAGAGGAAGGGGCGTAATTTTCTTTCTATACTATTTTCTATGTTATTCAAATATAAGGAAATGATTTTTTTTAACATTTTTTTTCTCTTAGCCATAGTAAAAAGTTAGGCTTCTCGGGTTTTTATGAAAATTTGTTAATAATTTCATTCATTATGACAATTTTTTTTTTTTTTGTAAAGAAAAAAAAAAGAAAAAAAAATAGTATGATATCTAACAAATGGGTAGCTAGAAAACCAATATATTAATTCCATGCTAACACAATAGGAATATGAAAGTATTATGCTTATCATAAGGAGATCAACAGGAGAAACTAATTGTGACTTTCTTTTCGAGTAATAGATAATTTTTAAGATCACAAAATAAAATTAAGATTACAAAGAAGAGGGGAAAAAAAACATTATCAGTGTGAGGAAATGCTGAATTGAATAGAATTTTCAATTAAAGTGAGCATGAATTTCATGAGCTTAACACGCATGGAATAACACTTCAAATTTTTTGTGGAAGTTGTTATGATGGTTCTAATGATTTTGTTTTTCAATTATTTATCTCCATATATATATATATATATATATATATATGATATAATAGAAGAAAGAGAGTAGCAATTCAAAAGTAAATATTCCTTGAGAAAAATTGGGATAAGGTATAATGAGATAAAATATTTGAAAAAATTATAATTATTTTTTCACTTTTTTATTTGGAAAAGATTAAAATATATTTCGTTTTATAGAAAAAGATTAATTACTATTATTTTTTATAAAGACTAAAACAACTTTATTTGAACTTTTCATAATTTTCAAAGAAATAATAAATGTAATATAATGTATGTTATTTCAATTTCAAAAATTATAAAAAAGAAAAAATAATCCAATATTTTCTCATTTCATTTGTAATAAAAAAAAATATATAATAAAATAATTTCAAATTTATATATATATATTTTAAAATTATTTACCTGTTCTTTATAAAATTAATAAAGTTATAAAAGATTGAAATTTATATATATTTTTTTCATCGGTAATTTTTCTATTTTTTTAATTATTAAAGTTGGTTTGGGCATATTAATACTTTAGTATTTTTTTTCAATTCTACTTTATTTTTATATTTTATTATTAACAAAATAAATTTTTTAGCGATAACTATTTTTTAATTTTAATTTAATTTATTTTTATTTTATAATTTACTTTTATTAATAAAAATCTTCAATATTATTGATAGTAGTCAATGAACTCTTTGTTAAACTTTAATACGAAAAGACATGAAATGATAATGATGAGTCGTTGGATTATTATTATAAAAAGTGTCAATCAATGTTAAATATTCTGAATCCTTAAGGATGATTTTTCTAGCTCGAGGTGATGTATTCCCAATAAAAATTAAATCCTATTAGTTTTCAAAGAAAATTAAAAAAGAAAAACAATTCATCCATATCATCACCAAAAACAACGATATCAAAATTGTCAAAATAAAAAACAACATTATCATCAAATAAATTTAAGATTCATTGGAAACAAAAAAAAATAGCAGTTTTAATATCTAATTATCAATTAAATTCAAAAAATAAAATATATTTTAATCTTTTTAGATTGAAAAAAAAACCAAAGAAGCTATATTCACCTCGCCCCAGTATTTTCTTTTTCTAATACTATATTTTGAAATCTATTTTTATTTTCTTCCATTTTTTATTTTTTATTTTATTTTTCCCTTGATTTTCCCTTAAATTTTTAAAGAATCAAATAAATGTTAAAATATATATATATATATATATATATATATATATATATATATAAATTCAATGTTATTTTTTTGAAAAGTAGTTTGGAAAAAAAAAAATTCAGAATAAAATTTATAACAACTTGACCTAAGTTTAATAAGTAGTATAAAGGTCAACCCAAATTGAAAGAGAAAATGTTGCAATGAAAGATAAGAAGAAATTATAGTTACTGATATTTTTGTAGATCATATCCAGCAAGATTGCCAACTTTTGCCAAGGCACTTCTCCACTTTTGAATCTTCTCCCTTTTCTCCTCATCTGCTTCCTTTTCGTGATCAACAAATGCCTTTTCATAACTCCCTCTTTGATTCCGCACATGGGATGGATCCACATGATAGAAAATCGGTAGAATCAGTCGCCCCTCGGTTGCCCCACACTCACTGATCTTCACGAGTTCATCTAGACACCACCTAGAGGCAGCATAGTTTTCCGAAAAAATGATAACAAAAATCTTTGATTCTTCAATAGCTTCCAGCAGCTCAGATGCAATTACTCCTCCTCTCTTCAGTTCTTCATCATCTCTAAAGGTGCGAATTCCACAGGAAATCAAAGCCTCATAAAGATGATCTGTGAAACCATGGCGGGTGTCTTCTCCTCTGAAACTCAAGAAGACTTCATAAGTGAATTGATGGGTTGATTTCGAAGAAGAAGAAGGTGAATAAGGGATGATCTGGGTGTTTGTGGAAGCCATGGTTGTTTTCTTCTCCTCTTTCTGTGTCACAACTAGAAGAGATTTCGAAGCTTGATTTCTCTTCAGGCTAGGAGACAGGGGTAGCTTAGCATTTAAGCTATTTCTTGAGAAAAGTTCGGGGAGGTTAGTAGGGAAGAAGTTAGGAGGAAGGTGGGCTGAAATTTCAGGGAAGAAATGGTAGCATTGAGAGTCAAGAGATAAAAATCTGATCTCTGGATGCTTTGGTCCTGGTAGGTGAGAATTTCATGTCAGACCTTTCACATGGGGAAGACTTCATCAATATCCATCTTCTCATAACTCTCATCTCCCACGGTCCCACCATTTATGATTATTTGGTTACTTTTTTTTTTTTAATCTATTTTAGGCTATATCATCTGGGAATATGCTTTAAAAAAGAGAGAAAAAAAAATTCTCGTATTTAGTTTACCAATCAAATATAATCAAAATTAATTTTAAAAAAATTAGGAATTTTAAATTATTTAATCTTTATATTAAAAAAATAATAATAATTATAAGTAAAAGGAGCTTGAATGAGAGTGATATTTTCTTTTTGGCATATAATAATCATGATGTTGCTAATTTCTTGAAAACAATCTCATTTATTGAATTAGATACAACAACCAAATATTCCAAAAGTTTGGTCAATATTATGTCCAAGTAATGAAATATATTTTAATTATCAAATTGCTTGAATCTAAAAAATAAAGATAAAATAAAAGTAAATAAATAAAACATTAAATTCCAACACAACTTTTCGATGTATCAAACACGTGATTTTTTTTTTTCAAATATATGTATGAAAGTTTTCTTTTTATATTTTTAAATTTTAAATAAAATAATTAATCTATTAAAATTTTCTTTTCTTACTTTCATTTTTTTTTTATAAATATAATATTACTATATAAAAATTATGGGCTGAAATTTAAATCATAGGTAGCATAGCCCAAGTGGGAAGGCCCACCATTCCAAACTCAAGTGCATGTGCATCGGATGCCCCCACATCCTTTGATATTGAATAAAAGGACAATTCGATATCTTCGTCAAAAAGCATGCAACAAGGGCAAACCTTCAATTTTCATAACTTCCGGTTTCAAATTATTTTTCTAAAATTCTAATTTTCTAATTTAATTCTTAAAATTTTAATTTTCAATATTTTTAAAATCTCATCTTCAAATAATTTTTCAAAATTCCTATTTTCAATTTCAAAAATTCCGTTTTTCGTATTTATTTATCTAATCATTATTATTTTTATTATTATTGTTTATTTATTTATTTTTAAAATTCCACCTTTAAATAATTCTTCAAAATCTTGATTTTCAAATTTAATTCCCAATTTCTGAAATTCTAATTTTCCAATTTCCGAATTTAATTTTCAATCTCCAAAATTCCAACTTTTACATTCATTTATTTAATTATTATTATTTTCATTATTATTATGATTTTATTTATTTATTTATTTTAAATTCCATCTTTAAATAATTTCCTAAATTCCAATTTTCCAATCTCCAAATTTAATTTCCAATTTCCAAAATTCAAATTTTCACATTTATTACTATTACTATTATTATTATTATTATTATTATTATTTTAAAATACCATCTTCAAATGATTTCCAAGATTCTAATTTCCAAAATTTAATTTTCAAAACTCCGATTTATTTCAAAATCAGTTTTCAAAACTTCAATTCCTTAATTTAATTTCCAAAACTCCAATTTTCAAATTTAATTTTCTAAACTTTAATTCTCAAATAATTTTTCAAAATTCCAATTTCAAATTTAATTTTTAAGAAATCTCATACCCAAATAATTTTTTCAAGCTCCAATTTTTATGATTTCCAGTTTCAAATTATTTTTCTGTAATTCCAATTTTCTAATTTAGTTCTTAAAACTTCAATTTTTAATTTAGTTTCAAAACTTGATTTTCAAAATTTGTCTTTAGCACCTTAAAAAATAAATGATTAAAAAAATGAATCAAAAATATAATTAAATCTAATCTACCATATAATAAACGAGCTGCTAGTCCTTTGATCTCAAAAGTTTGTAGGTGAAGTTCGTCTAAAGTTGAGTGGTCCAAGTGTGCAACTTGCCGGATCAATCATGCCAAGCTACTTTATTTATTTATTTATTTTGGTAATATTTGTGGCAATAGATTAAACACCCCCAATCCCCAATAAAACCGTGACTAAATCCACTGATCTTATGGATCAAAATTCTTTTGGATAAATATATCGTAATTAAGATCCCTATATTAATCACTAAACAATTCATGTTTGAAAGTGAGAGTGCACTAGACTTTTACTCTAACCAACCCCGACTCATCTCATGCCAACATCAAAATCACTTTAAAAGAAAAAATACCAACACACCGACATTCAACCAGATGAAGTTGAAAAGAAAGAAGGCCCTTGGATGGTAGGCCCTTGGATGGTAGGTGTGAACGCATCATGAAATTTCCATATATCTTTGTAGAAGAATTTTCAGGAATGCTCACCTAATAGTCAACAAAGCTTTCATTGTACTTTTCAGTCATCAATGCAATTGAAATATCTGGTTTTTCAAATGAAAAATTATAGGTTGTGTTTAGTTGTGGGAAAATTGTGAGAAAAGAAATTAGAAAGAAAAAAAATGAAATATAGATTTAAAATTAATAAATTATTTTTATTTTATTTTATTTTTTTATTTAATACTTCAATGTAAAAATTAAATAATTTAAAAAATATATAATTTTTTTAATTTTAATTAAATTTATTATTATTTTTAATACAACTAAATACGATAAAATAATTTTCCTTATCATTTTATTTTTTTCCACCTTTGAATATCCTGAAAAACAAATATAGGCATAGTTTTTCATTATGCTAGAAATATTTATCAAAAATGAGATGCAAAAAGGGGGGCAGTGGACAATTGTGGCTTACAGCCTTACATATAGGTTCGGTGGATTAAAGGCTAAATGAGATACTAATCATTTTCTCACTTTTCTCACTTTTCTCTCCTATCTTTTTTCCTTACATTGCTTTTCTTTTGTTTGCTTTTCACTTTTATCTTTTCTTTTTCTTCCGTTTTCTTAGGCTCATTCAATGGCCATCCTTGGATCTTTTTTCAAGAAGTGGATTGTGTTTATTTTCTTATTTTTTTGTGCGTGAGTGAGGAAAAGAACCGTCGACTTTCTTGGTAGTTTCGTAAAAGGGGGACCAACACTTTTAAGACAAGAAACTTAAAACCCCCATTGTATTTTAGCAATCATGGTGATGGTGGTGGTCCAATGGGTTTGAGAGGAATCATTGCTTTTGGTGGGGTTCTTTATCTTTAATTATTTTTCATTTATTGGAGGAGTCAAGAGTCAACAATTCTCTTATAACTCTCGTTTTTTTTTTTTTTTTTTTCACATTTCTCTTTTAGATTTTACTTGGTATTAGTGAATTACACATGTGTATACTCGCATTTTGGCTCGATGCATTCCCACTCAATGATAAAACTCATTTTTTATTTATTTAATAAAAAATATGATTTTTTAAAAAAGATTTGTCGCCACTTATTTTTATTTAATTTTTAAAGGAAAAAACAAAATAAGAAAGAAAAACCTTAAGTGTGACTCTTAAAGGAACAAAACAGGTCTGTGAAAAATCGAATTTGGGTCCGGAGGTTAGGTTAGTTATTGGGAAGGTACGATAATGACCGTAACACCCCTCTAAGCCCCTAAAATGGGTCTCTACTAAATAAAATAAAACAAATATGACAATTGATTGATCAAGCATGGATACTAAAAGAATATCAATCTAAAAATAATCAAATGAACAAGAAAGGTAGAGGTTGTACCAGAGTGATGAGTTGATTGTTTCATAGAAAACAAAGATTAGTGAACGAACACAAAATAATCGCATACATGTCATAAAGTGAGGCAAGTCAATACAACATATCAATTAATCAATCAATTATGGGAAAATTACACATGTTGGGCCCCACCAAAACCTGATTTGTCTTGCATGAATTACTCTCATAAATTTCATTATTTCGGAATTATGAAAAATTCATTCTTACTTATTCAAAATCAAGGGAAACAGAAGATTATTTAAAAAAAACCGAAGTGAAATTAAAATTCTTCAAGAGAAAGCTGAATTTTTTAAATTTATTTGAAAATTGGAATCTTGGGAATTAAACTTAGGAATTTGGATTTTTGAAAATTAAATTTGAAAGAAATTGGATTTTTAAAAAAAAATTATTTGAGAATTAGAGTTTTAAAAATTAAATTAAGGAATTAGAATTTTGGAAATTAAATTTGAGAGAAATTAGAATTTTGAAAATTATTTGAGAATTGGAACTATGAAAATTAAATTATAAAAATTGGAATCTTGGAAATTCTTTGAAAATGGATTTTTTTAAAATAAAATAATAATGATAATAATAATAATAATAATAATAATAAACAAATGTAAAAATTGGAATTATAGAAATTGGAAATTAAATTCGAAAATCAAAATTTTGAAAAATTATTTAAAGATGGAATAAAATAATAATAATAATGAAAATAATAATGATTAAATAAACAAATGTGAAAGTTGTAATTTTGGAAATTAAAAATTAAATTCAAAAATTGGAATTTTGAAGAGTTTTTTAAAGATGAAATTTTAAAAAATAAATAAATAAACGAAATAATAATAATAACAAAAATAATAATGATTAAATAAATAAATGTGAAAATTAGAATTTTGGAAATTGGAAATTAAATTTAGAAATCGAAATCTTGAAGAATTATTTAAAGATGGAATTTTTTAAAAATAAATAAACAAATAAAATAATAATAATAATAATAGCAAAAATAATAATAATTAAATAAATAAATATGAAAATTGAAATTTTGAAAATTAAATTTGAAAATCAGAATTTTAAAGAATTATTTAAAGATGAAATTTTTAAAATAAAATTTGAAAATAATTTAATTTTGGGACGTCAACGTTTTGAAAACTGAATTTTTAAAAATAGGAGTTATTGAAAAATTAAATTAAAATTAGAGCTTTGAGAAATCAAATTAAAACTGGAGTTTACAATTAAAATTTTGAAAATGAAGTCTTTGGCCTTAAAAGTTGGAGAGAACTAAGAAAATAATAAAAAGAAGAAATGGCCTTAGCACGGAATGTGTACAACATGTCCTTTAAGGAATAAACAAATTAAAAAAAAAAAAAAAAAAAGGGCACCCCAAAGTTTATTTTTAAAGGACAATATAATGTGCATTTTGATTATACATACAAACAAATACATATCTATTTTCCCATGCGCCAAACAAAAGCGGTGCAGCATTGTACACAAGGATGCATATTAGAAGAGCCAAAGGGGAAAAAAAATAGGACCCTACACTCCTTATAGAAAGTGTCGGTAAAATTTAAGAAAGAGAGGAGCCTGTCAATCATTATAAACTTCCAGACCATGAAAATAGGGAGTTCACACAACATTTTTAAGTTCCAGCTCTCAAGGCTCCACATGTGAAACAAAATGTTTAATTAAGTACCATGAGATATCCAAAAAGGTTAAAATCATAAATAAGGGCTCAAGCCCCCTCAACTCAAAATAAAAGTATCCAAACCCATTTTGCTTTATCCAAAATCATATATCTACTAAGTAAGAAATAATAGGAAACCATGTTCTTTCTCAACCTTGCTCTTTGTTCTGTTTGGTCTTTTTCATTGTAGTGCATTTAATACTGAGGCGCAGGCACCTCCTTAACATGTAACTTACCTACAACCCAACTAATCACAACCATGTTTTTGACAAAAAACAAATACCAAACACCAAAAGCCTTGAAATCACTTCTAATATAAGCACAGTTAGCTAGGAAGCATAAACAACTATACAGTGAAAATGTATCATGATTGGAAATTAAATTTTAATGTTAAAACTACCATTCTAACCTAAAAGCCTATAATCAACAAACAATGTATATATCAAGCCAACCAACAATTAGGCTACTATCCTAACATTTTTTCACATGTAGCATCCTATCACACATGAAGGCTTTAATATCAAAATTAAACTACCATTTTAATCCAAAAGCTTAAGCTATTAGGTAGCTAGCTTCCGCTAAAAGCCTCAAGATATAACTCAACTAGTTCTCCACGTTTTTGATAGCTCCATCACCTCCTGGAGCACATCCACACCAACGTGTTTAAATAACCGTATCAAGAGAATCAGCTCCAAGTGCTGCAAATTTTGATTCACCAGTAATTGCAGAGTCCTCTGGTAATGCAAGCTGTTTCTTGACAATGGCACCTTCTCCACTGTCTCTGGTTTCGCAGGACAAGAAACCCTTAAGCGCAGTGGCAGACGCTGTGATGTAAGCCTTCCCCTTCGATTAGAAAACGAAAGTGATTTTAGACTGGAGATACTGGTTGTTGCCTGAGTGATTCCCCTCAAGCAAAAGTGGCTTGGCTTCCAGCAAGCTCTCCTCTACCTTTTCAATTATGAATATGAGTTGACGATGTTATTCCTTGGGAGTTGGATAAGAAATTTCCTCTATTTTTTCAAGAAATGTAGATCATAATAGGAAATGTGCATGAACCCAAACTACCACGCAAAAGTCAACAACACCGATAACCTTTCACATTGAAATGTTGGATTCAAGTAAACCTTCCTTCCTAAGTTATTGCAATATGAGATATTTTAGTTTCCTCTCTAAGTTTTAATCCCTTGGTATTCAATAACATAATGCCTTTCACAAAAGTAATTTTCTTTGTCATAAATAATTAAAGTGGTGAAAAAGTCCAATACCATTTCAAATATAAGATTACTTTAAAAATTATATTTTAGTAGTATATTACAAGAACATCTAAGAAGTCACAAATTCTACCAAATTGAGAAATCAAAGAACTTTTCTAAAAATTAGATTTTAGCAAAGTGAAGCTTACAAGTAGAATTTAAGGATCCCCATCTTCATATGCTTCTTTGCTAAATATTTTATTGCTCCCTAGACAATGATATCCTTTTCCCATATAACCATAGGATCCAGCTGTGTCTGCTTGCAGAAATCAAAGAACTTTTCTAACAATACCCATTCATCTAATTATTCATAAGCAATACAAATCCAATTCTAAGTGCTAAAACCTCATGTCAGGGTTTTAAGAATTAATATTCGATTAGTAGCCCAAATAAAGTTTATCAATAGAACAATTGTAGGGTTGCAATGATTGATATGTGTCACACTAATGCATGTGTATGTATAATAAACATCATCAAGTTCCTAAGATGCTTAAGCAAAGGGTGCTAATTCATATATCCTCAAATTTCCCAATTTCCCACATAGCCAATTTGTATGAAATTGGATTATCTTCTGCTCCATAAGAACTTCACTGTTTATGGATCTGTCTTAAAGCAACCTGAATGCCATTTATCAATTTTTATGTGATAGAACAGATAAAATCCTTTTCAACCATGTCCCTCACAAGAAAGCCTCTAAGCAAAGAGTCTGAAGCCATGGTCACAAAGTTGCTGATGGGGAAGCCAACTCCTGTCATCCTGTCATCCTGTCATCCATATCTCTAGATGGGTGGGATTGGACAACAGAGGAGTTCAAGGGTTTTTATGTTGGCCACACAAGGCAGAATCAGTTTCTATCTGTTTTTGGCACAATTTACTTGTTATCATGTCTATTCCTCTATTACACTTCATGTGCACATAATTGTAACTAAATTCTTTTGATTTTATAAAGATTTATATGTTTTGTGCCATAGTTCCCTGATGATTGGGTGCCTAACATTGTGCTTCCCTCTATTATAGTTTGGTAAAATTTCCCTTCTTTTCCTACACTAGATGCATCTCACTGGAATGTTTAGAGACATAAAACACATCACTAAATCACTGTGAACATGGTTTTTCTACCCATCAATTGGGCTGAAGGAGCTAAGCGAGACTTCATCCTCCAAATTCCAGCAAATGGACAAGACAATGATGTCATATCAGTAGCCAGAATACAATTAATCACATCAAGATTACTAAAAGTGATGATTGTTTACTTGGCTTTGGCAAGATTAGAAGAAGTAAAATGGGTTTCATTCAACAAACAAGACCTACAAATGAAATCGATGATCTCTTCCAACAATCCAAATAACCCAGATTCAATTCGAACACATGCCAAGAGTAACCTAAGCCCTCACAAGTAGGGAAAGCCCAAGATTCAACCAACATGGAAACCATGCATTGTTCCCCTTTCCCTTCTCTTCATCTCTTTCATCAATCAGTTCCCCAACAAATTGAAAAAACTCAAAGACTCAGTTTCTGATTTCATCATAAAGTTTGCAATTTTTTTGCTTCAAGAAGCACTTCCCAAACACTTCAAAAACCTGAAACATAGGATTCCTGTTTCAGTAAAAGAATCTACGAAATTTTGTTTCCGAGAAAAAGAATCCCCTTCTCCCTTTTCTCTTTTCCCTCGCCTGAAAAACCTCAAATGTTCAACTTCATTTTCCATCATATTTGTTGTTACCTTACATAAGAAACGAAAAGAGAGCTAAAAAATGAAGCTTGAATCTCAAAAGATTACCTGACACAGAAACCGTCTTCCGGATTCACAGTCTCCTTCTCCATTAGGATTCCACTCAGAAATCAAACAAGCAATACTAAAACTGAGATTGAATGAAAACGTGAAGTAGAAACTGGGAGTTTCTAGGGGTTGAACACGCAAACCCAGTTTCAAGGCAAGTGCTTAAGCCCTCTGCTGTTGATCTCTTGGCAGTCACTGTCTGGACAAGACAGATTTCGATTTCCCATTGGACGATTTTGCCTCCCAGCGGAGCTCGCTGCTACGTGCTTTTCGGCGCCTGCTATTCGATTCCTACTTACGTCACCTTCCTCTGAGTTGGCTCCTACGAGTTCCATGTCATATTCCTCTAGTCCATCCAACGGTATAAATGCAATCGAGTAATATTATGTTATCTGAAAATCGGTTTTTACGAATATACTATTAACTCGAAATTACAAATACATCGAATGTTATCTAAGATATTGGTTTTTTCAAATATATTAATAATTTGAAACTACGAATACATCGAGATGCATTGAACAAATCCATAGATGGAATAAAATTAATCAAAACTTAAAAAATTATTAGGTTAAAGTTGTTTAATTAAACAAATTAATGTAAATATATCAAAATTAATGATCTTAAAAAGCCTAAAAGAATATTAATATAAAAATAAAAATTTTATTTCATTAAAAACATATTATATTTGAATATTTAGAAATCAAAAGGCATTATATTTGTATTTTTAAAATAATTTTGTTTTTAAATATTGACAATGATTTTCTAAAATAAGATTTTATTATAATTTTTTTTTTTGATGTAAGGATAAATTTATATTTATAATAAATTAATCATTATTGCATTGAACTCTAATTCATAATTAGATTAGGAGTTGTGACTAACTTAAAAAAAACCTAAATAAATAGCAAATTCTAATTCTTATAAAATTCTTAAAATTTTTCTAATTAATTTTATCCAAAAAAATTATATATTAAAAATTCTAATTTAAAATCAGAGTCATATTTATCAAATTTTCTGGAAAAAATATCTTAAATTCCTTTAATATATTTATATTCATTTATTAAAAAAAAAATTAAAAACTACTATTATTAAAACATGTTATATTACATTTTAAATAAAAAAAATTAAATCATTTTGAAATATTATTTTGAAAGCATAAGAGTTTATATAAAATATGTTATTTTTGAAATTTATATTATAAAAGTTTATTTAAAAAAAATGTGATGACAATTTTATGTTGTTGGTTAAAATACTTATATTAACATTGATTTATTTAAATAATTGAAATTAGTAAAAATTATATTACTAATTTATCTTATCAAATTAATTTTAATTTAAAATTATATTTGATAAAATATAATAACTTTATTGATTGTTTTAATATTTTATTAACTTTTGAATAAATTTATCTTTTAAATATTTTAAAATTTAAAAATTAACAATCAAACAAAATTAAAAGGATAAATATTAAAAAAAATAAAAGCGAAGTGATATTAATTTTTTAAAGTAAGATTAATGTTGTAAATATGGAAAATAATTAAAATAAAAAGATAGTATAAAATAAAAGGGTAATATAAATTTAAAATAAAAAATAAATATAAAAAATAATTAAAAAAAAAATCTTTTCAAGGTGATTTTTCATCAAAACATCGACAATTTTAACCGACACACCCAATTTTTCCACCAAATTTATACCATTTTATCAATTATTTCAATCCATTTTTTATTTTTCGTTTTTTCTCCTCGTTGACTTATCTTCTTCATTTTTGGCATCATCCACTCCCAATATCCTATATTTGGTGGCAATTTGGAAAAATATTCTGAAATTTTCATCCTTGATGTTACCTATCCATTTACATGTTGCTTTATATTTTAATTATATTTATTTATACCTTCGTCTCATTGATCGTACTTGATTATATTTTTTATACATTTGTTCCATTATTTGTTCTTGTTAGCCTAAAGATTCTCCTAAGTATGTTTTGATGATAATAAATCATGGTTAGTATGCTAATAATTGAACATTGAGTTAAGTTTTAGGTATTAATGGAGAAAATTGAGAGAAATGACAAGTGAGGCATAAAAGAATCCATGAAAATCAAAGCCAATGGTGTATGAAGTTCATTCAAGCTTAGGAACTCAATGTGAGATGAATATTTGGGTGCACCTAAGATTTTTACTCTATTATGCATCTTTTGTGTACTTGGTTTTCTTAAGCATTAAGCTTTAAAGATCACATCTTATCTAAACTTGAGTACATTTTCACAAAACTTAGGCAAAACTATCATAAATTAACCCACTACTTAAAGATGTTGTTTAAGTATTAGATGGTTTTCAAAAAAGAAAAAAGAGGTTTAGGCCTGTTTTTAGTCCAATCAATTGAGGACGAATTGAACCAGCTCAACTAGTTGAGAATTGACTCAATCGATTACCTCTTCCTAATCGAGGATACAAAATTACTCTTATTTTTGTTCAAAATCAGACGATGAGTTTGCATTCTCATTCGAGGATACAAAATTACTCTCGTTTTTGTCCAAAATCAAACAATGAGTTTGCATTCTTGGTCGAGGCTTGACCCTTCTCGGTCCAGGTCTAGTCGAGACCCAATGGAACCTCAAAAAGGCCAACAGTCAATTGTTATGCTTTTAGTGCCTTAATGATTAGTGTAAACTCTCCTTTTTGTCTTTTTAACACATGTGGTTCTAAGTGTTTCATGTACTTTTCTCTTGATTTGTAGTCATCCCTTGGTGGCCCATTGACACTTGGGATTCTTTGTTGAGGGATTTATTTGGACCTTTACTATGAATTTGACAACCTCTTTAGTTTAGTTCTAAGCATAAGTTACTTAGATTTTTTTAGGATAGTTTCACTTAGGTGCTTTTTTGGGCATGGTACTTAGTTCGATCTTGAATTAAATTTCATGCTTTTAGTATTAGGTGAGCATTTGGCTTCGATTTTTGATTGCATGAGAATACCAATATTTGGTTGTCTGAATTTAATATTTTGATTATTACCTATTGCAATAGTTTATTTATTTATTTGTATATGTAATATTTATATTTATATTTATATTTATATTTTATTTATTTATTTTAGAAAATTGCATGAGATTCATGATTCTAATTTTAATTTGCATGAATTAATATTTTGATTTTCTTATATATGCATGTGATTGATCTTGTTATTTTCTTTTTAAATTTCACGATTTCTAATTTTTTTTATAAATATAATTGCATTGCATGCATTTTAATTTTAATTTTATCTTTGGCTATGTAATGGAGAATTCATGGAAAGTGTGGATGCATTATGGAGATATCCACAACTAAATTATTTTGGGAAGAGGCACCACCAGAATTTGGAAAAGATCGAAGGCACTCCATTGCAAAAGAGAAAAGCACAAATTCTCACATTTTAAAAAGAAACCCGGACTGCTAAGACTTACCTTAAGGGCCATGCTTTCACGTAAAAGGAAGCTCCATTAGTTTTTTTTAGGAAACCACAACTGTATGCTTAAAAAGAATATTGTGCACTATAGGTTTGGAAGGAAGATCAGTTGGAAAGGTCAGCACACATTCATGGGGGAGCATGCCATCTATTTGTAGGAAGAGTGTCAATGTGAAAAAGTGTTTTAGCGGACACAACAATTTTTTTTTTACAAAATTCAAAATAATATATTTTTTTTAATTTTAATTTTTATTCCGTTTCACTTAGTCTTTTATATTTGGGAAGAGTCTCATTAGGATTGTGCTAGTAGAGTCCCGTTCCACTTACAAGTAGAATCCTATTCCACTTACAAGTAGAGTCTTGTTCTGATTACAAGTAGAGTCCCATTGGGACTGTGTTAATGGCTTATAAAAGCAGGTCACCTTTCATTCTCTATATACCAATTTTTTAGAGAGTTTTTCAGAGACCCTTTCATACATCTATCTAGAGGAATATTTCAGAACCTGAGCTATACACGTCTCACTTACATAATGCACCCAAAGTGAGATTCTCTAGCTTTTGAATCCTGGAGGTAGACCACTGGTACCCTAGTGCACCGAGTTCGTCTTTGAGGAAGGTGGATCTATTTCAAGGATAGTGTTTGTCACGCCTTAGCCGATAAGTTTCCTTGTTATTCATTCTTTTCTTTGTTTGTCTATTTTGGGCTAGTCCTTTGTTATACCCTTAAAAACAACAATCTTGAAATAGATCCCAGATGGAAGCTTCCTTAGTTCACACCTGTCCTGACACCTCTAAGATTGATCCCTTCAATGGGACATTCTTCAAGAGAAGGCAAGAAAGGTTTTGATGTAGTGAACTTGGGACATATTTTGACTAACCCAAAACTAGAAGATAATTCTAATTTGTTGCCTACATGAGAAATGGGAAATAAACAAGTTAGACATGTTATTCTGAGTACCATTTCTAATGAACTTTTTGGTATTTATTGCCAATTTAAAGTTGCAAAAGAAATTTGGGATACAATGAATAAAAAAATATATCTTGAAAGATGCAGGAACTCAAAAATATGTCATAGGGAATTTTAGAAATTTTCAAATGACCGAGGATAGAGATGTATCATCTCAAATCCATGACTACCACTTGTTGATTAATGACTTAGCTATTGAAGACATTAAATTAGCCGAACTTTTGTGGCTGGTTATTTAGTAGAGACTCTTTCAAAGTCTTGGAAATCTACTAAAATAACATGAAATATAAAAGGAAACAAATGTCCCTAAAAGATGTCATAATCTATATTAGGATTGAGGAACAAAATCGAAATAGGGACAATGTTGAGAAAGCTAAGGAATTGTCTTCTAATGCTAATGTAGTAGAAGAAAAACCCAAACCCAAAAAAAATAGGTCTAGAAAACAAAACTCTGGGACCAAGCCCAATGCATCAAACAAGGTCCAAAACTCAACTATTAAAAAATGGGGTAATTTCTTTGTCTGTGGCAAGTTTGGACACCATGTAGCTCAATGTCGCCATAGGAAGAGAAATGAGAAGTCCAATTCAAAGGCAAATTTAGTAGAGACGAAGGTGATCACAGTAGTAATATCATCTAAGGTGAGCATGGTCACCAATATGGAGGACTGGGTGGTAGACTTTGGGGCTACTAGGCACATATGTGGGAATAGAAGTGCATTTACTTCCTATATATACCACTATAAAAGAAGGAGATGAACAAGTGTTCTCGGGTGATTCTAGATTTACTCCAATGATTGGCAAATGGAAAGTTCTCCTTAAGCTAACCTCTGGAAAAGTGTTTACCCTCAGTGATGTTCTTCATGTGCCAGATATCCATTAGAACTTGGTGTTAGTATCTCTGCTTGGGAAAGTAGGAGTGATGATTTTGTTTGACTCTGATAAAATAGTTTTAACAAAGAATGATGCATTTGTGGGGAAGGGTTATTGTAATCAGGGTTTATTTATGTTAAATGTTTATGATATTATCAATAATTATGTATCTTCTTTTTCTGCTTACATAGTTGATTCTTGTGATATTTGACATGGTAGACTAGGACATGTGAAACTTTTCATATATGAAGAAAATGGTTGAATTGAGTTTAATCCCTATGCTATCCTTAGAAAACCATGGAAAATGTGAATCTTGTGTAAAATCTAAAACCACAAAGAAATCTTGCAAAACAGTTGAAAGAGAATCAAATCTACTAAGTTTAATACACAATGACTTAGGAGACCTAAAAAATACAATGAATAGAGGTGGTAAACGATTCTACATAATTTCATCGATGACTACTCAAGGTATACAAGGGTATATATTTTGAGAAACAAAGATGAAGCAAGAGATGCTTTCATCAAGTACAAAAATGAAGTGGAAAATCAACTAAGTAAGAAAATTAAAAGGCTTAGAATAGATAAGAGAGAAGAGTGTGAGTCCAACTCCTTTAATTCTTTTTGTGAAAATCATGAGATCATTTACGAAACTCCTCCTCCTTATTCTCTTGAGTCTAATGGAGTAGTAGAAAGGAAAAATAGGACCTTAAAAGAAATGATGAATGCAATGTTGGTAAGTTCAGGAGCATCCTTGAACTTATGGGGGGAAACTATCCTCTCCGCTTGTCATATTCAAAATAGAATACCTTACAAGAAAATTGGTAAAACTCCTTATGAGTTGTGGAAGAGTTATGCACCTAATATAACATACCTGAAAGTGTGGGGGTGTTTAGCTAAAGTTCTTTTCCTTGAACCTAAAAAATGAAAACTAGGTCCTAAAACCTTTGATGCAATGTTCATTGGCTATGTTGAGAATAATGCAACATATATGTTTCTTGTTACTAAGTCAGAAAATAGTCTTGTAGATGTCAATACCATAATAGACACAAAGAATGTAAATTTCTTTGAAAACATCTTTCCTATGAAACTAAATGGTGAACAACAAGTTCAAAAAACAAGTAGAGACGAGTCTATTGAACCTTCTGAATTTGAACCTAGAAGAAGTGAAAGATATAGGAAAGAAACAAACCTTGGAGATGGTTTCTACACCTTCCTAATAGATGAGGACCTTAGATCCTACAAAGAAGTTATAACTTCTCCAAATGCACCATTCTAGAAGGAGGCCATTAACAGTGAAATCGAGTCAATCATGTATAACCATACATGGGAGTTAGTAGATTTGCCTCTTAGTGCAAAGACTATTAGTTGTAAGTGGATCATTAAAAGAAAGTTAAAACAAGATGGGTCCATAGAAAAGTATAAAACTCGTTTAGTTGCCAAAGGCTTTAAACAAAGGAATGACGTAGATTACTTTGACACCTTTGCCTCTGTGACTACAATAGAATCAATTAGAGTATTGATCGCTCTAGCTTCCAATCATAATCTAGTGATACACCAAACGGATGTCAAGACTACATTCTTGAATGAGGATTTTGAAGAGGAAATTTATATGGAATAACCTGAGGGTTGTGTAGTTCTAGGGAAGGAAAAAAAGGTGTGTAAGCTAGTTAAATCACTATATGGGTTAAAACAAGCTCCTAAACAGTGGTACAACAAGTTTGATCATGCAGTAGTAACTAATGGATATTCCATTAATGATGTTGATAAGTGTGTCTACAGCAAGTATGAGGATAACACATGTGTAGTCATATGCCTTTATGTTGATGACATATTGATCTTCGGAACTAGCCTAGAGGTTGTGTGTGAGACCAAGAAATTCCCAGGTTCTAAGTTTGATATGAAAGACTTAGGAGAGGTAAAGGTGATTCTAGGAATTAAAATAACTAGAACATCCAATGGGCTTAAACTTTCTCAAGAGCACTATGTTGAGAAGATCCTAAAAAAGTTTGAACACTTTGATTGTAAACTAGTGTCAACTCCTTAATTTCCTAGCTCACAACTGAAGAAAAATAAAAAACATAGGCTATGTTTGGTTCCCGGAAAGTACAAAGGAAAGAAAAAAAATGCTAAGGAAAATGAATTTCTCATGTTTGGTTGTCCTATGAAAAATATCAAAGAAAATCAAATATAATTAAAACTAATTAAAAACTTATGTATTTTTAAATTATTTAATTTTTATATTGATGAGTTAAAATAAATAAAATGAGTTTGAAGTAACAAAAAAAATAATTTATCAATTTTTAATCTATTTTTTTATTTTCCTTCACCTTTTCTTTCCTTCTACTTTTCCTTTGCATTTTCTTTCCCTCCCATTTTCCCTCAAATTTTCCGGGAACCAAACATAGCCATAGTGTTTCCTAAATAGAGTATGCTCATATCATAAGGAGCCTAATGTACTTAATGAAATGTATTAGACTTGACATTACTTATGCAATAGGTAGATTGAGTTGGTACACCTAAAGTCCTAATCAGGACCATTGGACTATTGTTCATAGAGTCCTTAAGTATTTGAGAAGCACCATTAACTATGGTTTGTGTTATAGTGGATTTCCAAGTGTCCTTGAAGGATTTAGTGATGCAAATTGAATCTCGGATTCAGATGAGATTAAATCCACTAGTGGAGATGTTTTCATCATTAGTGAAAGTGTAGTTTCTTGGAAGTCTGCCAAGAAAACTTGCATTACTCGGTCTAATTGGAGGCTGAGTTTATTGCCTTAGAAAAGGCAAGTTCTGAGGCCGAGTGGCTTAAAAACCTCTTAGCAAATATCCCTTTATAGACAAGACCAGCCTCGTCTATGTCTATGCATTGTGATAGCCAAGCTGCAATTACTAAGGCTAAGAGTAAAATATTTAATGGGAAGAACATGTATATACGTCTAAGGCACAATATTGTGCGGCAACTGCTTAAAATAGGGGTTATATCATTAGAATTTGTGAGGTTAGAGTTGAACTTGGTCGATCCTTTGATCAAACCACTAAATAAGAAACTAGTGGAAGAAACATCGAGGGGGATGAGGCTTATGCCTATTACAGAAGTCAAGAGTGGTGGTAACCTAACCTATTAGAATGGAAATTCCATGAAGTAGGTTCATAAGGGTAATAACAAATCACTTGTTGACTTGAGGTGCTCTATCAACTTTAATTGTATGAGAGTTTATCCTTATGGTGTAGATAGAGTGTATTTTTCATTGACTAAGGTTGAGTGTTTACTCTTAATGAATGCCATATTTCTTATGGATGGTATGTTTAAATGCAGAACATACTTGATGGATTCATCTATATGAGAGTGGAGGTGGGACCGCTTCCTATGCGAACTTAGGCAGGTTCTCTATAGCTCTCATGAATATCCAAGTAGGGCGCATGGCTTACTTATGCCAACCCATTTTGCACAGCTCGTAGTGTATTTGAGAAAACCAATGTGGATAAAAGTCCTTGGAGTTACATCAAGAAACATTGGTTCATAGAAATTTGTTTTCACCGTGTTTTGTGATTCAATACTTATTTGTCCTAAGATTGGTTCATAGCCTTTGGGCACTAGTACTGATGCATTGGATTTTCTTTTTTTCCATTTTTCCTTTCACATATACACTTTGTGGGGGATTGTAGGAAGAGTGTAAATGTGAAAAAGTGTTTTAGCAAACTCGACTATTTTTTTTACAAAATTCAAAATAATATTTTTTCTTAATTTTAATTTTTATTCCGTTTGACTTAGTATTTTATCTCTAGGAAGAGTCCCATTGGGATTGTGCTAATAGAGTCCCGTTCCGCTTACAAGTAGAATCTTGTTCCACTTACAAGTAGAGTCCTATTGGGACTATGTTACTGGCCTATAAAAGCAGGTCACCTCTCACTCTCTACATACCAATTTTTCAAAGACCCTTTCATACATCTATTTGGAGGAATATTTTAGAACCCAAGATATACACGTCTCGCTTACAAAGTACACCCAAGGCAAGATTCTCTAGTTGTTGAATCCTGAAGGTAGACCACTGGTACCCTAGTGCACTGAGTTCGTCTTTAAGGAGGGTGGATTTGTTTCAAGGATAGTGTTTGTCACACCTCAGCCGATAAGATTCCTTGTTATTCATTCTTTTCTTTGTTTGTTTGTTTTGGGCTAGTCCTTTGTTTCCATACCCTTAAAAACAACACTATTTGTACTGTGATTTCAATTAACAAAGAGATGTTGGTCTCATTGAACATTTTAACAAGTTTTTATGATGTTTTGGTAAGATCATATTTGTGTAATTTTGATCACTCTCTGGATTTTCTAGTACATATATCATTGCACAAACATCATTTTAAAAGACACCACGCATAGCACATAAAAGGATACCATAGATGATTTGTGAAGATGGAGATAAAAAAGGTGGCTACTTTGTGGGCCACATGTATCTAGAAGAAAAAGATACCATACATAAGAGATTAGAGGCAACAAGATATTGAGTAGGGCACTTTCTTTGGAAGGAACACAAATTGGTCTTGGATTAATGGAAGAATTCTAATAGGACACACCATACAAAAGGAGATTTTTTTATTCTCCCCAAAGCACCGGGCTGCACCTTTTAAGGATTACACACCATTGAGGACACCAGTTCTTTTTAACAGGGCACCATCAGTTTCGAAACACAACACGGGTGGGAATTTGGAAATAGCCACAAGGCATCACACACCCATCTTAAGGAGGAGCACTCTGCATGAATCAAAGAGGCTGCCACTCTGGAGACTCCACAAGGTAACACGCACAATTGAAAAGAAAGAGCGCACACACAGTCGCACCAGAGGATTTTTTTCTCTATCATGCATGGAATTGATGGCCACTTTGAGAGCATAAAAAATATGCTTAGCTTGCGTGTGGAGAGCAACCATGGCTGCATTCTTTTGACAAAACACACACATCCACGAGATTGGAGACTACGTGATCGAAGGTGAGTTTTTTTTGCTTTTGGGATGTTTGGTTTTGATTTGTTTTTGTTTTAATTGCATTTTGGTCCATTAGTTTACAAATTATTTTTTTATTAGTTGTTAATTCTTGAATGATCCCATGATAGTTTACTTGCTTTAAAAATATTTAATTGTTAATTTTTGAATTGTTCTTAGGTTAGTTTACTTATTTTAGAATCTTTAAAGTTTAGTTTGATCGATCCCATGTTAAGATATTTATTCTTTTGAATTATTAATTTTAGTTTTGATCCATATCATTTAGTTTATAATTCTTTTATAATTTTAGTTCATTAATTTAGTTGATCTCATGTGACAATTTTTATGTTTCAAGTTTATTAGTTTTAGACTTTCATTTATCAATATTTATTTTGTGTCTTCGGGAATTTTGGTTGATTAATTTAGTTGATCTCATGTTACAATTTTTATGTTTCAAGTTTGTTAGTTTTAGATTTTGATTCCTCAATATTCATTTTGTGTTTTCAAGAATTTTAGTTAATTAGTTTGATTGATTCCATGGTATGGGATTTTAGTTTTAAATTTGTTAAACTTCAGTTTTTTATTCACTAATTTGGTTTGAGTGTTTTTCTCTTAGAATTTTAGTTGATTAATTTGATTGATCCTATTTTATGATGTACATGTTTTAGAAAATAGTTAATTTTAGTCGATGATCCATCCTATTCAATTTATATGTTTTTCAAAATGTTAGTTAATTTAGTTTAATTGATCTCATATTATTATTTTCATGTTTTACGTTTGTTAGTTTTAATTTTCGATTGATGGTAGTTTAGTTCATATGTTATTCAAAATTTTAGTTAATGCTTACGTAGTTTTGCTCATGTTTTAGAATTGTTAATTTTAGTTTTTGATTAACCCTTAATTAGTTCATGGGTTTGATTAGAATTACATGTTAGTGTTACTATATTCACATTATTATATTCACATGTTTATGTGTATAGTTGGTCTTATGTTAGTTCTCTTTTGACCTTATCTTAGTTTATATGCTTTTAGAATCTTAGTGGTTAGTTCATGAATAGATATTTTGTTAGTTTGTTTAATCTAAAATGCTTTGTTTGCTACTTTAGTGATCCTTCATTTAATTTGATTTTTTTTAAAGCCTCTGAAAAATAATGAAGATTGACCTCTACTCTCACCATATTAGTTTGTTTGGTTGCCAAAATTTTCACTTTCTGATTTTAGTTTCTCTTGTAGTGTTTGGTTTTAAATCCTTATGTTTTGTTGTTTACAAATTCTAAATTTTATTTTCTCTTTTAAAAAGCAAACATTTTCTCAAAAGATTCTAATTAAAATTAATTTCAAAAATTCACTTAGAATCCTTATGGGCAAAATCTCTTTTCGTAAAGATATGCAACCAAATTTCATTCGGTTTTCAATAAAATTTTATTTTTGAATGACACATGAATCCAAGCTTGTGGCCCCAAATAAATGGTATAATTCCTAGCTTTGATGAGATTATCAATACTCATGTGAGCTTGAGAATGCATAAGCTAGATTTGTGTATATCAAATGGGGACTTGGTGAAACCCCTATATAAAATTATTTTTCAAAAACCTTTTATTGTTCGTTTGTTGGATTTGTTGTGTCTCTAAATTCAAATTTTGATTTGACTATCTTAGGATGTTTTTAAGTCTTTTTCAAATAAAAGTTATGAATTGATCTTTTGATAGGTTCAATTTTTACCTAATTCTGGACATCTGGGCTATTTCTATGTTTTAAAATTATTAGATGACCTTGTAAATTTGATTTTATATTTTTCTTTAATTCTAGCTTCTAGAAGTTGATTTAGACACAAAAAAATATTAAAAAATATTTTCTAAATTGAAAAATGTAATTTTTCGTTCCTGTACTCATTGTATTGTTCTAATTTTGAATAAATGAATTGTTTGTTTGTTTTTAAAATTCATTCGTTTTGCTTGTTGACCCTACCACTTTTTTTTTTTTTTTTTTTTTTTTTTGTAAATCTAACATTCTAAGCATGTTGCATGATTTTTGTATGATTTTATCATACTCTTGTATTGGTTAAAAAATTTGGTTTATGCATGCTATGAAATTCTATCATGTTCTAGACCTTCTTAGATGTTTTTGTAAACTGGAATTAAATGAGGCCTCAATAATTTATTTGGCTACTTGGATGATAATCCAAAAACATAAGGAAAGGTTCCCTAAAAATTTTTAGAATTAAATTAAAAAAATAGTTACCAAATAAGGCCTTAGTGCATTAGATTTATTAATGAAACTAACAATTTTTAAAAATAACTTAAAACTTAAATAGTAATCCAATTAATAGAAAAAATTTATGAACAAAAATTGATCTAAAATGACTATATTAGTTCTTTTCTACATAAAATCATATTTTGTCGATTTTTTTTACTAGGCAAATAAACTCTAATTTAAATAAGATTTATTGTGTTGGATTTATTAACGAGTCTAGTAATTTTTAAAAACAATATGAAATTCAAATAGTGAACCTATTAATGTAAAAAATTTATAACTACAAATTGATTCACAATGACGTTATTATTTCTTTTCTGCACATAATTATATTCTTATAAATTTTCTCATTAGAGAAATGAACTTCAAATTAAATTACACTTTATATTGAATTTTGTTAGCCCAAGGGTTCTCCTAATCAGGTTTTGATGATAACAAACCATGGTTAAGTGACTAATTGTTTTAAACTGTTAAGAATCTCAGGCTTAATCTCAAAAATTCATCAAGGACCAAACGAATACGGGATCGAGATCATTTGGAAGATTTGTGCTCATAGGAAATGAATGTAAGATGATAGCGTGAGTGCACTTAGGATGTTCATACCTTTTCATGCATCTTAGAAAACTCGGTTTATTCTCTAAAACTTGATTTTCTTTAAAACCCGAGTTTTATCAAATATACCTTAGGCAAATTGATTCAAAATTGGCATATTAACTCACCTAAAGACTTTGCCTAAGTATTGGAAAAGAAAGAAATAAAAAAGGATAGGTTTTCGGGGCCAAAAGGCTCAACCAGCTCAACCGGTTGCCCTTGTCCGGTCGAGGTCCGGTCGATGTCCGGTCAAGGCAACGGTAACCTGCCATGCATTAAATGCACCAACGGCTAGTGATCCGGTCGACCCTTTGCTCGTCCGGTCGAGGCTACTTTTGTGCTGTTTTTGTCTCCCGAGCTTAGAAACCTATAAATTGAGAGCTCCTCTTCATTTATGAGTAAGAGAACAATTGCATTCAAAGCCCACCTACCTGTTCTTGATCAAAAAGCTCTCATTTTCTTTCTAAGTGCATCAAACCATCACTTGCATATTCTTAGTGCACTCTTGCAATTCATCCTAGCTTTCTCTTGTACTTGAGCCATCCTTAAGCTAGGTTGAGAGTTTCATCCTTGTGTAAACTGAGTGTGAAAGCCTTCAAGTGGTTCAAATCTTGAAGAGATTGTGTAAGAGCCCATTGGAGTCGGAATCCAAGTGTAAGACGATTGAAAGCTTGATTGAAGCTTCAAGTTAGTGGAACCCTCACTCGGTTAGGAGATTGAGGAGAGTGGACGTAGGCAAGGAAGGGCCGAACCACTATAAACCCGAGTTTGAATTCTCTAACTTTATCTCTTTCCTTTATTTATTTTGTGCATATATTATTGTGTGGAAAAAGATTTTGAAAAACCCAATTCACCCCCCCCCCCTTTTGGGTATTTTCCTTAATTAATTCATAGCCTTTGTTTTATCAAATTTATTAATGAGTTTAACAATTATTAAAAATAATTTGAAACTAAAAAAATAAATATAATCACTACAAAAAATAATAGATCAAAACTGATATATTATAAGTCATGATTTTACTATTTCTCCTATACACACAACTATAGTTTTTTTGAATTTTTTCGCTAAGTAAATAGATTCTAAATTGAGTAAGACATAATTAATAATTTAAATTCTCTAATGAATCTTTTAATTTTTAAGAGTAATTTAAAATTAAGAAAACATATCCAATTAATTGCATACTAAATCAAAGCATTCTAGAATATTGTGTTTATAATCAAGAGTACTAAATGTGTGCACATAGTGAAAAATTTGACTCATTTACATATTAAAAATGTTAAACTTTATTCGTTATTCATTTTGAGTAAAATATTTTTAATAATTATTATTATTTATTTTTAACAAAAAAATCAATTATGCTTTTTTACAAAGATGTTAATATCATATTTTTCTAACATATAAAGTAAATTTTTTTATATAAAAAAAACATAATTTATGATTATATATTACTATTCATATTTTACTAAAAACTATTTATTTTTAATTTATTACAAAGCTATTTTCATTTTTAATAAGACTTGAATTAAGTTTAATTAATATTATATAAATTCAATTTACATTGTTTTTACAAAATCAAAATAGAAAAATTATTTTTAAAAAAACTTATCCAAACAAGTTTTTTGTTTTTTATTTTTAAAAATATTTTTTCAAATATCCTTATTAATATAAACTAATAAAAAAATTGTTTTATGTTTTATGTTGTTTAACTTAAATGAAATTTTAAGAAACAAGTATTAAAAAACACAAGGAAACCTTTATATCTTACTAGGTGGGGAAGAACATTTCAATTTCAAATATTTTGCTTTGAAATATTTTAAAGGTTGGTATATCTTACTAGTTATTAATTCCAAGCAAGTTAAGGATTAAATTATGGCATTGATTTTGCTAATTAAAATTGTTGTTTGAATTAATTCTTTCGTTCAAAAGTTATTACTTTCGAAGAACTAAACATTCTGTTAAACAAGTTTAGTACAAAAAATTATATGATCTAATGTCTTAGCCTTGAGTTTGATTGATGTCTAGATGAAATATCTCAAGCAATTGAAGATGAAAAGCTCAAAACTCGATCAGTCAATTCATGCATCCTTATTCATTGATGCAAGTAAGATGTTTCAAGAAAAATTTAAATTTTGATTAAACCTTTATCAACTTGTACTCACACCCTATTTGATTTTATTAAAAGGAAAGAGAATCTCAAATTAAGAATAAACTATCAAATTCAAGAGGAGAAGTAGACCTCAAATGCAAAATTTTCCTTTCAAATGTTTTTGTAAGGGGCTATGTTCAAGATAAAATTATGATATTGATTTTTCAAGACTAAAACTTTTTAAAATTCATTCTTTAATTCACAAGTTAACAAGAATAAATGTATGTATGTTTGTGTGCATATATAATTATTTTAAATTAATCTTTGGTCACTTCGTTATTGGACTATTTTGAAAATATGATTATATATATATATATATATATATATATATATATATATATATATATATATATATATTATGTAAATAAATTATGTTATTATGAAAAAGGACAAATTAATTAACTTATCTTTTCATAATATTCAAATTAAGTTAAGGAAATTTAAACTCATATCACAAAAGTCAGGATTACATTCACAAAAGTAAGACATCGATAAAAATTGAATTCTTTTAATTTGTAGAGGACCTTGAGGTTTTAGCCAATTAAGTAAGATCATGAATGCCTCCTCCTCTAGATTTTCTTAGTGTTTTAAAATTTAACCACAAAAAAAATGTTCTTAGGTTTATTAATTATCATGATCAATCAAATGACAAACTTTATTTCTAGAATTTTTTGTTGTACATGATGTTAATTTTACTTTGGTGTTTATGTTAATGATTTGCCATTTTTCAATCTCATGTCAATGTCAATATCTCCAATAGAATGTTCTAATGTAGCTTCTCTTGCTCATGCTTAGTATTCTTCATCAATGGTTAGCTCTCCAAGTTCCTTGTGCCTCCCAATACCAAGTAGTAGGTCTTCTAGCAACTTCAATCTGCAAACGCCTTTTGATTGGCCACCATCTGCCAAGGTCATAAGCATTATCAAACCTTGATGAGTTTATTATTATATTTACAAATTTGTTATGTTTTAGTATACTAGCTTGGAGTACAATATACATTACACTAAATATTATTAATCTAAATGGCTTTAGGAGGAGGGTAAAGTATTCCTAAATTGAGGTATACAAATTTTGCTATGCTTTATAACAATTTCTAATAACTCTCTTGTTTTAGTGGCGAGGTGTTATGGAAACTTTTTTCTAATAAGGATGCATACAACTAGTTCTATGAGGTTAAAATTCAAAACAATGTAAGTTGGAATGTTGTTTCTGCAATCTACCTTCATTGTGATCTTATTACTTTAGAATTTTTGCACATTGGTTTGCTATAGTTTGGTATAATATTCCGCTTAAACAAATCAACGCCACCTCTCTTTAATTTCTGGTATGTGCATGCACGTGACCTTAAAGCTAGGGGTTTTATCTAAACTTGATAATTGATATCACATGCATATACAATTCTTTGACTTTGATGAGAACCCCAATGCCTTTGTAGCAAGATTGGCACCACACATTTATTTGAATTAGGTTTTCAAACTTTTAGTATTATCGAAGAAGCTAGTCACAAGGTAGTGAAACCTTGAAGATTGGGTGATTCACAAGTAATAGGGTTTCTTATAGCCATTGAATTAACCATAAATATGTCAAGACCTATGATTGCATGTTTTACATCTCATATTTCATTTAAATGCTATTATGATTATTCTATGCTAATTTCTATTTACTAAATTTATTATATGATATGTTTTAGAACTATCTTTGACGTAGATTGATCATCTTAACACTTGTGTATCATGACTATTCAATTGATCTTGTAGATTTAATGTTTTACAAGTGAAGACTTTTGTTTCCCAATTAAGGTAGTACAATAGTTTCAAAGAGTAAGTCACTTGACATTTAGCTCAATTGATTTCAAAGAGCAAGTCACTAAACATTTAGCTCAATTGATTTTCTTGATAAACCAACATCTAACTCTAGTGCTTATCTTGATAGACTTATAGGACATATAGTCTATTTTCATTATGTATTTTAGTTCAATAATTTAGTTGTTTTGAGCCTTGTGACTCATCTTGTAAACCTTTACTTCCGTTAGCAATTTCTCTTGTTGTTGATGTTGTTGTTGTTATTATATTAGAAGTATTGAGCTATATTACATCTTTTTTCTACTTCAATTTTTTTTATTTTTTTTAAGATGGTGATATGTGGCATATTATAAATGTTGTGATATGTGCCATATTATAAATGTTGTAATACGTGATGAAGATTTTTTTCAAAAAGTGAATTGGTGTGATAAAATAACTATTGTCATCACCTAATTCATATCTTAATGCCATCCATATTATCATTGTATTTAACATTTGAATTATTCTTTTATAAGAAAGGTCCAAAGTGTAAGACTCAAGATGAATAAAAGGTTAGATAAATGTCCTAACTAATCATGTCTTTTTGTCTTATTCAATTCAATGATCCTAGGCCTTTTCTTTTTTGACCAAAGATATTGTGTTCAATATATTTTCTAGAAGAACTAGACCTAACTCTAATATCCTCCCACACCTATAAAATTTTGTAATATCTTTTCATTCCTTGTTAAAATATAATGCTAAAGGAATTCGCATTAAATAATCAAATCTTAAAATTAATAATTATTGGATTATGAATCTAACTTGGTAAGTTGTTTAATGTCTAAAATATTCTCAATGGTGGATGCAAATTTGATTACATAACCAAACCAGAAAGCATTCAATTCAGCATCTTAACAGAAAAACAATGATATGCAACAACCTCAAGCCATTTTGTAAAGCATAAAAACTAAAATAAATGGCTTTTTGAGTAAATGAGAACTAGCAATATTATGCTCACTAGATTATAGGAGTTCATAATCATCACACTATTAATAGTGTTTTCTTGAGCAATCCACACCCTCTCCATGGACAAATTTTACTAAAATAATTGTTTGTTTAAGGTAATGGGTTTGATTTCGTTAATTAATTAAATGGAATTGATGAATGGAGAATTTTAATGTGGATAAGAGAAGTTTTTTTATAAACTCTAATGGACTCTTTTTGAAAATGAAATTATATATCATATATGATGCATATCTCATATGTACAAGTAAAGAAATAAATGTAGGTAAAATATTCAACAACTTGTTAACATTATTTAATTTGTATAGGAATTTTCACTACATGAAAGGTACATTAATAGCGAACAAAAAAATTGGGAATCAAGTTTTAAGATAATTGGTTTATGAGACTTTCTTATGGCTGTTGTACAAAGTAAAATTTATATATAATATTTGGATGTAAGAATCATTTACTAGAGTTGCACTTAATTTTTAAAAAATGAATTTTTATGTATCATATGCAAGTTATAAAGCAATATGGACATCATCATGAAGGAAGAAGAGCTCATCTTCTACCTATTTTTTTTAAAATTTATTTTCATTACATATAGAGTCAGTTTTTTCACAGGAAGACTATTTTATTATCCCTTATATAATCTAAAAATTAATTATGAGAATATTAAATTTGAATTTCATTTATTCTAATTTTATTAATAAAAGGATTTTATCAATGTTGGATTAGTATATTCCAAGATCTAATGTATAGATTTTGGTTATTGAATCAAACCAAACTCCCTTTAGATAAATAAATTGAGTAATCAAATTGATCAAGTCTCAACTATCTCAATACAAGATTAAGAAAAAAAAATAAAAATAAACAATGTATACAAAATTATCGATCCAACACAAAGTCGGTTTTGTGTGTACTTCTAAAAAAATCCACAAATAATAGTAAAAAATTATTACAATGCTTCTTAGAATTTTCATCTTTTGAGAGCATCATTGATCAAAGTTTATATGCTATTAATACTTACAAAAATTAATCAATAAATCAATGTGAAAAATTAAAGCACAAGAACACATGTGATTTTCTTATTGACAATATTTTTCCATGTCTTTCCCATTACACTTTCCCTATTTTATATAGACTACTAAATAGAAATAGAAACTTAATAAAGTAGAAACTAAATAAAATAAAATCTAATCCTAAGAATCCTTTATTGACTAAACTAAATAAAAACTAATTAAGAATATAAACTAAATAAAATATAAACTAATCCTAAGGTTCCTTTATTTCCTAAACTACATAGAAATTAATAAGGAATAGAAACCAAAGATTGAGGGATCCTAGGGATCCTTTATTTGGGTTGTAACATTCTCTCCCCCATCAAAAGAAGCCTTGTACTCAAGGCTAAAATTGTGAAAACTTTTGTTGAATCTTGTAAGCATTTTTTCATGTTATGTCTCTTGGAAACAAGTTGGACAGTTGCCCTATGGTTCATTTTCAACTTTATTTTTCTCATCCCCTTGTATAGTGAAAAGTTGAACTATAGATGCTAGAGATATACACCTTGAATCCAATATGTTGACACTAACTTCTTGGGACTTGTAGTTGCACCACTCAACATGAATTTCCTTCTATTAACAATAAATTCCATTCTCAAATTCTTGAAATCCTATAATATGGGTCTCAATTCAACTAGCCATTGAATTCCCAATACCATATCACACCCACCCAAAGATATGAGCCTCAAATCTACCTGAAATTCCTTCCTTTGCATGCTCCATGTCAATTGTCGACAAATTACATCACTAGTAATTCTAATTCCATCCACCACTGCCATCTTTGTGGGGTTGGTAGTTTGTATTGAGCATCATGTTCTTTTGGCCACTACAAGATCAAGGAAATTATGGGTGCTTCTTAAGTCAATTAGTATGGTGACAACCTTTTTCTTGATGTTGCCACAAATTCTCATGGTTTGATGAGATGTTGAACCAAATATTGCATTGATTGAAACCACAAGATCATCCTCCTTGATATTATTTTTAGCTTTGCATGTCACTTCCACTTCATTTTCATGACCATATAATGGAAAAATCTAATGGAAAAATTTGCTTCATTTTACATTTATGACTAGGTTCATACTTCTCATCATAATAATAACAAAGCCTTTTGTCTCGTATCTTTTGCATCTCTATGGTTGAAATCCTCTTAATTAGTGGTAATTGGCTATTCCGATTCCCATAGAGTTCATTGTACTCTCCCCACTTTCATTAAAGTCCTTGACTTCCTTGAGAATTGTCTTCATTGTCCCTTCTTGCAACAAGGCTAACCCAATGGTTTGGGTTAGTGTGTTCGATCAAAACATGGTGACTTGATTTTTAATTATCTCTTTCAAGCCACTAATGAAACATTGAACAAAACTTCCTCTAACAACCCACTAGTTTGGACCATCAATGCTTCAAACTGCTCTTGGCATGCCCTAACCGTAGAAACCTACTTCAATTGGTTATTTGCCTAATAGGGTTATCATAAACACTAGGGCCAAACCTAAAAACAACATTTAAAAAAAAACCGTGTTTGATCGATTTCCTTGTTACTAGCCTCATACCCTTGAAACCATTCCAAGACCCTTCTTTCTAAATGTAAGAAAGCCAATTCTACCTTCTCTTGGTCCCTAATTCCATTAATTTTAAAAAGTATGTCACATTTTTAAATCCACCCACTAGGATTCTCACTTTCAAATTTTGGAAAATTGAGTTTGGAAAACCTGGTTTGAAAGGAGTTCGTACGATGTGAGTGATAACTTATCTTGCTTCTATTTATTGAAGCACTGTCCCCATTACCTAACTCTTCTATTCTAGAAGTCATAGGATCGAATTTCAGGTTTATTGCTACAACCATTCTTGATAGTTTTGATAAAGTAGCTACTTGTTTATTCAATGAATCTTGCAACTGCGATAAAGTGGATGCTTGCTTATATGATGAATCCTACAATTGCTTAATAATATCTTCAAGTCTTCATTATCCTTGCACCCTAGTCCCTTCTGCCATGATTGGTGCCAAGACTGTGCTCTGATACCAATTCTTATGACCTAAGGAGAATATGCAAAATTGACAAAAAAAAAAAAAATTTCTTGTTGACAATATTTTTCTATGTTTTTCCATTACACTCTTCCTATTTTATATAAACTACTAAATAGAAATAGAAACTAAATAAAATAAAAACTAATCCTAAGAATCCTTTATTCCCTAAACTAAATAGAAACTAATTAGGAATAGAAGCTAAATAAAATATAAACTAATCCTAAGGATCCTTTATTTCCTATACTAAATAGAAACTAATAAGAAATAGAAACCAAATATTGAGGGATTCTAAGGTTCCTTTATTCGGGTTGTAACATATTGATAGTGGTTCACTCTTAATGTGAGAGTTACATACACTTGAAGATATTGTAGATTTTCACTATGATGAAAAAAAGAGTACAAGAGAATCCCAAAATGCCTCACCATCTAAGTTTTTCTCACTGTGTTTTTATAATATTTCTCAATACTCTAAAAAAGACCCTCTCAAATTTGTCTACCCTAAAAATGATATAAATAGGTTAACTAACATATAATTAGGCTCCACACATCTTAACATTTAGATCATTCTCTTGAATCCATGGATGACTTGAGAAGACCAAGAAAGTCTTTGTTTTCTCTTAACAAACCATGTGGTATCCTCTACTGGGTCACATAGAATTGATAAGAACACAATAACAAACAATAATAATTTAATATGCATAATAATATAAAAGCATATTGAGAATTTAAATTTTCCTAACTTTTCAACACTATCATTTTTTGTATGAAATTTTGAAAAAATTTCATATTTCCTTGCCCCATTAAGATTAAAGTTTTCTTTACCTTTTAGTTATTACTTTGAGCTTTAGTCATCATACTCATTTTTTTCCATTCTTTCAATTATTTAGGGTAAGTCCTTCATAAAAAGAACTTCAATTAATGAATCAAGTAGAAAAATTTTAAATTTCATGATAGTAGTGAAGGAGACCCGATGCAATACTCTCCTTAGTTTTAATCTTTTAATAATTTTAAAAGATAAGTATTTAAAAACAAAGAAAAGAAAAAAAATTTTCCGTAATGATAATTTCATATAATCATTTTAATAACCTATTTATGTAATCCATTTCCTTAAAGAAATTATACCAACTTAGGACATTCACATGTGTAACAATAAATTACTAGAACTTTCTCTTATTATTTGTCAACCCAATTTAGAAATCATGCAAAATAAAGCCTATGCTTACAAGATAGTTCTTGTGAACCCTATCAAAGAAAAACTATAAAATGAAAAGTAATTAAGAAAAATGCCTAGTCGCAAATAAAAGAGAAAACAAGAGAGTGCATGCGGAGTTGCAGGATTGTGGTGACTTTGGACTAGCCAATGTAAGGGACAAAATTTTCTTTCTATATTTTCTTTTATTTTCATATTTAAAAAATATTTTTTAAAAAATTATATATTCTTTTTATTATTATAGGTTCAGGAAGATGGAAGGGGGGAAGATGCGTATGAAGACCTTGCTAATCCAATAGATGAAGTTGAAGAAGAGACTAGTGATGTGAGAACCTTCTACATCTATTCTTTTATTTAAAGAGTAAACCAAACATGTTATTCATAATAATATACATATTTTACACTTTGTATTATTTTGTAGGAAATTATAGTAGAGTATAATGCAACAGAGAGACAGATTCGCCAATTGCTTCGAACAATGAGAGGAGCAATTGATAAACTAACAAAGCGACATAATACAAATAAAACCCCATCACCTTCTCATCAAAGCGGAAGTAAGGTTTTTATTGCACTAGTCATTATAATTTTTATTACTTTTAATTTAATTGCAAATGTTCTATAATTTCTTTTTGGAAAAATAAATTTTGGTTGTTATGCATTCTGATATTAGCCTAGGGATCACCATTGAATGATCGTTCTACTCATGGTGAAGATAATGCAGGCCCATTGACCTCACAGCTAGTAGCGCAACATAGTAGTATACTTTCTGCATCTTTATTTCTTAATAGTAATTTTTAATATCAAAATATTAATGAGTACATAATAATGACTAGTCTTTCCTATGTGTGTTATTTTCGTTAATGAATTTTTTTTCTCTTATTTTCTATACATATAGTTGAGGATGAAGTTCAAACGAATGCTATTATTCCTTACTAGACTGGACATCCTTCATTACGTTCATATCGACTACGTCGATGTGCTGCTGCTCTATAATCACCATACATGGTACAATCATCAATCAAATTTTCAGTGTCTTCATCTGTAACAAAGCAAGTTTTTGCATATGCATTGGACGATACACGTGATGAAAGGTAAGGTTTAACTTGATTTAGTATAAACAAGTACAATTAAGACAACCATTTGAAATAATTAGTTTTAATTTGTAACATCATAATTATTTTTGTGTAGCCAAATATTATGTTCCATGTACGATTTCTTCTTGGCAAGGTTCGACTTCAAATGATGCTTGGGACCAAACAAATTGGTCGACAATAAGGTATTCATATTTAGTTATGTGAAGTTAAGATAAAATTACACTAAAACTATATTCCTAATTTTCATTAGTTTACATGGAGGTTGTAACCATGCATTGTCAAATTTTGAATGGTACGGATAAAGAAAATAGGAAGCATTTCTTATCTCCAAACTTTGCGGTAAGATATGTTGTAAGAATTATAGATTGGTTTTCTTGTTTTGAGTAGATTGTTTTAATCTAATGTATGTTTTGTATTTTTTTATTACAATCTGATGTGGAAAAAAGGGGTACATTATCTCCAAAATACTTGTGACAATTTATGGAAATATTTTAAAAATACTCGGTTGTACACATATGAACATGTTTTATTTAGTTTAATGAAAGTCATCTGTAATTGGATATTTTTAAGTATTGTGCAAAAAATGCATGAACATAACTAATTTGATAAAATCATTGTTGTTTTTTTTTCCTTGTAGTTGTTCATACCAATATGCAGGAAAAATCACTGGTATTTAAATATTTTGCATATTCATTTATTGAGTTGTTGGATTCATTGATTGAAGGAAGGAAAAAGCGAATGGATGCCTTCATAGAGAAATTGGTAAATATAGTTATAGTCCAATTACTTATTTGAATTGTTGTCATTATTTTTTAAGGATGTTCATATTTATAATTTTATATTTTGTTACGGTGAACGTTCTGTCAACTGTCATTGGGATTCAACAAAGAAGACCATCAATGGACACGACAGAATTCAAATTCGTTGTTCCAGAAGTTGTGCAACAATTGAATCTGTAAGTTTCAAGAATTTTATTTCTCTTTAACTATGGAAAGCAAATGAGGTTTTAAATTTATTGATTTGATGCACAATTTACTTTATAAAAAAAGTATCACTACGGAGAATGGTACTTTAACACACTTTAATGTTACTTTTCTTATAAATAATTATACTTTTTTATAAATAAAAAAAAATTAATGTGAATGCGGAATTTTAGTAATATAAAATTAATATAAATGATTATATATAATTTTTTTTATATATATAAAAAAATATATCTTATGTTTTATTTTATATAAATAAAAAATTAAAAATTTTAATAAAACAAAATGTGAGAACTACAACCAAGTTTTTGTCTTCTCTAATTAAAAATATTAAACATTTTAACCAAAAAAAAAAATAAAACTGAGTTCCTAAATCTCTATATTTATTTTTATATTAAATTTGTTCTTACTAAATATTTATTATATATTATTAGTTTATATTTAAAATGTCAATAAATAATTAAAATACTAAATATGAAAAATGAAATATTAAAAAAAATAAAAAAAAATAAAAAATAAAAAGATAGAGATATCACGGATGAGGGGAAAAAGAACAAAAAAAACTGATGTGGTATGGTGTCAACATTATTAAAATAAATAAATAAATAAAATAAAATAATAATAATAATAACAAGCTCTTTGACTTGTCATGTGAAAATAAAAATAAAAATTAAAAAAATAAATAAATAAATAAGAAAAGGGGAAAAACTTAGGCGGCTCATGAGAGGAGGCTTACAGGCAGCTTTGGAATATCGATTGAGTGCAAGAGTTTATTTCCCTAAAATTCATTTTCTTGGAAAGTAAAAAAGTCACACTTTCTAAAAATGATTTTTTTTTAAACACGTGTAAACATGATTCTCCCATTCGGAAATGCCATGTAATGCAATTGGCCTGTGATGTGGACTTACGTCACCAGTGAGTAGGAGAGCAGGTTTCCAATATATGAAAAACAAAAACAAGGTTCATCCCTGACTCACCGTCCCACTATATAGAGACTAGTTAGGGCTTATTTGGGCTTTGCGATCCCGTGATCTCTCGCGTCTCTGTCTCCTCTCTTGTGCCAAGAGTGAGTCTCTTTCTCCTTGATCCGCGTTTCTTTTATTTTTCTACTAAATTTGAGTTGTTTTCGTAATGGGCTTGTGTTGATTCGACCTGTTGCTGAGAAAATGATGGAAAAGAAAAAGAAAATTTTTAGTATCTGGTCCCCTTTTTATTGTTGACTTGAAAGAACAAAACCATTTAATCAAGTAAACCTAGGACATCCTGTTTTTAGTTTAGGTGGGCTTTCCGTCTTTTGGATGCACCAGAACGACATAGGGCATATTGTTCAATTTTATGTTTTAACTTTCATTTCTTTCGGTTTCTGAGTAACCAAACAGGAGATACAGGATTTATGTGATATGGAGTAACTTTTACAGTGTCTTAGTAATTAAGGGGGCTAAATTAAAGGGAGAGAAAAGAAAAATTTTCTCATTTGCCTTTATGGCATAACGGAATTGAATCCATGGAAAGGGAATGGATAGAATTGGATTTCATTGCCTCTTCCCCTTTTTGACATTGAGAGAATTTAAAGAAGAGGAGATTTGACATGTTTTATTCTTCACTTTATGAAAAGTGATGATAGAATATGAAGGTAAAAAAGTATCAAAAGTATGAGAAGTGTGAACAGAGTCTTCCTCCCTTGCAAAAATGCAAAATTATACCAGTGGGGGGCACGGAGGATGTGGACAGGGTAGCTGCGTTATTTGGGTGTAAAGTAGGAAACTGCCTACTACTTACCTAGGTTTACCCCTTGGAGCCCCTCATAAATCAAGTAGAGTTTGGGACGTTATTGAGGAGGGATCCAAGAGGAAATTGACTACTTGGAAAAAACGATACTTGTCCAAGGGAGGAAGACTTATCCTTATTAAGTGCACTCGTTCAAACCTCCCAATCTATTTTATGTCACTTTTTGTAATTCCAAAGAAAGAGAGAATCAGATTGGAGAGAATTCAAATGGAGTTTTTGTGGGGAGATATGGAGGAGAGGAGGAAGATGTACTTGATAAGTTGGTCGGTTATTTGTAAAGATAAGAAACATGGAGGGTTGGGGTTAAGGCACTTGGAGGGATTCAATCAAGCTTTGTTAGGAAAATGACTTTGGAGATTCCCCTAGAGAGGGAAAGTTTTTGGAGGAAAGTCACTGTTGGAAAATTTGGAGAGGTGGAGGGGGGTTGGATCACTAGAGAGGTGAGGAATTCTTATGGGTTGGGCCTTTGGAAAGACATTAAAAAAGGATGGGAGGAATTCCTTCTTAGAACTAGTTTCCGTATTGGAAATGATAGACACACGAGATTTTGGTGGGACATTTGGGTTGGGGATTCTAAGCTGAAGGATGTTTTTCCTACGCTGTTCAGAATTGCTGCCCATAAATCTGCTTCAGTGGCTGACTTATGGGGGAGGCAAGAAGATGGGTGAGGCTGTTGGGAGGTACACTTTAAAAAATCTTTCCAAGATTGGGAATTGGAGGAGGTGGCTTGTTTTTTGGAACATATTTCTGAGGTAAAGGTTCAAGAAGGGGAGGATTTCTTAGTATGGAAGAATGATGGGAAGGGAAAGTTTAATGTTAAATTGTATTATAGGTCTTTAAGGGCTGAGAATAGTTTTTTATTCCTAGCCAAAGAGATTTGGGGTTTGTGTGCTCCTCTTAGAACTCATTTTTTTGCTTGGGACGTAGTTTGGGGAAAAAAATTTCATAGTAGACATGTTAATGAAGAGGGGTTGGCCTATGGTCAATAGATGCAGCCTTTGTAAAGACAATGAAGAATTGGCGGACCACATTTTGATTCATTGTGCTAGAACAAGAGAGTTATGGACTTTCTTGCTATCATCTTTCGGACTGGTGGGTGTTCCTAGATTTAGTGAGAAATCTTCTCCTGGAATGGAAAGTTAAAGAGTTAGGGAAGAAGAGGAGAGTAGTTTGGAGATTGGTTCTGATTGGTCTTTTCTGGTATATTTGGGTAGAGCGAAACGAAATAACTCTTCCAAGAGGAAGAGTTGTTAGACCAAAGTTTGAGGAACCTCTTTTTCTGTTCACTTTTAAAGTGGTCCCAGCAGTGTTTGGATTTAATCGTTTCCTCTTTTCTGAATTTTTTGGGTGATTGGCATGGTGGTTGGCTTTCTTTCGCTCTAGGTTTTTTCTTTCTTTTTGCAGCCGGGTTTTGGCTCTTTTAGTATACTACCTATATACATAGGGTGCGCCCCCTGTTTTGGCATTTTCTTAATTCAATCTGCCTTTGTCTATATAAAAAAAAAAAAAGAAGTGTGAACACTGTCTAAACTTCTTGTGGGGAAATTTATCATTTTCCAATTCCTCTCCTTTATGAATTTAATGGGTTAATTCCTTGTTCCAATCCCCCCATCTCCCTTTTCTCAGTTGACCATTTCTTTAATTTTAATCTAGCCAATAACAAATTATAAAAAGCAAACAATCCTATCTCATTTATTTTCCTTTCCACTCATTGAATTCTTTTCCGTTTGAGATAGAATGAATTCCTCTTGAAATACCGATCTATGTTTCCTTTCCCAAAATTCAGAAATATTCTAGGAAATCAAAGGATATTATTCCAGATTCATGCCAGTGGAGAAAAATGACTTCATTTTAGATCCAAATTCTTTGTTTGATTTGAAGGGCATTTATTAGTTTGTGGATGTGTAGTGATCTTCCATACAATGCAAATATGAAGATATAAGCAGTGCTTGCTATGGGAATGATGTTAGAACATGCTTCCCCTTTATTTCATAGTTTGTTTTTGCTTGTAAGAATTGTTGTTAATAAATCTTTAGTTAGATGAAAATGGCCCATTCTCAAAGCAGTAGGTAATTAAGAGTTAAAATCAAATTCTCTTTATGCATATATGACATTTTTTATGGGTCTTTTATGATTTCACATGTAAATATTGGCTACATAATTGCAACAGCTTGTCTCTGGATACATAACATGCTTTTAATTTAGCATTAAAATGAAGTCATGTGATTGCACTACAGCTGGCTGCCATTTCCTGCTGCCAAAATACATGATAAATGGCGTGCTAATAGTTGATAGAGTAAGGTGGTGTTTATTTTTTTGGCTTTTTGATGAAAGCAATTTGTTTTCAGAATTTAGGTTATTTGTTTTTCTACTTTTTCATAACTTATTATAAACTTTTTACTAAATAGAAAAAGCTAAAATATGTAGCTTTTTTCTAAATAGAAAAAATAACATATTGATTTTTCTTTGCTTTTTAATACTTAATAAAAATAAAATACTATAAAAACAAATAACCTAATATTTAACACTATTAAGCATTAAGGTTCTATTTAGAATTAAGTAAAAAAACAAACACCACCTAAGTGATTTTAGGGCGAAGAAACATTGAAACTACCCTTACAACCATAAAAGACAGAGTGTTGAATGTGGCGGTGGGAGCCAGGCATTAAACTCTAGTAACCAATAAATCACTGACGAATCTTATATTTTGTGCTGGGTTTAGGTGTAAATATGTCTACCGTGAGCCTTCCTACGCCATTCTTGTTCAAAAGTGCACCCTTGAAGAAATCTTGTGCCTTGATCAGGAGTCCAGGTTCTTTGGGTTCTGTGAGGAGCACCTCGAAAGCATTTGGGCTGAAATCTTCCTCCTTCAGAGTATCTGCAATGGCAGTGTACAAAGTGAAACTGATTGGTCCAGATGGTGAGGAAAGCGAGTTTGATGCCCCGGATGATGTTTACATCCTTGATTCGGCTGAAAATGCGGGACTGGAACTGCCATACTCATGCAGGGCTGGAGCCTGCTCAACCTGTGCAGGGCAGATGGTGTCGGGATCTGTCGATCAATCAGATGGATCATTCCTTGACGAGAAGCAAATGGATAATGGTTACGTGCTGACCTGTGTTTCATACCCAACTTCAGACTCTGTAATTCATACTCACAAGGAAGGGGATCTCTACTGAGTCATGGAAGGTTGATGGTGGCTCGGTGACATGTGGTAGAAGTAGGACATTATGGGCCGGGTGCCGATGTTGGCTATTGAGTATTTGGGATGAGATTTGTTTTATGTTATTTGGGCACATCAATTCTAGTATATGACTTAGCACAAAGCTAGAATTCGAGTAGAAATTCTCAGAATAAATTACTTGTTGGTGATCATATGGGAACTAGTCACTGATTCTGGATTTGGATGGTAAAATTTTTTGGCCTTAAATTCAGAGATTTGGGAAATGTTGGGGTTGGGGTTTGGGTTTTTATAGAGGGGAAGGTTGTTTTGGTTGTGGTTTAAGAGTGGGAGAATGAAGGAGAGATTTTGCAGATTATCATGGGGTTGATGTTGGTGAAAGTGCCAGAGAGAGAAGGGGATTTTGAAAGGAATTTTGTGGGTAGCGCATTTCTGTGGGAGATAAGATATTCCGAGAAAGGGAAAATGAAAGGGGGCATTTTTTCTAGGACAAGCAGAGGGTATTTTTTAAAATTTGGGAGCACTTGTGGAAGTAATATGAAATAATACAAAATTTTAAGTGCTTTTAAATTTGTTAAGATGAATTTGATTTTAGCGCTCCTTTGAATACATTTTTTATTTTTTGACCTATAAGAGGTGTTCATTTGTTTGATCCATACCATGAGTGCGTAGTGTGGATAATTGTTGTATTCCTTGGTTTAGAACAAAGATCAAATTTGCTTTGCAAAATATCAGGTTGTATTTTGAATTCAATTTTAAATTTTGCTCATTTATTTTTCTTGGTAATAAGCCTAATTTAGAATCCCCAATAGTAATTTTAAAAGAAAGAATGAAAACATTTGATAAAAAGATTTTCTCATTAAAAAATAAATATTTAATAAACTTTTAAAAATCTCTTTTGTAAGCAAATCACTTAAAAAAAATTATAAATTATTTTTCTAAAAATCACTTTTTTTTATATATAATATAAGGTAAATTTGACTCATCTCCCATAAGCTTTATGGGTTAAATACATGTAATTACTAAAAGTGAAAATAACAAATGAAAAGAATTGTGAAATAAACCGAGAAACATTTTATTTAGTTCATATCCAAACACTAAACGGTTCCTTTTTAAAACATTTTACATAACGTTAACAATGATCAGTCCGTAAGGGCTCATATGGAGTATTTGACATAGTCAGCTTGAGAGGATACACAATAGGCCGGATCAATATATATATATATATATATATCAAAGTTTGTAATACATATTACAAGTTTGATCTAAAATTAATGAAAACTACAGCTTTTAATGAGCAATAATCCAACCAAAGAGGGATTATTCAACAGACTTAAAAGGGTGTTTGATAAATTAATTTATTGACTTAAAATGACTTAATAATTTAATTTAAATTATTAAATAAATATATATATATTTAATAAAATAACTTAATATCACAAATGAATTTAAGTATTAAATCAAAATAATTAACTTATTCTTAAATTCAATTTTTTTTGTCTTATTTGTCCATGAGAATATATTTAACAACCATAATTCTATATCCATGATTCATTATTTATAATAAATATTTTTAAATTATTTTATATATCTACAACATTTTAAGTATGAATATTTAATTAAAAATTTTCATATTTCAATTTCTTGTTTATAATTAATAAAAATAAATATTAATTAAAATTAATAATAATAAATATTAATTATAATTAACATTAATTATAATTAATGAGGGTAAATATATCAACTTAATAACTTAAAATAAATTTTAAATTAATTTTATCAAACAACTTTCATACTTAAAATAAAAAATATATAATAAGTTTTAAATTAACAACTTAATAATAATTAAACTTAAAATCAACTAAAATTATTAAATAATAAATATTAAGTGTTACTTAACACCCACTTAGTATACAAATAGTCACACTTTTCTCTTAACCATCTCAAATCATTTCTTCCCCTGCAATTAATTGTTTTTTAGTCAAAACATTTTATAAAGTTTAATATTTATTATTAAATGACTTAAATTAGTTTTAAATTAAATTATTGACTTAAATTTATCGCTTAATTTTTTTAATTAGTATTAAAATTATTTGATAAAATTAACTTGAAATTTATTATAAATTGATATATTTATGTTAATTAATTTAACTAATATTTATCCGCATTGATTTTAACTCATTTATTTTTATTGGTTTTAGTTTGCAAGACATTATACACATACAAGATAATCATAGGATATTTATTATAAAAATAGGTCATGGATGTATAATTATAAGGGTTTAATACATTTTACCCTCCCATATAGCGTATTTTGCATATTGCCCCTTCGAGTTCAAAATTGAACAATGTATCCTCCAACCTTTATAATCGCATGCAATGTACATTTTTTGCGAGACGATGCTAATTTTTTTAACAAAATAACATATGCTCTCCACGTGACCGAGAGCAAACTGATCAATTTTTTGGGTTTATTACACTTTACCCCTCAACATAGAATGTGTTTTACATATTGCCCCATTGAGTTTCAAAATCGAGCAATGTACCCTCTATCCTTTATAATTGTATACAATGTGCATTTTTTGAGAGATGACGTTTTTTTTTATATATAAAAAGGTATGTGATCTCCACATGAATGAGGGCAAAATGGTTAATTTTTTGGGTTTATTACACTTTACCCCCCAACATATAATGTGTTTTGCACATTACTTCTTTGAGTTTCAAAATCGAACAATGTACCCTCCATCCTTTATATATACAATGTGCATTTTTTGAAAGACGACGTTATATATATATATATATATATAGAAAGGCATGTACTCTCCATGTGACTAAGGGCAAAATGGTCAATTTATAAAACCCTAATTAGTTTGCCCTCCTCTTCCTTCATTCTTCTTCTTTTCTCTTCATTCTTTCTCTCCTTCCCCAATCGATGACTGCATCGATTGAAATTTCAACCTTGAAACCTAACTAGGTAAGTATCTAGAGATGGGCTTTGAGGAATAATGTGATGAAAACAACAAAAAACCAATATTCCATTTTATTCAAACCGATAACTCCCACAATTCAACATAATCGGGTTCATGGCTATAAAGAGTTGAAAATTCAACTTCAATGTCAAAGCTCTAAACCCTCTAAAAGATAGAATTAAAAAAGGAAAAAAAAAAAACACTTCAATTTGATATGATTATCGTTCACAACCAAAGATAAAAAAAAACCAAGCATTTTGAAAAAACCCAAATCAAGAATTTGGAAGACCCACATCACACAATTTTGCAATTTTTTTTGACAAATCTTAACAAAATCAAAACTTTTCCTTGGTGGATATATTTTTACAAGTGAAAAACAAATGTCTAAATGCTTATCTAGCATCGACCATAGTGGAAATAAGGAGAGAGAAACAATGGAGAAAAGAAGAACAAAGGAAGAGAAAGTTAGTTAGGGTTTTATAAATTGACCATTTTGCCCTCGATCACAAGAAGAGCATATACCTTTCTATAAAAAAAATAACATTGTCCCTCAAAAAATACACATTACATACAATTATAAATAATAGAGGGTACATTGCTCGATTTTGAAACTCAATGGGGACAATGTGTAAAACACATTATACGTTGGGGATAAAGTGTAATGAACCCAAAAATTAACCATTTTGCCCTCAATCACATGAAGAACATATGCCTTTCTATTAAAAAAAATTAATATTGTCTCTAAAAAAAATGCACATTGCATGCAATTATAAAGATTGGGGAGTACATTACTCAATTTTGAACTCGAGGGGATAGTGTACAAAACACGATATAAGTTGAAAGAGTAAAGTATATTAAACCCTAATTATAAAATATAATTTCATCAATATGAGTAAATAGGTAAAAAAAAAAGATGTAAAATTAAAAATAAATAAATTATTTTAATTTAATACTTAAACTTCAAATATTAAATTATTTTATCAAACATGTTTACTATTTAATAATTTAAATTAAGTTATTAAGTTATTAAGTTATTAAGTCATATTAAGTCATCAAATTGATTTCAAGTGTATTTTATCAATCAACATCTTTCAAGACTTATCATATTAAGTTTTGAGACATCTTTCCAAATATTTACTAAGGTTATATTTGGTTCCCGAAAAATACTAAGGAAATAAAAAAAATAATAATGAAAATGATTTTCTCATGTTTGATTGTACCATAGAAAATTCCAAAAATAAATTAAATCTAATTAAAATTAGTTAAAAACTTATGCACTTTGAAATTATTTAATATTTATATTGATGAATTAAAATAAATAAAATAAGTTTGAAATAACAAATAAAAATAATTTATCGATTTTAATTTTATTTTATATTTTCCTTCACTTTTTTTTTTCCTTAAGCTTTTCCTCCCTATTTTCTTTCCCTCACATTTTTCCTCAAATTTTCTAAGAACCAAACATAACCTTAATAAGCATTTCACTTCCAACTTTACTCAAGGATTTCAAATTTTCTTCTACTATAAAGTACCTAATTTATTTACTGAAAGCTTATTTTCTTTCTCCATAGGATTTGTTAAAATACACTTCCCCAACAAGTAATTTAAACAATTAGTTGATAATAGAAGCAACTAACAGTGGCAAAAGAAGAAGAACATTGGAATTTCATTCCTGTTTCAAACCCCATATGGCATCAAATATTCTATTCACCTTCTCAGCAACCAAACAGAACATATATTCAACTTCTAAGCAGTTCTAATGCAACAATGGCCTGAGCATAGCCAAATTCATGAAAACTATAACAAGAAAAACAAAGCTACTGTAAACAAATACAAAACCCAACCCCCCAGGAAATCAGACTATCTTTTGTTTCCTTCATACCTTGAGCAAAACCTTGCCATTGCCACCTACAGGAACAGACTTTTAAATTCCCCATTTGCAAGCAGGCATAACTGATTGTATGAATGCGTGTCTGCAAACCAAAAGTAGTTTAGAGGCAAGATAATATTATGGAAAAATCATATATACTACAATGCAATTATCCTTTGATTTCAGCTTAAACTTGAAGTTCAATGAAGCACAAAGAAATCCAACTCAAGTTCTTTGGGGACTTCCTTGTATTCCATATGGAAGAGGAATGACTCCATGAAAATTTAAGTTAGAACAAGAAAAATGAATTGGGTAGCGAGTGAGTACCAAATGTGCTACCGAAGTTAGTCCATATTTCAGCGCGAATGGACTGGTTACTGTCAGCAATGCCAATCACCTCAATATAGTTCATTACAGGAACAGATGGGGGAGAGCCCTTAATAATCAATTGCTGGTCATCCACAGATTTTCCTGTCACAACGCCTCCATCAAATCCAATAACTTGAACCACAGCCCTAACCTTCCTCCCTACATACGTTCGCAACAACTCTGCATTGACAAACACTGCAGGGCTTGATGTATCCATATCCTGTGAAGTAACAACCCCATCTAACTCAAATCAGGTCTTAGGACTAGATTTGCATTTGAATTAACCCTAAGATCCGAAAAAACCAAATGGAATTAACTCTTCTTTGCATGATAGAGAAGGGGAGGGGGGTTGGGTTTCACAAGGAATTTGTGATCTGGCGGCTACGTCTTGCCCAGAAAAGCATTAAGATTTTGGTGCAATGGTTCAACATAGAATAAAAGATCTGATTCTAAGAGTTGTCAAGTTTGACCCTTTTTGTTTCTTTATTCCCTCATCTATATGTTGGAGGCTATTTGTTGTTTATTCACTCGTTGTCATCTGCCTCTTCACATGTGGGAGAGGGTGTTACTAGAAAACAGCTATGAAAAGCCACTCTCTCCACTGATTTCTTTGCTCTTGGCGTCTAATTCCCGAAGGAAATGATGGGTTAAACCAAAATGGTTCTAGAAATAGAAAGCATCAACATAATGATAATGATAATGATCATTCAAAACCTGCATAACAACTTCTGATGATTTACAAAGCAAAAGCTAAAAATTAAAGGTATGTCCCTACGATAATACCAGGTATGATGAAGATGCAAAGAGCACCAAGGAATGAGAAACCAATCTACTGAAAAGATTTGAAGAGGATCCTTAAAAATTAAAGAACAAAGAAAAAAAGCCCAAAACCTGGAATTGTTTCTTGGTAAAGGGGATTATCATCAAACAGTTGATATTCACACCAAGAAAGAAGTAGAGCTGCATATCAAAAAAGAATTGAAGAAGCAGTGAAGATCAATTACATACCCAACACAAGCTTTCTCTTCTGAAATCTTCAAATTGTCGACGGAATAATCGATCGATGTCAGGGCTTTTAAATGGTAAGTCAAAATATGGCGGGAAATTTGGGAGTGGTGGGTGTCTTGGCGGGAAAGCTAAAATGCTTTACTGTCTTTCTATAAGCTGTCTCCTCGTTCCGCACACTTTTTGGTATTAGCTTATTAGGAACATGGTTTGAAATAATGGGCCGTCTACTTGAATTTTATGGACCATTAATAAAATATTGAGACAAAAATTATTCCAAATTTATTGAAACATTTGAAAAAATGAAAAAAATAATAAAATAAATAAAAATATATATGTTTAAGTCATTTTATAAGTATAATTTACCTAAGTATGTCAATGAGAAAAATATTAATAAGATTGATCTTAATAATTTTTTATTTATCTTATCCCATTAATTTTAATTTATAAAATATTAGAACTTCATTTTTTTATTTTAATATTTTTTTGAATAAATTTATATTTTTAATATTTTGAAATAAAAACATTCAAAATTAAATAAAATTAAATGGATATATAAAAAAAATTAAAATTAAAATGGTAATAATTTTTTAAAATAGGATTAATGAGATAAATGATATACATTTAATATTAAAATTATAATTTATTTAATTCAAATAAATTTAATAATTTAAAATAAACGATGATGCATATATGATTTTTTAATACTTATATTTTTTATACTTAATTATCATATAAATGATATAAAAAATACTTTTTAAGAAAATTATAATGATGGTTTTTAAATTTTTATTAATCAATTAAATAAAATTTAAAATAAAATAATTAGAATTAATTAATTAATTAATTTTTAATAATGAACTTTAACACGTTTGTTGTGAACATATATTTATAAACCTTTTAGCTTGAGTTGGCAAAAAATTGAATTTAAAGGATGAGATTCTAGAAAAATCGGTAAAAAATAATCGATTGTGAGTGTCAAATATTGTGTTGATAAGCGAATATGGTCGAAATTTCGATGAAATATCGTTGAAATTTTGTGACATTTTCAAACCATGATTAGGAATAACAAATAAAAATCAATCTTTTTAATCCATTTCTTTTTGTTTTTAAAATTGGAATTTCTAAATTTTATTTATGAGGAACAACTTCTAAATAAAAGGTAACAACCAAACATTGTTAGAGATTTAATACGGAAATTAACATACAATAATCCAGATCATTGAATTCAAGCTCATCTCTGATAATAAAATAATAAGAAAAAAACATTAATGAATTGATAGATTACATACCGTTTGAAGAACATGCAGCCATGAGAAATTTCCCTTTAGTTTATAGATCTTAAATCCTTGATCTCTTCTTCTCCTTATCAAACCTTAATACACAGAATTGTTTTCTGTAATTGATGGAAGAGAGCACTTACCGTACATGAAGGGATTTCTGTATATATATCTTATTGATAGGAGAAGAGGGCCAAGAATACACGTTCAAAAACCGTTCTGAACGTGTTATTCGAATAACTGTTTTTTATTTCAAATAATAATAAATATAATTATTATAATTTACCCACTCCATCAAGGGTAAATATCTTTATAACAGTTTAAAGATATTGGTATCCTTTTAATTGGCTAAATACTAGGTTAGTGGGCCACCCACTTAATTTTAATGTGGAAATAACATTCTCCCACTTGGCCCACTAAACCGATTATGAAAACTATAATATATTTAGTTTATATATAAAATATATACTGGAAAATAAATTTGACACGTGATCACGATTTCAATAAACTTAGCCAATACGTCCAAAATCATATACCATAATACTGAATCAGTTTAGATCATAAATGCGAGTCATGGCGGTCACATGACCATAATGTCATGTTTCCTTCCATGCACCACACATCAATAACCCTTACTAACCCAGTCCTTAATGCCAAATAGCCCCTGTAATTTGTCTTGTCAGGACAATTCTTGTTTATCAAACAATAAAACGTGCACCCATAATTGAAAACAAGAATAAACAGAAACAATTTTAATGCGCAAATTGTCAATTACATAACCACCATTCATGATCATACATATTATGGATTACTCAAAAGGCCCATCCTCATAACATGTTCCAAATATGCCTTTGGAGGTAATCCTTTAGTTAATGGATCAGCAACCATAAGTGTGGTCCTAATATTTTCAATTGACACTTGTTGTTTCTGGACTCTTTCTTTAACAACTAAATACTTTAAATCCATGTGTTTCGATCCACTAGAAAATTTGCCATTCTTAGAGAAGAAAACAGCTGCGGTGTTATCACAATATATTCTCAAAGGTTTAGCAATAGAGTCGACAACACCAAGCCCTGAGATAAAATTCCGCAACCATAAAGCATGACTTGAAGCTTCAAAACAAGCAACAAACTCGGCCTCCATCGTGGATGAAGCAGTAATTGATTGTTTTTCACTCTTCCACGAAATTGCCCCATTTGCTAGCATAAAGACAAATCCTGAAGTTGACTTTAAGCTATCGAGACAACCACCATAATCAGAATCCGAGTAACCGACAACCTCTAATTGTTCTGATCTTTTATATGTGAGCATATAATCTTTTGTCCCTTGTAAGTACCTCATCACCTTCTTTGTAGCTTTCCAGTGTTCGAATCCTGGATCACTTTGGTATCTTCCTAACATGCCTACAGCAAAGCTGATATCCGGTCTTGTACATGTTTGAGCGTACATCAAACTCCCCACAACTGATGCATAAGGAATTTTCTTCATTTGCTCCCTTTCCATGTTATTCCTTGGGCACTGCATTTTACTTAATTTGTCACCTTTCAATATAGGTGCAATACCTGATGAACATGACTGCATATTAAATCTCTCTAAAACCCGATCAATATATCCTTTCTGAGATAAACCTAGCACTCCTCGAGATCGATCCCTAAAGATCTCAATGCCAATAACATAGTTTGCCTCACCCATATCAACCATATGAAAGTTTTTAGAGAGATATTCCTTGGTTTCACGTAATAAACCAAGATCACTGCTAGCAAGCAAAATATCATCCACATACAGTATCAGAAATATAAACTTGCTCCCACTAACTTTCAGATATATACACTGATCAACAATGTTCTCTTTAAATCCGAAATATGTAATGGTATTATTGAACTTAATATACCATTGTCTGGAAGCTTGTTTAAGACCGTAAATGGATTTCTTTAATTTGCAAACTAGGTGTTCATTTCCTTTCTTTGAGAACCCTTCAGGTTGTTCCATATAGATATCTTCATCCAAATTCCCATTTAAGAATGCAGTTTTCACATCCATTTGATGTAACTCTAAATCAAAATGAGCTACAAGTGCCATGATGATTCTAAGCGAATCTTTCTTGGAAACTGGAGAGAAGGTATCTTTGTAATCGATACCTTCCTTTTGAGTGAAACCTTTGGCCACAAGTCTAGCCTTAAATCGTTCGATATTGCCTTTAGCGTCACGCTTTGTCTTAAAGACCCATTTACAGCCGACGGGTTTACAACTATTAGGCAATTCGATGAGATCCCAGACACCGTTATGGGCCATAGATTTCAACTCTTCATTCATAGCTTCCATCCATTTACTAGAATCATCACTTTCCATGGCTTGTGAAAACGAAACCGGATCCTTCCTTATCCCAATATCAAAATCAGATTCCTGTAGATACACCACATAATCATCTGTAATGGCAGGTCTCCTTTCTCTTTGAGATCTCCTCAAAGTTGCCGGTTGTGGTGGCTCTACAGCATTTTCAATGGCAATATTTTCTGGTGGTAATGAATCATCTCTATTATGTTGCTCATTATCCTCAACTTGTTGAACAGGTTGAGGAACAATAATTTCTTGAGGTAAAAAAGGTGGTGGGATATCCACTCTTATCTCCTCAATATCTACTTTTCTTGGTTCATTACTCCCACTGATTTCGCCATTCTCTAAGAATCTGGCATTACCGGTTTCAACTATTCTCACACTGTGGTTAGGACAATAAAATCTGTACCCTTTCGATTTATCCGGATAGCCAATGAAATATCCAGATATCGTTCTTGAATCAAGCTTTTTCTCATGTGGGTTATATATTCTTGCCTCCGCTGGACAACCCCATATATGTATATGTCTCAAGCTAGGTTTCCTACCAGTCCATAACTCGAAAGGAGTTTTTGGAACTACCTTACTAGGAACTCTGTTCAAGATATACATTGCGGTTTTTAAGGCTTCACCCCACAATGAAATAGGTACAGAAGAGTAACTCATCATACTCCTAACCATTTCCATTAATGTGCGATTACGCCTTTCAGCAACACCATTTTGCTGTGGCGTACCAGGCATTGTGTACTGAGCACGAATGCCACGCTTTTCAAGGAATTTGGCAAAAGGACCAGGATTTTGTCCTGATTCATCATATTTGCCATAATATTCACCACCTCGATCTGATCTCACAATTTTAATCTTTTTATCTAATTGTCTCTCGACCTCTGTTATGAACATCTCGAAGATGTCAATGGCCTGAGACTTTTCATGCATTAGATAAACATAACCATAACGAGATAGATCATCTATAAAGGTGATAAAATATTTCTCTCCTGTGAAACATGGAACAGAGAGTGGTCCACAAATATCTGTATGAATTATCTCAAGGAGCTCATTACTTCTTGTGGCACCTTTCTTTGTATGTTTAGTTTGCTTTCCCTTTATGCAATCCACGCATGCATGAAAATCAGTGAAGTCAAGATTTTGTAAAATTCCTTCCTTCACTAATCTCTCAATTCTTTCCCTAGAGATGTGCCCTAGTCTTCTGTGCCACAAGATTGAAGAATTTTCATTAATTAAGCCACGTTTTGAACCAACATTTGAATGCAGGGTTATCAAAGCTTGTGCAAATTCATGATTCAAAGAAATTTTATATAAACCATCACATAAAATACCAGAACCAACTGTAACAGAATTTAACATCAAACTTAATTGTCCAGAACTGAATAAAACAGAATATCCAGTAGCATCTAATTTGGACAAGGAAACTAAATTCCTAGAGATAGAAGGTACATAAAAAGTGTTTAAAAGCTCCATCCGATGACCCGTCTCTAATAGTAAGCGATAGGTACCAACAGCTACCACTTCAACCTTGAGACGGTTTCCCATATAGAGGAACTTTTCACTTTCCTTTGGTTTCCTGGTTGTAAGGAATCCCTGCATTAAATTAGTCACATGAGTTGTGGCTCCAGAATCAATCCACCAAGTATTTGAAGAAACTTCAGCAAGATTGGATTCATAACATACAAAAGAAAGATTTATACCTCTCTTTTCGAACCAAGCCTTGCGCTTGATACAGTCCTTCTTCACATGCCCTTTCTTGCCACAAAAGTAGCAACTTACTGTGAATTTTCCATCATGACTCTGGCTACCTTCCCCAGGTCCGCTTTTCTTAGGTGGAAAGTTCTTTCCCTTTTTGAATTTTCCTTTCTTCTTCGTGACTCCATGACTTACAGCAAGAGCAAGATTATGTCCTTCTTGTCTTAATCTCACTTCCTCTTGTATACATTTACTGGTGAGCTCATTCAAGTTCCACTGATCACTGTTAGTATTATAGTGGATTTTGAATGGAGCAAACTGTGATGGAAGTGAGTTAAGAACAAACTGTACCAAGAAGGACTCATCCATACCCATGCCTAGTGCCTTAAGCTTTGCAGCCTTTTCAGTCATGTTTAAAATATGTTGCTGAATACCTTTCTGACCATCATATTTCATGGTGGTCAATTCAGCCATCAATGTGCCTGCAAGGGACTTATTAGTGCGTTTGAAGCGCTCCTCAACAGATTTCAGAAATTCCGAGGCAAACTCGGTTTGAGGGAGAGAGGTCTTGATATTATTGGCAATAGTCATTCTCATAAACATCAGACTGAGTCTGTTGGATCTTGCCCAGGCTTTTGATTGTTCCACTTGCTCCGGAGTACTGTCATCCGTAGCTTCAGGAGGTTTATCCGTTATTAAAGCCAGGTCAAGATCCAATACGCCCAGTGAGAATTGAACCCTTTCATACCATTCAGAAAAGTTTGACCCATCAAAAACAGTCATTCCAGATGCAAGAGAGTGTAATGAAGTGGGAACTGTACAAAATAGAACAATGCTCACAATAAGGCCTCAAGTATAAAATAAATAACAATGAACTATTGATATCATTAAAATTCTCCTTTGGGTAAATTTTAACATATCCAGTGTTCACTTGGAGGGAGCTTAAAACACTTTACTATTTTGTGTCATTTATATGTTACCTTTGGGTATCCATTTTACCTTTCTAAGCAACACAAAATAAAAACATTAATTAATAATTAGCAGAAATTGACTCTCCTTTGGGTTAGTCTCATTCTCCTAATTATAAAAAGAATTATTAAGAATTTTACAAGTCTCTCTTTATTCTTTTATGCAATTCAATAAATATAAGGCTCACTAATTTAGGTTACTTTGGCAACTATTCAAATTAGTTAACCTTACATTTATAAATTGTCGTTTGAAGATAAAAAATATTCACAAGATGAAGTTAATTCTTTTATTTTAGTTAAAAAACAAGGAGATAGTATCTTTAATAATTATCTAATTCAATAATCAATCATCATAAAATCAAAGAAATTTACTTTCATCAGATATAAAAATAATTTCACAAAGGTTCAAATAAAATAATAAAATCAATTAAGATCTATGGATTAGTGCCTGAAATGGCACTTTTGGAGAGCCTGAAAAGGATGCCTCAAGCGCACCTAAAACAGCACTGCAAACGGCAAGAAAACAGCGCCTGCAAATAGCGCCTCTAATGGCGCCTGAGAAACAGCGCCTGTAACTAGGAGATGGCGCCTGAAAACGGTGCCTTCAATGGCGCCAGCAATGATGCCTGTAAACAGCAGATGACGCCTGAAAACGGCGCTTTCAATGGCGCGGACAATGGCGCCTTCAATGGCGCCGAGGCGCCTGAGAAACAGCGCCTACAACCACGAGCTCTAATGGCACCTGCAACCAGCGCCTCTAATGGCGCCTGAGAAACGGTGCCGACAATGGTGCCTAAAACGGCAGATGAAGCCTGAAAACGGCGCCTTCAATGGCGCCGGCAATGGCGCCGACAAAGGCGCCTTGACTGGAGCCTGAAACCGGCAAGATGGCGCCTGAACTGGCGCCTGAAAACGGCGCGATGGCGCCAGCAATGGCGCCTTGACTGCCGCCTGAAAGCTTGGAGAATTGGTGCCTTTTAATGACGCCGGCAATGGCGTTTGGATTGGAGCCGTTTGAAACCAGCAAGACGGCACCTTCAATGGCATCTGGACTGGCGCCCAAAAACGGCGCGATGGCGCCGGCAATGGCGCCTGAAAACGGCCACCGGACTGACGCCAAACCAGCGCCCCTCACCCGCATAGATCCAGTCAGCGTTGAAAGGAAAAATCTTCCTTCTACGCGTTGAGGCGGGTCGTTTGTTTAATTAAATTTTTTTTTTTCTTCAGTGAGACGAATTAATCAAAAGATAAATCTCAAAATTTAATCTTTATAAAACAATGATTCTGAATATTTAAACTCAACCTTGCTCTGATACCAATTGTTAGAGATTTAATACGGAAATTAACATACAATAATCCAGATCATTGAATTCAAGCTCATCTCTGATAATAAAATAATAAGAAAAAAACATTAATGAATTGATAGATTACATACCGTTTGAAGAACACGCAGCCATGAGAAATTTCCCTTTAGTTTATAGATCTTAAATCCTTGATCTCTTCTTCTCCTTATCAAACCTTAATACACAGAATTGTTTTCTGTAATTGATGGAAGAGAGCACTTACCGTACATGAAGGGATTTCTGTATATATATCTTATTGATAGGAGAAGAGGGCCAAGAATACACGTTCAAAAACCGTTCTGAACGTGTTATTCGAATAACTGTTTTTTATTTCAAATAATAATAAATATAATTATTATAATTTACCCACTCCATCAAGGGTAAATATCTTTATAACAGTTTAAAGATATTGGTATCCTTCTAATTGGCTAAATACTAGGTTAGTGGGCCACCCACTTAATTTTAATGTGGAAATAACAAACATATCATTTAAAAATGATTGAATACGTTTTTTTAGGATTTAAAAAACCTAAAATGTTAATTTCTTTATAAAAAATTGTTAATGACAATAATTTAAAATTATTTACCCAAATTTTAGGATTTGTTTGGAACTGATTTTTAAAACACTTTTTTAGAATAGTTTTTAAAATAGTTGTGTAATATTTTTTAAAATAAAATTTTGTTTGGAAATTTGGAATTTTCTAAATTTGTTTCTTGTGTTTTCAACTATTTTTTTCACTTTTGTCGGTGCTTTACTTTTAATTATTTTCTATATTTATATATTTTTTTTGAAAAAATCACCTGATTCATGCCTAATTGGTGTCTCAGCTGATGTATGTCCAGCTGGTGCTCCTTGATGGCGGGTGTAATCAACAATATTTATAACCTATAACACCATGAACTAGGGTAGCAAATACAAAGCTACTATAGCATAGTGGCTCTAGGATCGTTCCACTGGGAAGGGTACTCAAGTTGAAAATGATACCAATTCAAAGTGAATTGGTGTTGTTTCATTTCAAGATTAGCTTAAGAAATAAAACACAAACTTTGGTTGAAAAAGGTATGGACTTAGATTAACAACACAACAAGTGATGAAAATAACTTAAGAAGAAAAGCATTCCTTGGAGATTCAGGTATACAGGGGAGGTTCCTCATGCAAAATCATAGCTCCGGTCACTTGGTTCAATTCCTCACATTAGAGAATTAACATAAAGTCAATTCTCTAACAGGTGCTGCACAAATGCATCCCTCAATTGGATTTCAGCTCTAATTCTCTCACTGATGCAACTTGCAATGGTTCAAGCCTCTCACTTAGCCTTTACCATTCAAGGTGATCTTTAACCTTGGATTACCCGTCAAAAGCTCGCAAGAGGTAACTAATGGATGTCTCCTAGGAGTCCAAAAGCTTACCAAGTGTTGGCTATTCTAGAAAATCCTACCTTGAAGTCACCTACTAGAGGCTCGCAAGGGGTAAACTAGTGCATCTCCATGATTGAAGATCACTTGCCTTACCAAGTGTTGGCCCAGGTGACTCCAAGGTGTTTTAAGTTAACTAAAAACATTAGAAACCATTCACGGGACACACTTATTCTTCATTCATAGCTGAAACCACAAAGCTTCTGATTCTTGCACTTGGAACCTTTCCCGGCAACCTTAACTCCAAGGAACTAAAAGGTTTAGTTATTCATTCTCTGGGGAAAGCTCCTCAGAGAGTGCATAACTTAGTAAAATAAGTAAAAACACAATCAAAGAGAGAAGGTAAGGTAGAGAAGAGCTCAGGCTCTGTGTATTTCTTCCTTTGAAACTTACAAAAGGTTCATCACCCTAACACACTCAGAACAGGCTCCTCGGGCTCAATTTTAAACCAAAAATACAATTACAGCTAGTACATGATATTTTGCCAAATTCCTAACTTAAAAGCTAAGGAAATCTATCATTGGTGACTTACAAGGAGAATTTAGGCATTTAGGCAACAAAAAATTAATGAAAAATATCTCCAAGAGTCGGTTACAAATATCGGGAAGCACTCAGGACCACTTCGCAGGTGAAGAGTGAGGTCTGCGAAATTTCGCAGGTGCACAAGAAGGGCTGCGAAATTTCTTCATAGCAGCCAGCTGCTTCAACACCTTCACGAAATTGACTTCCACCTTGTGGAGTTTGGCTTCCATCGCGGCATGAAGCTTCAGGGGGAGCCCATAGCACTGTGCAAAAGTGCTGCGAAATATCTTGCAACATAAGGCTGATTCCGCAGCACTTCTCTGAAGCTTTCCTTCAGCTTGGAGTAGTTGTCTTCCAAAGGCTGTAACTTCCTCATTTCAAATCCAAATTGCACACGGTTTAAAGCATTGGATTGTTGACTTCCTAAGCTTTCAAATGACATATTGTATGCATAAATTGGACATCAGAAAGTGCTCCAAAACTAGCTGCAGTGACTGTCATCAAGAATGCTCCATGGCTGAATCCTCTTTGCTTCCCCTTGCATTTCCACTTTGCTTATGGCAAAAGTGCTTCACAGCTTTGATCCTTCATGCCTCCAAGCTTCTCATTGCTTGCCAAGGATTCCATATAACTCTCCTCAATCACATAATGCTTTGGTGATCAAAATGCTATCAAAACACCAAAACTTAAGGCAATTTGATTATAATTGATTGCAAGGAGCCTTAACATGCTAATTGGGTTAAAAGGCACTAACTACTACTCAAAAGTGTTTAAAAGGATTAATTAAAAGCTATCAAATAGCACTTTTTGAGTAGTAATCATCACCTTCATAAACACAAATGAAAATGATTAAAACCAATTAAAATATGTTACAAAGAAATATTATGTTTTCAGGAAAAAAAAAGTTAAAAAACTACTTTCTACTAGAAAACTACCAAACATATTTTCAAGATTGAAAAACGGATGTCTAAGAATCAATAATTGTTTTTAGAAATAATTACAAACAAACTCTTAGGTTGTTGTGACATCTTTAAATGTAGTATAAATCATCAAGCCACAATAAGATGTGATGAGGGGTGGGCATAAATGTGGAGAAATATAAAATAAAATAGAATAAATTTTAAGTCACATTTGATCATGTTTTTTAAAATTTGTTTTTAAAAATCGTTTTTAAGTTAAACCGAATCGGATTCGGGTTCGAAAAGGTACGGTGATAAGTCATAACACCCCTCTAAACCCTAAAGTTAGGTCTCTAATAATTAAGGTAAGACAACTATGATGATTGATTAGTTAATTTAATAGATATCGAGATTGATCATGATAATAATAAGGATGAACTCTGGATAGCATGTGCCAAGGAGACAAAATGGAGGGTCTACACTAATATTGATACCACAGAAAACATAGATCTAGATAATAAAGCTACATACCTTTGATCATGATGTTCTCGGATCGATTCTGATCGATGTAGATAACTCAAAAGTCGTAATGGATATTGTAAACACCATGATCTTCCACACAATGACTCTTCCTTGTGTCTAGACACTAAGATGGTGGAGATATCAAGGGTGGAGGCTAAGATTCTCTCTCTAAACTATAGGGAGAAAATGACAAGACATGGAAACCCTAACTCCTAAAGGGGTATTTATAGGCTTCTTGCTAGGCTTAAGTGACTTAAGCACACCATGGGCTTAAGTCACTTAATCTAGCCCAAAAAAGTTTCTAATTGATTAATTAACCATACAAGGCTCTAATTAATCAATTAGCCAAGTCTAAAGATACCAATCACTTATCCCTGTGCAATCTTGTATAATTATCAAAATGCCCTTATGCACAAACGTGAATTAAAAATCCATCCAATCCTCATAAACCGTGTTATCAAAGAATATGAGCTTAGAGTGGGGACCAATGGGACCCATAAAAGTATTGACTCCCTCATAATCAAATTTTGAAATTGACTCAAAATCACACTACAGAGAGTCAACTACATTATGGTACCCTATGTATTACAACAAAACACCAAGTGCTTGGGTTCATGACCTACTATCCATTGCATGCAAACTTCCCATGTAATCAAATTTTGAAATTGACTCAAAATCCCACTACAGAGAGTCAACTACATTCTGGTACCCTATGTATTACAACAAAACACCAAGTGCTTGGGTTCATGACCTACTATCCATTGCATGCAAACTTCCCATGAACTGGTGTTTATAATCTAACAGGGTAGTGTTATCACTTATCAAGATTACCTCTCAAATCCTTGAATTACAGATCTCACTTATTATGTGATCAAATGATATGCTCTAGTTGTCAAAGGACAGCTTTGTTGTCCACACTTCTTTCCATATTTTAGCCCACAATTGTTTCCTTATTTCTCCATTTATTATTCTGTACAGTTAGCATACATTATTTGACATATTATAGTTTACATGTATAGGGCTAGAATCATGCAGGAATTTATTTGCTTTTATTTGCTTTCCATGTATAGCATCCTTGTAAAGTCTATATATAATATACAAAACTCAAGGCTAAGGTATTAGGCCATTCACACAATATTTTGACATGGTATCAGAGCAAGGTTGCTAATTTTTCTTCCCTCAAATTCTTTTCTGTCTTCTCGATTTTGGAGGTGCCTCTCGTGTCTTTCGGTCAAGTCTGTGTTGATCTGTGCTGCACCCAACCACAACCATTTTTCTCGGTATTTCTGTGGCTGTCATGGGTTAGTTTTCTTCTGGGATTTTTTTTTAGTCCATCCTTTTGTCTCAGGTTCTATTTATTTTCTATGGATTCCGCACTTGTGTGTGTTAAGTTTACAGACACAAATTATTCTACCTGGGCATTTCAGTTTGAACTTTTTCTCAAGGGAAAAGACCTTTGGGGTCATATTGATGGCATAGATGTTGAAAAACCATCCACTTTTGACCAATCTCAGGATGTTGGGTCTTCTCTTTCATGGGTTGTGCTTGATGCATGCATCATGTCTTGGCTTCTTGGTTCAATGGAGCCTCATATTGTCACCCAATTGCTGCCCCATCGCTCCGCTTAATCTAAGTGGGCTTACTTGAAGAAAGTTTATCATCAGGATAACGATGCTCGTCACTTTCAGTTAGAACATGCGATTGCCATGTTTCAACATGGTAGTATTTCCATCCAGGATTACTACTGGGCATTTCTGACTCTTTGGCATGAATATGCTGATTTGGTTACAACGGATGTTCCTATTGCTGCTCTCTCAACTATTCAGACTATTCACGTGACTACTCGACGTGATCAGTTTCTTATGAAACTACGTCCAGAATATGAATCTGTCCGCTCCTCTTTACTGAACAGATTTCCTGTTCCCTCTCTTGATATTTGTTTGGGTGAGTTACTTCGCGAAGAGCAACGCCTTAGTACTCAAGCTATTCTGGAGCAATCTCCTGGCAGTTCCGAGACGACAACTGTAGCTTATGCTGCCCAAGGAAGCGAACCACCTATGCATTCTAAAAACTTGCAGTGTTTCTGCTACAAGGAATATGGGCATATTGCTGCCACTTGTCCTAAGAAGTTTTGTTCTTATTGCAAGAAGAAGGGTCACATTATCAAAGAATGTTGTATTCGCCCCCAGAATCGTTAGGCCCAAGCATTTCAAACTTCGGTTATTGTCCCTCTTGTAGCAACTTCTGCAGCACACGACTCTCCTTCAGCTGTGTGCTCTGTTCCTGCACCTCCTGCACCAGATTACTGCACCCTAGAAATGGTGCAACGGATGTTAATTTTAGCATTATCAGCAATGGGGTTCCAAGGTAACAATTCTACTAAACTCTAGTACGTGGACTTGGGGGCCTCTAATCACATGGCTAATAATCCCACCGCTTTGTGTCATGTTTGGCCCTACACTGGTCAATCTTCCATTCAAACTGCCAATGGCAGCTCTTTGCCATAGCTGCTATCGGCGATGCCTCTTCTAAGTTCATTGATGTGTTTCTTGCTTCTTAGCTTTCCACAAATCTTATTTCTGTTGGCCAATTAGTTGATAACAATTGTGCTGTTAATTTTTTTGGTAATGTTTGTGTTGTGCAGGACCAGGTAACGGGGGAGCCGATCGCGAAGGGACCTAAAGTGGGGCACTTGTTTCCACTATTTTTACCTATTCTAGATTTTTCTCTACTTTCTTCTATTAAGTCTTTTGCTTGTAATAATGTTTCAGATTTTAGTATGGTGTGGCATCATCGTTTAGGCCATCCCAATACTCAGATCTTATCTCATGTATTGAACTTTGATTTACCTGGTAATAAGGATCGTTCTTCTTTATCTCTTGAGTGTGATTCTTGCAAACTTGGTAAAAGTAAAACTCTTCCCTTCCCTTTGCATGCAAGTAGAGCATCTCACTACTTTGATCTTATCCATAGTGATGTTTGGGGACCTTCCCCGGTTAGTTCACATGAGAAATTTAAATATTATGTGACTTTCATTGATGATCATAGCAGATTTACTTGGGTCTACTTTCTTGACTCTAAATCTAAGGTCTTTCGTACTTTCACTGAGTTTTTGGCGTATGTTGACAATCAATTTTCTACTTCTATTAAGACATTATGCACAGATTCCGATGGTGAGTATTTGTCTACTGAGTTTCAAGCATTCTTGGCTTCTAAGGGTATTATTCATCAACGTTCATGTCCCTCCACTCCCCAACAAAATGGAGTTGTCGAACGCAAAAATCGTCATCTCCTAGATGTGGTACGTACTCTCTTGTTAGAATCTTCTGTTCCATCCATGTTTTGGGTAAAGGCTTTGAAAACTGCTACTCACTTGATTAATCGTTTACCTTCTCAAGTCCTACATATAGAGTCTCCCTATTTCCGCTTATTTGCTAAGCAACCTAGTTATGATCACCTTCGTATTTTTGGTTGTGTATGCTTTGTTCATTTACCTCCTCATGAGAGACATAAATTATCTGCTCAATCTGTTCGATGTGCTTTCTTGGGATATAATATGTGTTAAAAGGGATTTGTTTGCTATGATCCTACATTACATCGTACACGTATTTCTAGGAATGTTATTTTCTTTGAAAATCAACATTTCTTTTGTGTATCCTCTTCTACTGTGGTCCTCTCCTCCTTGGAGCAACAGTTCTCAGATCTTCATCCAGTCAGTTCTTGCTTTCAACCAGGTATTGTGTATACGAGACGCTCCCACCCATAGTCTCTTTCGGTGGCTCACCAGATATCTGATCCTACCACGCTCCAGATTCAGTCAGTTGTAGCACTTCCAACACCTTTAGTACGTCGCTCTCCTTGAGTGTCTGTACCTCTGAATAGGTATGGATTTCCCTTTTCCAGTTCTGGCAATTCTATTTCAGCCCTTACTATTGCATTGTCCAATTTTGATATTCCCACATGCTGCCAAACATGATTGTTGGCGACAAGCTATGCAGGAAGAAATTGCCACTCTAGAGGCCAATCACACTTGGGACATTGAGCCCTGTCCTCCCACTATTGTTCCTATGGGTTGCAAATGGGTTTACTCAATCAAGGTCCGATCTGATGGAAGTTTGGATCGTTACAAAGCTCGGCTTGTTACACTTGGGAATAATCAAGAATATGGTGTCAATTATGAAGAGACCTTTGCTCCCGTAGCTAAAATGACTACTATTTGTACGATTCTAGCTCTTGCTACTTCCAGTGATTAGCCACTACATTAGATGGATGTAAAAAATGCTTTTCTTCATAGGGATCTTAAAGAGTGTATTTATATGAAGCCACCCCCGAGATTGTTTCCCTCTCCGACTTCACATGTGTGTAAGCTTCGTCGTTCTCTTTATGGTCTCAAACAGGCTTCGAGGGCCTGGTTTGATAAATTCCGCACCACTTTATTACAATTTTCATTCAGGCAGAGAAAGTATGACACTTCCTTGTTTCTTCAGAAATTAGACATGGGTATTGTTGTTATTTGGTTTATGTTGATGATATTGTGATCACTGGTTCTGATTCTGCTTTACTTGGTCAGCTCAAAACTCATCTCTCTGAGTCCTTTCATATGAAAGATCTTGGGTCTCTCACATATTTTCTTGGTCTTAAGGTGCATCATAGTCCCTCTGGTATTTCCCTCAATCAACATAAGTATGCGAGTGACTTGGTGGCTACAGTTGGTCTCCAAGGGGCTACTTTTGTTGATACTCCCATGGAATTAAATGTCAAGCTTCACAAAGAGGAGGGCAACTTACTTGCTGATCCCAGTTTATATAGGAAGTTGGTAGGTAGCCTTGTTTATCCCACTATTACTAGACCAGACATTTCTTTTGTTGTACAGCAAGTCAGCCAGTTCCTTCAAACTCCTCGTCATCTTCATTTGGTTGTTGTCCATATGATCATACGCTATGTTCAAGGCACTTCTACTCGTGGCTTGTTCTTCCCTGCAGGCAATTCTACTCGCCTTGCTGCTTATAGTGATGTTGATTGGGTTGGTTGTGTGGATACTCGTCACTCTATCACTGGTTGGTGTGTGTTCTTAGGTAATGCATTGATCTCTTGGAAAAGTAAGAAGCAAGACAGAGTCTCTAAGTCATCTACGAAATCTGAGTACCGGGCGATGTCTCTTGCTTGTTCTGAAACCATTTGACTTCGAGGTTTGCTTGCGGAGTAAGATTTTTCTAAGATCAATCCTATACCTCTACATACCGATAATACAAGTGCTATTCAGATCATGACCAATCCTGTCTATCATGAGCGCACAAAGCATATTGAAGTGGACTGTCACTCTATCCGTGAAGCCTTTGAAGCTTGTGTTATCACTCTTCCACATATTTCCATTGACTTACAAATTGCTGATATCTTCACCAAGGCTCTCCCTTATTATCAACATTGCTTGCTAAGTAGCAAATTGATGCTTGTTGATCAACCTGCATCAATTTGAGGGGGACTGTCAAAGGACAGCTTTACTGTCCACACTTCTTTCCTTATTTTAGCCCACACTTCTTTCCTTATTTTAGCCCATAATTGTTTCCTTATTTCTCCATTTATTATTCTGTACAGTTGGCATACATGATTTGACAGATTATAGTTTACATGTATAGGGCTAGAATCATGCGGGAATTTATTTGCTTTTATTTGCTTTCCATGTATAGCATCCTTGTAAAGTCTATATATAATATACAAAACTCAAGGCCAAGGTATTAGGCCATTCACACAATATTTTGACACTAGTTTCAAGGAGCATATGTCAAATTCCACTAAAGGAATTATTGTGGTCATTGATTTCATGATCACATGTTCTTTGGATCACCCAAGGGGACACACTGTCTCAATCCCATGATTATCATGGTGCCTTTATTGAGAATACATGTTACCACTAGCCTCTATCAATAGTAACCCAATCCATAGGGATATATAAACACTTTAGAATCCCATCCATAGGTCAAAGCCTCCTGTTGATTTTGGCACAAGCTTTATATCCTCTCAAAGTTAAGAGTCTATGTAATATAGTAGCTTGATTAATTATGACAATTAATAGTCTTGCGTCGTGATTCACCATAGGTCCTATCCAATGTGCATCAAATACACTAATGCACTCACCATGGGAAACCCATTCCAACGACAAGACAAGTCATCCCTCTAATTAGGAGGTGATGTACTACAGTTTCTACTGGTTGCCCAAATCCATGAACTTATTGTGGATGACTTATCTACTTATAAGGAACTCATGACTTGTATCTTTTGTGCAACTTCTAATACACACAAGTCATGTACATTGTAAAAGACATGAATTGAATGCTCAAATCAATGTTAATACATCAAAGAGATAACAAGGGGATGGTTAAGTTTAACTTTGTTACATCATGTCTTACTTTTAGGGGCTCAATCCCAACAAACTCCCACTAGCCCCAAAAGCAGACTGGGTACTACAGAAAGAATCTACTCTATAATCACATCACCTCTTTCTACTATCTCATAGCAAGGTATCACTTGCTCTCTATGTGTTTCCTCTTCTAGTGGTACTTTAATTCTTTAAACTTTGCCACCGTCCCACTATTATCACATAATAGTATCTTAGACGATGTAGCCAAGGGAACCACCCATAAACCAAAAGGCTTCCTTTGTTGCTATAAAAGTAAAAAAAACCACTTAGAGTGTATACATTACGAGAGGTGGATGTATGAGAGTGCTCATTAGATTGAAAGTCCAATCCTCAGTATGAAAAGAGTACCAACCATTGCAAAGACTCATAAGTATATAATCCATTGTTCTCCAAAGATACTTCAGTATATGCTTGACATCCGCTCAAAGGTCTAATAAGGAAATGGACTAATATTCACTCACTCATTATTCCTACAAAAAAACAAATATCTGGTACGGTACATAACATCACATACTTAAGACTATCCATTATAGAAGCATAGAATATCGCTTTAATGTGATCTCTCTCCACGAATGTCTAAGGACATTGATCTTGAGAAAGATAACCCCAAACCTAAAGGGTAACAAACCCTTCTTGGAGTTTTGCATCATGTACTTAACCAAATGCTCATCAATGTAGGTGGCATTGCGTAATTTTCCTATTTTTGTGGTCCAAAAGGGCCTTAACCCTAAGAATATATTACGTCTTCCTCTAGATTTTCATCTAGAACTAAGTAGACTACTAGAAATTGACTAATGAAAATATCCTTACATCATATCTAATGAGTAGATTGTAATCTACCTTTAAGATCTTAGAACATCACTGATTACTACCCAAAAAGTGCTATTTTACACCTTTAAGTCATTATGTTTTAAGCACTTTTGTGTAGTAATTCTCCATCTTTATTCCAATTGGCATGTTAAGGACCTAGCAATGACTTCTAATCATATTTGTGGCTAGTTTTAGTGTTTTGACAGCTTTTTGGATCATTAAGACAAGCCAACCAAAGGAGAGAAGCAAAGAGAAGCAAAGAGAAGCAAATAGGAAAATAGAGGACATCAGCTGCAGTCTTCTTTCGCACTTTTGGAGCACTTCCCGAAGTCCATTTTTTACATGCTTATACCATTTCAAAGCTCAGGAAGTCAAGAATCCAACGCTTTAAACCGTGTACGATTTGGAGCTGAAATGAGGAAGATATGGCCTTCGGAAGACAACTGCTCCAAGCTTGTGCGAAATTCGCACAGCACCTTCAGCTTGTACAAATGGTGTGTGAAACTCGCACACCCCCTTCCAAATTCGCACAGCCCATGCGTGGTGCGAATTTTCCTCTGTTTTTGCCGACTCCACTTTAGATATTTTCTTATGTATTTTTTGATGTAATTTCCTTTCTTATCCTTGTAACAAGCCAATCACAAGCTTTGCTTTTGTAAAGACTATATAAGGGGTGGAAATCACCTCTCGAAGACAGCTATCATATGTGTTATGTTTTACACTTAGTGAAATACAGAGCTCTCTCGTTTTCCCTTTTCTCTCTACTATTTTCTTTTTCTTGGAAGCCAAACAACCTCTGAGGATGTTTTCTCAGAGGATGAGAGGCTAAACTTTTGGTTTCTTGGAGTGAAGGAAGCTAGGTGAAAAGTCCAGATGCAAAGGTGGAAAACTCTCGTGCATTAAATACAGGTAGTTGGAGTTCATAAATGGCTTTTAAATCCAAAGTTTTGCTTTAAATCCCTTAGAATCACTTTGAATGGCCAATACATGGTAAGCTTCAGGTCTCTGTGGATGCTTATTGCTAGATCCATATCAGTCCATTAGTTATCATGTACGAGCCATTGGAAAGTGGTTCAAGGTGAAGACCCATAGTGTCTAAAGCCATTAATGGACCTTGACTACCATTTCTATTGACTTTTTATGGATTAAATCTTCATTGTTAAACCTATACCGGTTCGGGAAATAACTATAGGTTAAATCCCCAATGCGAGGAGAAAAATCCGGAATTTTCCACTTTGCATTCTGAACTTGATCCTAGCAATCCTTAGCTCCGAGAGACTTTCTTTCTTCCATTTTTAATTAGTTTATGTTAATTTAGTTTCAAACACTTTCAAAACAAATTTTATTTTCTTTTAAACTTTAAGTTTTTGGTAAAGGAAATCATTAAATTCAATTTCTAATCTTGAGTATATCACTGGTAGAATGAAAACCAATCCCAGAGTTCGACCCTAAAGCCACTATACTATAGTAGCTTTGCTAAGCTAGTATGAGGTCATAGGTTTTATAAATGTTTTTTATTAAATGACCCGACTGGATTTACACGGAATCAATCACCACACTTCCCTGTGCCTTCTTGTATACACAAGGCCCTTTGATGTGAAAATGTTTGGTTGTTGTATCTTATATATCAGATACACTCTAATAGATAGGAGTAATCTTATGGATTTGAGTATGACCACTATTGAAAAGGTTTTCCATCTTTGAAACATATTTTCAAATTATAACTTTTAGCTATAGTCTTAGTCACATAAAACTCAAGCTTTCCATCTACTCATGTGTTCCTTTTGTAGACTAACTTACACTTATGGGTTTTATCCCATTAGGTGTTTCTACAGGAACCCAAACTATGTTAAAATACAAAGATTCTAACTACTACTTCATAGCTCCTTGCCTTAAATGAGTATAAACACTACTCACCGCTTCATCATAATTTGTGGGATATAAACCTTTTATTATGATGAGGCACTGGTGTACTAGAAATCATAGGAATAGTATGTCTTTAACCCCTTGGATCCATAGCATCCTATGCAATATGAGACTATCTTCCAATCTATCACTCTTTGTCTTATTCCTTATCATATAGTCTTCATAAAAAATCTAATATTTCTATTAACAAATATTTTTTTATGATCTTGACTAAGAAGGTAATAACCCAAAAATCCTTTTATATATCCTATAAATTGATATACCTCTTAAGAAAAAGAGGTGTTATACAATCTATAAGACATATCCTTAAAAGAATCTAAGAAAAGATGACAAACCTATCCACGATCTCACTATGTTCATCCAAATTTGATATCTTCTTTCCATCTCTCTATTTTGCAATAGACCTTAGTACACATAACTGAGAAATAATCTTGTGCTCCAATAAAAAGAATCAAACTTACTAGACATATCACCTTGATCTAATCGAAGTGACTTGGTATGTATACCCAATAGGTGATCTAATTCCGCCTTAAATTCAATGAATGTATCCAAGACATCAAATTTCCTATGTACATATACAAACCTAAAGTAATTATCACTAAAAGTGATTAAATACCCATGCTTGGATACTAAAAGTTCCATCCATGTTACTATGCACTAACTCCAAACATTCCTTGGCTCTACTCCTCTTGGTCATTTACCATCTATACATGATTCGTAAACTAGAAGATCTTTTGGAATCAAAGAGTCTAGACTTTACCAATCTTTGAATCCTATTTAGATTAATATAACCTAAGTTTAGATACCAAATGTTTAATTAGTGCTAGGTTCAATCCTGAAATCTGTTATTCTCATCACTTGGCAAAGTGATAATAGAATACATATAAAAGAAAAAGATATTACCTCCCACTAGCTTGCATAACGAACCTTGCATTTGAAGTTAAGGTAAGTATAATCTCATCATTTAACCTTCTCACTTATTGAATATCCTATAAGGACTTACAGACAATGGGTCTAGAATCTATCCATTATAAATGGTGAAATCTACCACTAAATATTCAACAACAAGAAAATGATGTATGTTTTCCTTTTTCCTTTAGGTAAATTGAGTTCATTTTCTAGTGTCCTAAAAGGTCACAAAGAAATCACTTACCCCTAAGCTTGCTCTTTTATTCATTTTCTTGAATTTTCCTTATTTAGTGTTGTTGTTTTGCTCTTTTTTTTTTTTTTTTTTAGGCTAGTTCATAAGGAATAGTTAGCTCTTCATAAACTAGCTTCTATGATATTAGTTACTATATCCAAAATAAAATTAGTCCAATTGATTAGTTATTCTTGATGTATTATGAGAAGAAGAGTGATAATAAGAACAACATTATATCTATAACAAAGAATATAACCAAGCATATGACATAATTGACCATTTAAGGCAATTGGTAATTAATTTAGCAAAAATGCAGTGCTCTCAAAGTACATATCCTTTTGCAAGGTATAATAGTATCATAAGAATCAAACCTACGGTGCATAGGTTATGACCTTATTACTAGTTAGAGACCTTCTCCGATTGATCTCTCCGCCTTAACCATGAAAGGTATCTAAAGACAAGATCAACATACCTTTTATTTGGCCCATGGACTATGCAAATGGGATCGCAGTAGGCAATTAGACCACTTCGTATCCAATGATAAGTATAACTATTATCCTTGAACTATCAATGTCACCAACTAAGGAATCCCACCGTTGGAATGGTTCCTCCCACTATAAACATGTCTAGTATCGTCTTAATGGAGAGTCCATATCCTTTGATTCCTATAGCCTAACTCATCGGTGAGGTGTTGATGAACCCAAATCAAAATAGGTTCAACAATGAAGGTCATGGACTTGCTTAAGGCCCTTTCCTACCTAATCTTTTGAGAGAAATAAGAGCATTTTTAAAACCATTAGTGGTTTCCTTGATGAATAAATTATCAACTTTGAAAATATCCAAAAATATTTATATCATAATTGGATATCAGTATAATAAGAGAATACCAATATGAAAAATTAAAAATTTCCATGAGAGTAATTTTCAAAAAGAATTTTGATCAAATATCCACTCTCTAAATTTTAAAATCTATTTTCATAAAATTTTCCTTCTATACACAAGTCCAATTAATAAATATTTAATCTAGGAAATGTTTCAAAGAAATTTATTTTCATCAAATTACTAAACCTTTTGGTAATAATCTTTTAATGATAAATTGTCTTTAATAAAAATTTCAAAAAATATTTATTTTTCATATTGGAAACTTTTATATAATAAGGGAATTACCAATTTATGAGATTTTGAATAATCTTGAGAGCACCTTATCCAAGAAAGGAACTTTTACTTCTCATATTCAAAAAAACATCATAAGATTTACTTTCCTTATTTGTGGACCCCGCATTTCGGCTCATGCGTTTCCCACTCGATGGCGAGCTCGATTTTATTTCGAAAAATTGATTTTTTATTGATTATTTGAAAATGACTTGGAGTCGCCACTTATTTTTGTTTTATTTTTAAAAGGGTAAACAAAATAAGAAAGAAAAACCCTAAGTGTGACTCCTTATTTGGAAAAGGTGATCTACGAAAAACCGGATCGGGTTCGGGGGTCAGGTTACTTATCGGGAAGGTACGGTAGAGACCGTAGCACCCCTCTAAGCCCCTAAAGTCGGGTCTCTACTAATAGAATGAAGCAATCATAGCAATAGACGAGTAAATCAATGAGCACCCAGAATAAATCATGCACACGTGAGAATCAAAATATGCTTAGATAATTACCAGAGTGAAAGTAGGTGCGTACCTGGGCAGCGATCCATAAAGCGCTATCAAGAAATGAGGTTAGTGCACAACTAAGGAATAATTTCAAGCATGTCATAGAGCAGAATAAAATCAATCATGCATGGCAATTAAATCAATCAATCCTCCAATCGATCATAAAATCACGTATGTGGGGCCCCCACCAAAGCTCGATCAATCTTGCATGAATTAATCTCACAAATTCCATTATTATGAAATTATGAAAATGTCATTCACGCTTATATAAAATTAAGGGAAAAAAAAGAAGATTATTTGAAAACCAAAGCGGAATTAAAACTGTTCGAGTGAAAACTGGATTTTTGAAATTTATTTGAAAATTGAAGTCCCGAAGATTATCTGATAATTGGAGTTTTAGAGATTATTTGAAAATTGGATTTTTAGAAATTAAATATAGGAATGAGAATTTTAGAAAATTAAATTTGAAAGGAATTGGAATTTCAGATATTAAATTTGAGAATCGGAATTTTGAAAATTTATTTAAAGACGGAATTTTAATAAACAAATAAGTGGATAAACAAAGGAATGGAATAATAATAATGATGAAATAAATCATTAAATAACTGAATGTAAATAGCGGAGTTTTTGAGATCGGAAAGTTAAATTTGGAAGTCGGATTTTTGAGAAATTGAACTTTAATGATTGAGATTTTTGAAGGTAGTAAATAAATAAATATGAAATAATAATAATAATTAACAAAAATGATATTTAAACTAATGAAAGTGAATAGTGGAATTTTTGAAGACTTGATGTAAAAGAAAACGGAGTTTCGAAAATTTATTTGAAGGTGTCATCTTAAAAATTAAATTCGGAATTGTGGAATTTTTGGAATATTAAAATTAAAATTTTGAATTTTGAAAAAATTAAATTTAAAGTTAGAGTTTTGGAAAATTATTCCGAGAATTGAATTTTGAAAAATTAAATTTAAAATATTGGAGTTTTGGAAAATGGAAATTAAGATTTGAAGTTTCGTAAACTAAGTTTAAAAATCGAATTTGACGAGATTATTTCGAAAATGGCACGTGTGTATATATATATATATATAATAATAATAAATAAATAAATAAATGGACAAATAAAAAATAAATGAATAAAATAGATAAAATAAATGAATAAATGAATGAATTTGAAATGTTGGGATTTTAAAAGAATTATTTGATGACGGGACTTTCAAAAAAAATGAAATTCTTAACATGTAAAGTGGAATCAAGAAGATGGCACGTGGGAGAAAAGAGAAAAAATAATAATAAGCCACCTTGAAGCCTACTGGAACCATGCCACTAATGGAGAATGAAAAATAATATAAAAAACTAAGTCTTTGACTTTTATCCACCCATTTGTTTAAACAATGCCATCAGTGGGAAACAAAAAGGCTTCAACAGGTACTTGCTCGTGGGCTGGGGCGTCCTCCAAATACCAGAGCTTCTTCAACGAAAACCATGAGGTCCATCAATCACAGAACAGCTGAACGGGTTGAGATGGAAAATGGGTGGTTTGCAGCTGCTGGGTGCAGGAGATGGATGTGAATAAGTTTAGAGATAGAAACGGGTGGTGACGGGTATGTTAGAAAAATGGGTATGAGAGGAGCTTTAGAGAGAGAGAGAGAGAAAGAGAGAGAGAGACATGAGATAAGTGTGTATGTTTGTGGTGGTTATCGGAAATGTGAGGGGTGAGGACTGTGATAGCTTCAACAGGTATGAGGATAGGGATAAGCCGACAGGGAGCATGATAGAGGGTGGATTTTGCAAAAGGTCTTATGGGCCATGCAAAGGTGGAAGAAATGGGGTACGTGGTGGGTATTGGAAAAAATGGTGTGTGGAGTAGAGAGATGAAACGGGAGGTTAGCAGTGAGTGGGATGTAGGGGTAAAAGGGTGGCCATGCACACATGGGGAGTGAACCCATCGATATTGCACTTCCCAATTCATCCTGTGGCCGATGAATACAACAACCCGGTGCTGCTTCCTGTACCCTTTTTGCGTTTTCTGGGCATTCAGCATTGTCTTTTTCTTTTAAGCGGAAGTTCCCTCAACTTTTGATGGCCCCACACGCATCAACTGAAGCTCCTTGTGAGCTTCATTGTTCAAATCTGCATCCATGCTATCAGATTCTTCAGTCTGTCCTAGCTTCACAGCATCCAGATTAAGTATCCATTTATTATCTTCTGATGAACCAAGCTGCGATGACCAGATTCCTTATTTGGTATCCCTTGATTCATCAACATGAAGTGACGGTAAGCTTTTCACAGCACTAAGGCTTTTCCAGGGACAAAATGAGGCTCTTCTGCTATGGTTGTTCCCTCTCTTCTATTGATGAGTTACTCTGTGTGGCATAGTTAACTGCAAGCTCCAGTCCGCGCTCCCAGTTGCTTTCAACGTGAGAATACATCCCTGGCGATTTCTTGCTCTCTCAGGCAAAGGTGAGAAGGTTGATACGTGCCATGGATGTAATTCCCAGAACAGGGGAATGGCAGCAAAACAAGGCACAAACAGTAAAGAATGAAATGAGTTCGTTCAGGCCTCATATGATGTATCCAACAATGAGCTCGGGTGCAAGATCAGTCCAAGAAAGATTTCAAAATGAGTTTTAAAACAAAAACAAAGGTGGGAATCTCATGAGAGATCTCAAAACAGGGTATATAAAACCGGTTAGAAATCAAACATGAGGCAGAAGCAAGCAAACCTAAATACAAGAAAAACAAACTGAAAAACCCAACAAACACATTCGAACACCAAACTAGAAACTCATGGATATCCAGAAGCAAGATGAAAAAGATATTGAACATAGACCATACCTGAAAAAAACCTCCTTACAAGCGAAAAGGAATCCCCTTCACCAGCACTCTCCAAAGGATCCCCCAAAAATCTCCTGTCGTCTCCCCTTTCTTCTTGCCAAGCCTTTCTTCCTTTTTTACAGATCTCGTTTTTTTCTTTTTATCCTTCTGTTTGTGTCTTCCTCAGCAAGCCATTAGCTACTATACTGTTCACTGCTCAGCAACCTGGAGCCCCAACCACCACCATGGCTGTAGCCAACTGCTCCACCACATGTTCCACGCAGCTCATCTGTCCAAGCAGCCAGGTCCCCCCACTCGTTCAAGGCACTAATACCTCTTCCAGGTGCTTCCGAAGTGGCGGGAAAAGTTTTTAATGGCTAAAACAAACATAATATATGTAGAGGAAAAAAAGAAACGAGACCAAAAGAGGGGGGTCTACATTATTCCTTACACTTTTCCAACTTAATAAATATTTCTATGACATTTCATAATAATTTATTTCATTAAATATTACAAAAAAATAGAACATTTTAGTAATTCCTTAATGAATAAAATATTCTCTATGAAAAACTCCCAAAAATGTTTATTTCCAAAGAGAAATTAAACAATCTATTTTGGAAAGTATTTTCAAAATATTTTATATCTTAATTAAATTACTAAAACTTTTCAAAATTATTTTGGTAACTCTTCTTATCATAAATTATCTATTATGAGATTTTCTAAATCCATTATTTACTTTTAAATCGGAACTCCTATGCTAAAAGAATTGCTATCTTATTTGCAATCCTGTAACAACATGCTCTTTGCGCAATATTGCTTCAATTGGTCATATCTCCCTCGCTTCAATTCTGAATTACGATCCGTTTGAAGCATTGGATTCCTGACTTCCTAAAATTCAAAATCATTAGCCATTTTCCATGAGAAACTTAGTGGAAATGGTCCCAATTTTGGCTCAAAGTTGACATCGTTGTGCTGTCATGCACTTTGCGCAACCTTGTTTCAATCAACCATGTCTCCCTCATTTCAACTTTGAATTGCAATCCGCTTGAAGCATTGGATTTGTGACTTCCTAAGCTTCAAAGCCATATATGGCTTGCCCCAAGAAACTACTAGGAGGTAGTCCTAATTTTGAGTTAAATTTGATGTCATTGTGCTGCCACAAATGTCAAACGAAGAACTTCCAAGAATGATTCTTTTTTCTTTAACCACTATAGAATCTCAAAAAGAACCTTCAAGATTCTTTCTTCTCTTGGGTCACCATAGATGGATATAAAAAACTGAAAATTTTGCAATAATAGAAATTCTCATGCTCTTGTAAAGGAGCTTACAACCCATCTATTGTAAAGAAAAGATTTTTACAATCAAATAAAAATCCTATACCTCTTATGGGGTGTACAACCCAATCTAGAGAATCAAAAGGCAATTGAATCATTAAAAACATTTAATCAGTCACAATTATAATCATCGTATTAACATACATTCATTCCTTTAGGTCATGGGATGAATAAAACAACCCTGTAAAGCAAAATTAACACATCTTAGAACAGATCTAACATGCTAAAACCTACCTTAGGGCTCTGATACCAATTGTTGGGAACCCCAGATCACTCTGTTCCCATACCTTGAATCTCATAAGGTGCATAAAAATCTATCCTAGGCTGTTTATATCTATCGTACTGGAAAACAAGGTATTCAAAAGTCAATATTAATACCACAAAAAACATAGATCTAAAGAATAAAGCCACATACCTTTGATTTGGATGTTGTCGGATTGATTCTAATAAATGTAAGTAACTCTAAAATTGTAATGGATCTCTTAAACACCATGATCTTCTTTCTGATGACTCTTTCTTATGTGTAGGCACTGAAATGGTGGAGATCTCAAGGGTAGAGGCTAAAGTTCTCTCTTTGGATTGTAGGGAGAAAATGGCAAGACATGAAAACCCTAACTCCTAAAGGGGTGTTAAATCGGTCATTCCAAACCTTTTCGTCATAAAATGAGAAGACCAATGCCACTATTGGATCTTGCCTTTGCTTTGATAGAATATATTTGATCGGAAGGGAAGCACACCTTGACTTTGAAACTCAAAAGGCAAGCAAGGGAAGTGTGAACTAACTAATGGCAAGGGTCAGAGATAGAAAGTGATGAAAAGGGAATTACATTCATTAAGGAAGCAAACAAGCATCGATATATTTAAGGAAGGGATTCGCCCTATCCACCAAGCTGCTACACGAGAGTACAACTAACTTAAGTGGAAGGAGCATATTTGATTCATGCCTAATTGGTGTCTCAGCTGATTCGTGTCCAGCTGGTGCTCCTTGATGGCGGGAGTAATCAACAAAATTTATACCTATTACACCATGAACTAGGGTAGCAAAGAAAAATCTAGTATAGCATAGTGGCTCTAGGATCGTTCACTGGGAAGGGTACTCAAACTGAAAATGATACCAATTCAAAGTGAATTGGTGCTGTTTCATTTCAAAATTAGCTTAAGAAATAAAACACAAACTTTGGTTGAAAAAGGTTTGGACTTAGATTAACAACACAGCAAGTGATGAAAATTACTTAAGAAGAAAAGCATTCCTTGGAGATTCAGGCTTACAGGGGAGGTTCCTCATGCAAAAGCATAGCTCCGGTCAGTTGGTTCATTTCCTCTCATTAGAGAATTAACATAAAGTCCATTCTCTAACAGGTGCTGCACAAATGCATCCCTTAATTGGATTTCAGCTTTAATTCTCTCACTGATGCAACTTGCAATGGTTCGAGCCTCTCACTTAGCCTTTACCATTCAAGGTGATCTTTAACCTTGGATTACCCGTCAAAAGCTCGCAAGAGATAACTAATGGATGTCTCCTTAGAGTCCAAAAGCTTACCAAGTGTTGGCTATTCTAGAAAATCCTACCTTCAAGTCACCTACCAGAGGCTCACAAGGGGTAAACTAGTGCATCTCCATGGTTAGAGATCACTTGCCTTACCAAGTGTTGGCCCAGGTGACTCCAAGGCATTTTAAGTTAACTAAAAACATAGAAACCATTCACGGGACACACTTTCTTTTCATTCATAGCTGAAACCACAAAGCTTCTGATTCTTGCACTTGGAACCTTTCCTGGCAACCTTAACTCCAAGGAACTAAAAGATTTAGTTACTCATTCTCTGGGGAAAATTCCTCAGAGAGTGCATAACTTAGTAAATAAATAAAAAACACAATCAAAGTGAGAAGGTAAAGCAGAGCTCAAGCTCTGTATTTTACTTCCTTTGAAACTTTTACAAAAGGTTCATCACCCTCAGAACAGGCTCCTCGGGCTCTATTTATATCAAAATTACATTGATAGCTATTACATGGATATTTAGCCAAATTCCTAACTTAAAAGCTAAGGAATCCTATAATTGGTGGCTTACAAGGAGAATTTGGGGATTTAGGCAACAAAAATCTAATGAAAAATATCTCCAAGTGTCGGTTACAAATATCGGGAAGCACTAAGGACCATTTCGCAGGTGAAAAAGAGGTCTGCGAACTTTCGCAGACAAACACCAAGGGATGCGAAATTACTTCGCAGCAAAAGGCTGGTTCCGCACCGCTGCGAAGTTGGCTTTCATCTTGTGGTGTTTGGCTTCCATCGCGGCGTGAAACTTCAGGGGAAAACTATAGCACTGTGCAAAAAGGCTGCGAAATCATTCTGCAACAAAAGGGTGATTTCGCAACACTTTGCTGAATCCTTCCTTCAGCTTAGAGCAGTCATCTTCCAAAGGCTGTAACTTCCTCATTTCAGCTCCAAATCGTACACGGTTTAAAGCATTGGATTGTTGACTTCCTAAGCTTTCAAATGAAATATTGTATGCATAAATTGGACATCGGGAAGTGCTCCAAAAGTGGCTGAAATGACTGTCATCAAGAATGCTTCATGGCTGGATTCTCTTTGCTTCCCCTTCTTGCATTTCAACTTTGCTTATGGAAAAAGTGCTTCAAAGCTTTAGTTCTTCATGCCTCTAAGCTTCTCATTGCTTTCCCAAGGATTCCAAATAACTCTCCTCAATCTCATATTGCTTTGGTGATCAAAAAGCTATCAAAACACCAAAACTTAAGGCAATTTGATTAGAATTGATTGCAAGAGGCCTTAACATGTTAATTGGGTTAAAAGGCACTAACTACTACTCAAAAGTGTTTAAAAGGATTAATTACAAGCTATCAAATAGCACTTTGTGAGTAGTAATCACTCCCCCCAACCGACATATTGCTAGTCCCTTAGCAATGAAGGAGAGAAAAATAAAATAAAATTACCATAATTTACAACATCATGCTAATCATTTCCAAAAAAATTAAAGTGGCATGACTGACAAACTTTCACATGGAACATTAAAGAAATATAAACTCAAATTTCCGTAAGAGTTATCAAAAACTTTGCTAAATACCTTTGATCAAGGGAATGCATTATGCAAATTGAAGTTTTAAAATCATTTTCACTTCCAAAGAACCAAACTTTATTCTTCCACAAAAATCTAAGTGTAAGATGATAGCTTCCGAATATAGGATGCTAAACTAATCTCTCCCCCCAACCTATCTCTTTTCAACACTTAGCAAACTGACCAAATTCAATAGATAGAGAACACACTTTTTTTTTTAGAAGGTACAAGGCCTAAGGGGCATTCTTTTCTGTTTTGTCCATGTAATGGGGGTCTATCGATGACTCCCAACCAATTAAGGTTTAGGGCATCAAGCTTTAAGGATCTTTCAACCACTAACTCCTCGGATTTTGCCCCGGACTTTTTCATATACCCTTTTTGCCTACCATATGCTAACTCCACCTATCCACCCTTGTAACGAGCATTGAGGCCGGTGACTCCCAACCATTGAAGGCTTAGGGCACCAGGTTTCAAAGGTTTTCACCATATACCCTTCAGACCTTGCTCGGGTTTCAAGGCAAGCAAACATTTTGCTTTCTTTCTCTTTTTTTTTTTCCAAAGGCTCATTGGCCTTTCATAGGGTGTCTCAATATCATTAAAATGAGGTCAAAGGTACCAAGTCCCAAAATTTTCTAAGTCAAGGGGGAAATAGTTTTTCATCTTATAATCGGAATCTATTGTGCACAGTGTGTGGATAGCTTAAAGTGGAAGGACTAAACTTGATTTCAATAAAAGTTTCAACAATTGAACCACTTTAGCAAGCATAATCCAAACTCTAAGTTAGATGAAAAGCAAAAGTTCAGTTTCTCCTATTTTAATTTGAAAATTTTTCCTCATTATCCATGGAGATTATAGTAATAAGCAAACAACCACAACTAATTTACTAGACAAGGCTGAATTATCAAAATAACTTAGCATACTTCCTTTACTTAGCCTACTTCCTTCCTCATTTCTCCCCCCCAACCGAGCTGAGCATTGTCCTCAATGTGATATGTGTGATCGAAAATATAGGGAGGAAGTGGTACCTCCCGAGTGATATCGATTTCGAAAACTGATTGGAGAAACCACATGTTTCACAAAGAATAAAAGGTGTGAGCAAAGGAAATAAAAATAAATTAATGCTAAGAGTTAACAAAAAACTAGACTTTGTATTACTTTAATCATTTGAGTACAGTTGGAAAAGAAGTAATACAAGCAATTCAAGTAATCCCCATATATAGTATCAAAATGTGGGGGATTTCATATATGACTAACTAAAATGAAATACATAAAAGCAATATATAAAAGACATATATATGATCAGATAGGAGGATGGTGCTGGCTCTGAGGACTAAGCAGATGGCTCTGCTTCTTCGGCTGACTCATGAGAGGCCTGAGGCTCTGTGGCCTGAGGATGTGGCTCTGCAGTGGTAGGAGTGACATGCTCATCAGCTGCTGGGAGGCCAAGATGATGCTGAAGCTGCCTCAAGATAGTAGTATCCTGAGCCTGAGTGGTCATCATCTACTCCTGGCGAGCTCTCAAGGATGCCATCTCCTGAGCAAGGCTGCTCTGAGAGGCTGTCAAGGTCTGCAATGCCTGGCATAAATCCCTATACTCAGAAATAGGGATGGCCATCCTTGGCTCGGCTGAAGTGGAGGGCTGTGCTGAAGCTGGAGTAACTGGAGGGACTGGAGGGACTGGAGGGGCTCTGGCTATGGTAGGGGAGGCAACAGGTATACCCTCAGGTATAAGACGTGGAGATGCTCTCCTAGCAGCTGGAATCTGAGCTGGCTGAGGAAGCTCTGGCTGCTCCATCCTATAAGCTGTCATATTGCTCCATTTGTCGAAAGTAAACACATCTCGACATATCCTCTTACGCTCCAGCTGAGGCTCTGCTGGGTACCCCAGATGCTCAAGGATCTGACATAGCAGGCGCGGGAAGAGAAGTGGAATGGCATCAGCTCTTGGCAACTTCTTCTTATGCACCTTCTCTTCAAAGTAGAGAAGGGCAGCCATGATCAAGTGGTGAGGGCCAAAAAAGTATCCCTCAGACATTCTGAACAAAGCCTCCAACAGAATTCCTCTTCTCTGGGTCCAATGCTGGAGTGGATAAATATTATGGCGCAAGAGCGCATAAATGAGAAACATCCTTGGGGGAAGTTCCCCCCTCAACAGATATGGATTTCTAGAAGCTCCTCCAGACAGAATATGCACCATCTCCAGCTGAGAAGGATTAGCCCAAGCTCTGAAGTCATCAAAATGGCTGGGCTCATATGGGATATGCAAGGCCTCAGCTATATGGTGAGCTCCCAAGATGCCATGTCGACCATCAATGGTGAAATGAATTGAGGTAGGATCTCTGACCTGCTGAGTAGTCATGGACTGATAAAAATCCATGGCTACTCTAGGATAGAAGAAGTCTCGCGGGGTCAGCAACTGCTCCATCCGATATCTTCGCAGCAATTGGAATGACCCTTCAAGCTCCGGCCGCAATTAGAAGGCGGTTGTGTCAAAGTACAACTCAGAATGGAATGGCCGAGCTCGGTAATCCAAATTGCCTTCAATTGGTGGCTGAGTGAGCATTGGACGCCTGAGAATCGCTTCAGGAGCTGTTTCAGACGGAATTTGGGGCTCAGAAGGTGGCGGCTGGCTTGCTTGAGGCTTCGCCGGTGGTGCCGGAGATGGCACCGGAGATGGAACTGGAGATGGAACAGGAGATGGAACAGGGGACTGCCCTATCAAGTCAATGGGTTCCGAGCTTTCCACTCTAGCTCGTTTTTGCAGGGGACGACCCCCTGACCTGGTAAGATAGCGCCTCGCCAGAGGCGTCTGCAACGTCGGCTTGGCCTGGCGCTTCTTTGGCGTGGGCTTCACAGGAGGCGAAACAACTTCTGGCCGTGGAGGCTTAGAAGTTGAGGCTTGAACAGGCGCTTCGCGCGGCGCTGGCTTTCGGCTGGACAGAGAGGAAGTTTTAGCTCCTCTGGTTCGTGCCATTACGAATTAACGAGGTTTGGGCGGCGGTGACGATTGGAAGGGACGACCGGAGGTGATAGCAGCGTCGGGCTATGGAGAGGAGGTGAAGAGACGGTTGCTGCGACTTTTCCTCTTTCTGAAATGGTTTCGCAGCCCAAATGACCGGTATTATAAAGACTAACGGAATATTAAAGGTCATTTTTAGGTTTCGCAGAAGAAAGTCGATTCCGCAGCAAAATTGGGGGTTTCACAAGAGAAAACCACTTTCGCAGCCCACTTCGCAGCTGCGAAATTGGGGCTACTGTACCACGGAATGGCGCTCGTGTGCCAAAAATTGGTTTCGCAATTGCGAAACACCCTTCAGAATGGAGATATCACTGCGGAATTGGGGCTTTTTTACGCCTTAGTGGTTCGCAGCCCACTTCGCAGCTGCGAAATTGGGGCTCCTGTGCTGCGGAGTGGCACTCGTGTGCCAATCTTGGATTCGCAGTTGCGAAAACTTTCGCAGAGGACTCAAAAGTGTTGCGAACTGATTTCGCAACAAAAAGCCGTTTTCGCAGAGAAATCCTCTTTGGCTGCGAAATCTCGCAGAGCTCTTTTCCTCCCCTGTTTTTGCTCTGTTTTTGCTCTGTTTTCGCTTCAATTTCTTCCCGATTTCTTTCTTTGCAATTTCTCCCACCTGAAATCATTCAAAAAGATGAAATTACATAAAAACACACAATTTAAGATCAAAAATTAAGATCAAAAGTAGCGATAAAACTTTAAAATTTACAATATTTACAAAAATTTTGGACTTTGGTGAAACCAAGTCCATCAAACCCTTATTTGCTTAGGCTTTTTGAGGCTCAAGGAGGTTGATTTCCTCCTTTGCTGGTTTGAACGGCTCCATGAATGGCTTGAGACGATATCCATTGACTTTAAAGGTGTCCTTGCCATTGGAATTCAATAATTCCACTACTCCATTGACATGTACTTGATGGATAATGAAAGGACCTATCCATCTTGACTTGAGCTTTCCAGGAAAAATATGGAGTCTTGTGTCATAAAGTAGAACTCTTTGTCCTTTCTGAAATTCCTTGTTAGAAATCAGTTGATCATGCCACTTCTTCATCCTCTGTTTTGCAACTTTGGAATTGATGTAAGCATCATTTCTCAATTCCTCCATCTCATTAAGGTCTAAGCACCTTTTTGCCCTGGCCCTGATCAAGTCCATATTCAGCTTTTTGATTGCCCACCAAGCTTTGTATTCAACTTCCACAGGGAGATGACACGCTTTACCATAGACAAGACGATAGGGGGACATGCCAAGAATAGTCTTATAAGCTGTTCTATACGCCCATAATGAATCATGAAGCTTAATAGACCAATCTTTTCTGCTTGTACTCACCACTTTCATCAATATGTTCTTTATCTCCCTGTTTGCTAGTTCAACTTGCCCGGAAGTCTGTGGATGATAAGGTGTAGCTACCTTATGCTTCACTCCATACTTGGCTAATAAACTTTCAAAAGGCTTGTTGCAAAAATGAGAACCTCCATCACTGATTATAGCTTTGGGCACCCCGAATCTTGCAAAAATGTTCTCTTTCAGAAACTTGAGAACCACTCTATGATCATTTTGTTTACAGGGCACTACCTCAACCCATTTAGAAACATAATCCCCCCCACCAAGATGTAAGAATTACCAAAAGACATTGGAAAAGGTCCCATAAAGTCAATGCCCCATACATCAAATAGCTCAACTATTAGTATAGGGTTCATGGGCATTTGATGTCTTTTTGTCAGCTTGCCAAGCCTTTGGCATCTATCACAACTTCTACACATGATGTGGGCATCTTTGAACAGAGATGGCCAAGTAAACCCTGATTGCAACACCTTCATAGCTGTTTTCTGAGAGGCAAAGTGACCTCCACATGCATTCTCATGACAATGGGTTAGAATTCCCTGTTGCTCTTCCTCAGGCACACACTTCCTTATGATCTGATCTGCACAATATTTAAAAAGGAAAGGTTCTTCCCAATAATAAGCATGGATTTTTGCAAAGAAATGCTTCATGTCCTGTGCATTCCACTCACTTGGAATCTTACCAGTGACTAAATAATTAGCAATATGAGCATACCAAGGAGTTTTTACTAGCAACATAAGTGATTCCTCAGGAAAATCATCATTAATAGGCAAGGCATGAGAATTATGTGCTATAGCTAACCTTGAGAGGTGGTCAGCTACCACATTCTCCACTCCTTTCTTATCTCTGATTTGAAGATCGAATTCTTGTAACAAAAGAATCCATCTTATCAACCTTGCTTTTGCATCTTGCTTTGTCAATAAATACTTCAAGGTTGAATGGTCAGTGAAAACAATGATGAAAGACCCTACCAAATAAGCACGAAATTTGTCCAAGGCAAATACCACAACTAGCAATTCTTTCTCTGTAGTTGTGTAATTCCTTTGGGCTTCGTTCAATGTTTTGCTTGCATAGTAGATCACATAGGGCTTCCCATCTTCTCTTTGACCAAGCACAACTCCTATATCAAAGTCACTGGCATCACACATTAGTTCAAAAGGTAATTGCCAATTAGGGGCCCTCACTATTGGAGTTGTTGTTAAAAATTTCTTCAGTTGATCAAAGCTATTTTGACATCTTTCATCCCATATAAACTTAGCATCCTTAGCTAACAGCTCACAAAGAGGTTTTGAAAGCTTTGAAAAATCTTTGATGAACCTCCTATAAAAGCCAGCATGGCCAAGGAACTGCCTTACTCCTTTTACAGTTGTTGGGGATGGCAATTTTGAAATAAGCTCCACCTTTGCTTTATCAACTTCAATGCCCTTTTCGGAGATGATATGACCAAGGACAATTCCTTGACGTACCATAAAATGGCATTTTTCCCAATTGAGCACCAAATCTTTTTCAATGCATCTGTGAAGAACCGCTTCCAAATTGACTAAGCATTCCTCAAATGTACCTCCATATACGGTGATGTCATCCATGAAAACCTCCATAATTCGCTCCACCATATCACTGAAGATACTCAACATACATCTTTGGAATGTTGCAGGTGCATTGCATAAACCAAAAGGCATTCTTCTGTAAGCATATGTTCCAAATGGACATGTAAAAGTGGTCTTTTCCTGATCTTCCACAGCAATCTCAATTTGAAAATACCCTGAATACCCGTCCAAAAAACAGTAGAACGGATGGCCAGAGACTCTCTCCAACACTTGATCAATAAATGGCAATGGAAAATGATCTTTCCTAGTTACTGCATTCAATTTTCTATAATCAATACACACACTCCATCCTGAAGTGAGACGCGTAGTGATTTCTTCTCCTTCATCATTCTGAACCACAGTAATCCCTGATTTCTTTGGTACCACTTGAGTAGGACTCACCCAAGAGCTGTCAGATATAGGGTAGATAATACCTGCTTGAAGTAGCTTCAGCACCTCAGCTCGCACAACCTCTTGTAAATGAGGATTCAATCTTCTTTGAAATTGACGAATTGGCTTAGCTTCCTCCTCCATATATATATGATGCGTGCAAACTAAAGGACTAATGCCTTTCAAATCAGATATTTGCCATCCTGTTGCTTTCTTACACCTCTTGAGAACTTCCAGTAAACACTTTTCTTGATGATTGGTCAGAGATAAAGATATTACGACAGGACATTGATTGTTTTCTTCAAGGTATGTGTATTTCAGCTCCACGGGTAGAGGCTTCAAATTGAGTTTTGGGATCTCCTTTTTAGCATTTGCTCCTTCTTCTTTATTGAACAAAGGTAGAATCTCTTCTATCCTTCTCCAACTTTGTAAAGTAGCAAGCTCATTAGGGGGTTCAGACAAACCTTCCTCACAATCCACAAAGCTTTCATTCAGCTTGTCTTGCACATTCTGATTACAGTGCTCCTCTACCAGAGTATCAATAATACACACCTCTTCTGGACCCTCTTCTTCTTCCGGAGTGATTTGCTTTTTAGACATATAAAAAATTGTTGAGATCAAGTGTCATATTGCCAAAAGTGAGTTGCATGAGCCCATTCCTACAGTTGATGATTGCATTTGAGGTAGCTAGGAATGGCCTTCCCAGGATGATAGGAACTAAATTAGCTTCCTTAACAGTAGGATCCGTATCAAGAACAATAAAATCCACCGGATAATAGAAATTATCAACTTAAACCAAAACATCCTCAATTACTCCTATGGGAATTTTTACTGATCTATCTGCTAGAGATAGAGTGATTGTTGTTGGCTTCAACTCACCAAGTCCCAATTGCTTGTAGACCGTATATGGAAGCAAATTCACACTAGCTCCCAAGTCCAATAAAGCTTTCTTCACTACCTTTCCTCCAATCATGACTGAAATGGTAGGACTTCCCAGATCTTTGTACTTCAAAGGAGACTTACACTGTAAGATTGCACTTACTTGCTCAGTCAAGAAGGCTTTCTTATTTACAGTCAACCCTCTTTTGATAGTACACAAGTCCTTTAGGAATTTTGCATATGTTGGAACTTGCTTAATCATATCCAACAGTGGGATATTGACTTTAACTTGTCTCAATACTTCAAGAATTTCAGCTGCATTTCTAATCCCCTTCTTCCCATGCAATGCTTGAGGAAAAGGTGGAGAAGTTGATTTCTTCAGCATTTCTTCCTTCAGAAGTTCCTTCTCTGGATTTGCATTCATTGTTGACTCATTGTCTTCTTTCTTTTCACTGATCTCTCCTCTTTTGTCTTCTTCCTTCTCCTTTATTGTCTCTTCTTCTTCAACAGGTGGCTTAGGTGGTGGCTGCTCAATTTTCTTACCACTCCTTAGAGTGATCAAGGCTTTGACATCTTTCATCTGTGATGATTCTCCCTCATGGCTTTCTACTTCTTGGACACCCTTGGGATTTTGGTGGGGTTGAGAAGGAAATCTTCCCTTTTCTTGCACTGTATTCAAATTTGTGAGCCTTGATATTGAGTACTGGAGATTATCTATCCCTTGGGTTATATCATTTTGCATTCCATCCATCCTTTTGTTCAGAGTATTCTCTACTCTGTCAATTCTTTGATTAAGTTGAGTATTGATGGCTTTTTGTTCTCCAACAAAATCTCCCACTACCTTGCTGAGATTCAAAATGGCTTGTTCAAGACTTGAAGATTGTTGAGATGGTTGATCTGGCTGTTGGTACTGAGGTGCTCCAGGTTTCCATGAAAAATTTGGATGATTCCTCCAACTTGAATTGTAAGTATTTCCATAGGGCGCATTGTTATTGGGCTTGAATTGTCCAACAACATTTGCTTGATCTCCAAACATTTTCCTTTCAGCTGAAATTGTAGGGCATTCCTCCACCAAGTGTTCATATGATTGACAATTAGGACAAAGTTTCACTTGCACTGGTGCTTCAGCAACAGCTTGCACTTCATGCCTTTTTTTCAGTTCCAGCTCCTCCAATCTTCTTGTCACAGCTGCAAACTTTGCTTTCGTATCATCCTCTTCTTTCAAGGTATACATCCCAGCCTTAGCATTGAAAGCATTCAGTTGAGACTTCATCTTTCCCACTTCTCCTTTGGTCGGTTCATCCCATCCCCTTGAAACTTCAGCTACATAATTCAAAAAATCCATAGCTTCCTCCGGATTTTTGCTCATGAAATCTCCTCCACACATTGTCTCCAGGAGTTGCTTCATAGAGGATGACATCCCATCATAAAAATAACTCACCAACAGCCAAGTATCAAAACCATGGTGAGGACATGCATTTATAGCTTCCATATATCTTTCCCAACACTCATAGAATTTCTCATTCTCTTTAGCTGAGAAGTTTGAAATTTGCCTTTTCAAGCCATTTGTTCTATGAGTGGGAAAAAATTTCTTAAGGAATTCAGCTTGTAAGTCAGTCCAAGTACGGATACTCCTTGGCCTTAAAGAATTAAGCCAAATTTTGGCTTTATCCTTTAAAGTAAAAGGAAATAACTTAAGCCTCATCAAATCAATTGAAGCTCCTCCCTCTTGGAATGTATTACAAACATCTTCAAATTCCTTAATATGTGCATAGGGATTTTCACTTTCCATTCCATGGAAAGTTGGTAGAAGTGGAACAATATACGGTCTGATCACTAGCTGCTCTGTAAGAGGTATTATACATGACGGTGCACTCATACGAGGTGGATGCATACGGTCCCTCATTGATCTAAATTCATTGAGATTGTCTTGACGACCTTGGTGACTATGCTGATCTTCAGGTGTAGTTTCCATGATATTCAAGCTCAATTCCAATTCCTTAGTATGAGGTGTATCACTTCTAACAAGCCTTCCTCCACTGCCACGTATCCGCTTTGGCATATACAACTAGTATCTAGCTGAAACTAAAATGAAAATACAGGACAACAAAAGAAAACAGGGCTACAAAAACAAAATAAAACTAAGCTGAATTTAAAAGCTAACTTTAGATTATGAATAAGTAGAAAAGAAAGAAAAAGAATTAATAAATCAAAAGAAACGTTACCAAACTTGTGATGAAAATCACAAGTACACTGAAATAGTATCATTATAAACTTGACACCTTCCCCGGCAACGGCGCCATTTGATTCATGCCTAATTGGTGTCTCAGCTGATTCGTGTCCAGCTGGTGCTCCTTGATGGCGGGAGTAATCAACAAAATTTATACCTATTACACCATGAACTAGGGTAGCAAAGAAAAAGCTACTATAGCATAGTGGCTCTAGGATCGTTCACTGGGAAGGGTACTCAAACTGAAAATGATACCAATTCAAAGTGAATTGGTGCTGTTTCATTTCAAAATTAGCTTAAGAAATAAAACACAAACTTTGGTTGAAAAAGGTTTGGACTTAGATTAACAACACAGCAAGTGATGAAAATTACTTAAGAAGAAAAGCATTCCTTGGAGATTCAGGCTTACAGGGGAGGTTCCTCATGCAAAAGCATAGCTCCGGTCAGTTGGTTCATTTCCTCTCATTAGAGAATTAACATAAAGTCCATTCTCTAACAGGTGCTGCACAAATGCATCCCTTAATTGGATTTCAGCTTTAATTCTCTCACTGATGCAACTTGCAATGGTTCGAGCCTCTCACTTAGCCTTTACCATTCAAGGTGATCTTTAACCTTGGATTACCCGTCAAAAGCTCGCAAGAGATAACTAATGGATGTCTCCTTAGAGTCCAAAAGCTTACCAAGTGTTGGCTATTCTAGAAAATCCTACCTTCAAGTCACCTACCAGAGGCTCACAAGGGGTAAACTAGTGCATCTCCATGGTTAGAGATCACTTGCCTTACCAAGTGTTGGCCCAGGTGACTCCAAGGCATTTTAAGTTAACTAAAAACATAGAAACCATTCACGGGACACACTTTCTTTTCATTCATAGCTGAAACCACAAAGCTTCTGATTCTTGCACTTGGAACCTTTCCCGGCAACCTTAACTCCAAGGAACTAAAAGATTTAGTTACTCATTCTCTGGGGAAAATTCCTCAGAGAGTGCATAACTTAGTAAATAAATAAAAAACACAATCAAAGTGAGAAGGTAAAGCAGAGCTCAAGCTCTGTATTTTACTTCCTTTGAAACTTTTACAAAAGGTTCATCACCCTCAGAACAGGCTCCTCGGGCTCTATTTATATCAAAATTACATTGATAGCTATTACATGGATATTTAGCCAAATTCCTAACTTAAAAGCTAAGGAATCCTATAATTGGTGGCTTACAAGGAGAATTTGGGGATTTAGGCAACAAAAATCTAATGAAAAATATCTCCAAGTGTCGGTTACAAATATCGGGAAGCACTAAGGACCATTTCGCAGGTGAAAAAGAGGTCTGCGAACTTTCGCAGACAAACACCAAGGGATGCGAAATTACTTCGCAGCAAAAGGCTGGTTCCGCACCGCTGCGAAGTTGGCTTTCATCTTGTGGTGTTTGGCTTCCATCGCGGCGTGAAACTTCAGGGGAAAACTATAGCACTGTGCAAAAAGGCTGCGAAATCATTCCGCAACAAAAGGGTGATTTCGCAACACTTTGCTGAATCCTTCCTTCAGCTTAGAGCAGTCATCTTCCAAAGGCTGTAACTTCCTCATTTCAGCTCCAAATCGTACACGGTTTGAGCATTGGATTGTTGACTTCCTAAGCTTTCAAATGAAATATTGTATGCATAAATTGGACATCGGGAAGTGCTCCAAAAGTGGCTGAAATGACTGTCATCAAGAATGCTTCATGGCTGGATTCTCTTTGCTTCCCCTTCTTGCATTTCAACTTTGCTTATGGCAAAAGTGCTTCAAAGCTTTAGTTCTTCATGCCTCTAAGCTTCTCATTGCTTTCCCAAGGATTCCAAATAACTCTCCTCAATCTCATATTGCTTTGGTGATCAAAAAGCTATCAAAACACCAAAACTTAAGGCAATTTGATTAGAATTGATTGCAAGAGGCCTTAACATGTTAATTGGGTTAAAAGGCACTAACTACTACTCAAAAGTGTTTAAAAGGATTAATTACAAGCTATCAAATAGCACTTTGTGAGTAGTAATCAATATTGAATTAACATATGGGAATCAAATCAAACTATTGAACTCAATCTTACCTTGGCTTTCACTGGAATAGACTACTTGTACTAGAAGAACTAGACGAAAAGATATTAGTCCAGTAAATGCTTAAAGGTCATTGACTTTAGTCGAGTTCTGATTTAACCCCTAAACTTGAAATTATTCTAATCATAATAAAGTCATAAAACTTTAAATATTGTCTCAATTAGGGTCAAACTAGAAAGAAAATATTTGCCCTTTTACCTACCCCCTGAATTTCATAAGCTTGTATTCTAAGCCTTTACACAACATCATTAGTAGTCATTTCCTAAGTCGTGGTGGGCATTGTTTGTGGATGGAATTAGGCTAGATATAAGCCTTTGGGTAAGGTCATTTTTAGGATAAGTAATTAGGAAAGGCTGATAAAATACCATATAAAGTACTTGTCTTATGGAGTCCTAGGAAACCATACTCTCAATCCAATTTGATTTTTGGCGGCAAGCATAACCCAATAGCTAGAGAGCAAGTCAATCAGTAGACAGTAGATGGTGCAGCGAGAACAATAAGGGGTGTTGGGTAGTTTAATAAGAGTAGTAAGGTCTAGAATCTCGGTCTTTGAATGGATCAACTAGCAGTAGTTGGAGTATTGTGGAAATCTTAGAAAACTCAAAAAGTCAAGGTCATCTTCCCTATTTCCTTTTTGTGCTATTCACGCTATCATGCTCCTCATACCATATAGTAATGGATTAGGTCAACCTATTGAGTTGACATAAAAAAATTTCTTTTTCCTACTAAGCTGCTCATTTCACACAAACCCTGTTTACGAAGCAAGGGAATCCGTATTCATTGCCTGAGGTGAACGGACACTTAAGGAAAGGTTATTTCTTGTTAAACATGATTAACTAGTCCATAAACCTATCTATAGGTCCAATTAGTCTTCCATTAGTGCTTCTAGCCTGATTATGGATAGTCTCAATTCTTCATAAATGAAATGAACTAGTCCAATCACATGCATAGTGATAAAAGGAATCTTTCTTATTACGTTAAATGGTTATGAACTACCAAGGTCAATCATCTCATTTTCTGGCACACTTGCTATATCCACTAACACAACATCTTACCAACTATACTTGAAATAAAGTCATTCTATAACAATTTGAGAAATAAGAAATCAAGAAAACGATGATGATCGGTTTGGGAGCATCACGGGGGGTGGGATGCGAGAGCTGAGCTTGTATGCTATATGTTTTTCTCCTACTTTCAATCCAGTAAAAGAATTTATTGTATCCCCAGTGTCTAAGGATTCTTGGGCCATGAGTTAAGCATATAGTTTATTGCTCTTTCTTTCGATTAAGCATCGGTACTTTAGGAATATCTCTCTGTAGGTGTACAAAACAACAAAGTCATTGCTCTTTGGGGAAGTAAGGTTGACAATCCCTTACTCTAGTTTTAGAGAATCATCTTTGCATGAATCAATACTAACTCCTCAGTCAGCTAACCTTTGATTCAAGATATTAGAGTAAAAGAACTCTGTAACAAAAGAGATAGGTTTCGCCAAAGCAAACGACTTAGTTCTTTTTCATTTTTTGGTATTTTTATAACTTTAATATAATATAAATAATAAGCAAACACACTTGCCCATTTTTAATGATGATTCTTTTTTTCATTTTCACTCAATTCATAAACTTCTCTCAACCCAATTCGATTCTTTTTTCAACCCAACCTTGGAGAAGAGGGGCTATATGGGGAATCTATCTACGGGGGGCTACATCGTATTATATGAAAAGAGGGAAATGATGAACTTCATTCAATAGCAGTGGAGTATCGAGTCATTGGTAACACCACCTCATTTCGAAAACAAATCGAAACCTGACTCACTTAAATGTCTCAACGAGGGGTATTGATAAGGGTTGGATGCGAATCCCTCCCACGAGAAAAAAATAAACCTAGCAACCTTTTTTCTATCTATTCCTAATTGAACTCCCATTTTGTCATCATATCTTGTGTCATAATCACTTTCAGGCTTCTTATCGCTTTCCTATCAATGGCAGTTTTGTCTCATATCCCTACCGATAGTAAATAATTTATAAGCTTAGTACTGGGTTTAAGTGACTTAAGTGACTTAACTCCACCATAGGCTTAGGTCAATTAATCTAGCCTAAAAAGTTTGCTAATTGATTAATTAATCGTATAAGACTTTAATTAATCAATTAGCCTAGTCTAAAGATACTACTCACTTATCATTTTGCAATCTTGCATAATTACCAAAATACTCTTATCCACAAAAGTGAACTAAAAATTCATCCAACTCTTATAAACCATGTCATCAAGGAATATGAGCTCAGAGTGGGGACCATTGGGACCTATAGGAGTACCGACTCTCTCAAAATCAAATTTTGAAATTGACTCAACATCTCACTTCAGAGAGTCAATTTCACTCCAGTACCCTATGTATATTACAACGAGGCATTAAGTGCTCGGATCCGTGAGCTACTATCCACTATATGCAAACTCTCCATGAACTGATGTCTATAATCTAACAAAGTAGTATTATAACCTATCAAATTTACCTCTCAAATCCTTGAGTTACAGATCTTACTTATTATGTGATCAATGACATATTCTAGCTCTAAGGAACATATGTCAAATTCCATTAAAGGAATTACTATGGTCATAGATTTCATTATCACATGCCCTTTGGATCACATAAGGGGACACACTGTCTCAATCCCATGAGGTATCATAATGTATAATATTAAGAATACCTATTGCCACCAACCTCCATTAATAGTGACCCAATCTATAGGGGTATATAACCACTTTAGGGTCTTACTCATAAGTCAAAGCCTCATGTGGATTTTGACACAAGCTCAATATCCTCTCAAAGTTGATAGTCCATGTAGTATAGTAGCTTAGTGAATCATAATAATTGATAGTCTTGTGTCATGATTCAACAGAGGTCCTGTCCAATGTGCATCACATACATTAGTGCACTCACCATGGAAAACTCATCCCGACGACCAAGACAAGTCATCCCTCTAATTAGGAGGTGATGCACTACAGTCTTTACTAGATAACTCAAATCCATGAACCGATTGTGGACAACATATCTACTTACAAGGAACTCATGACTTGTATCTTCTATGCAACTCTTAATGCATACAAGTCATGTACAATGTATGAGATATGGGTTGAATGCTTAAATCAATGTTAATACACCAAATGGATAACAAAGGAATAGTTAAGTCTAACTTTGTTACATTATGTTTTGATTTAGGGGCTTAATTCCAACACCCTCTCTACCTTTGGAGTCGGGACATTTTTAGAAAGATTGGGGATTGTTGTGAGGGCTTTATAGTAGTGGATGAGGGACCTACTAGCCATTGGAATTTACAATGGGCTAGACTTTTGGTTCGTCCAAATGGAAAGGCTACACTAAGGATGTTACAAGTGGTAGAAGTTTTGGTTGTCATTGCTACACAATTATGGTGGGAAGTGCCACCTTGGTTTTCCTGGCAAGAGAAGAGGGAGAGGATCAAACATGCACTAATGAGTGCATAACGAGCCAAAGTCTAGAGAGGCAAAAGGTGTGTCGTCTGGTGATTACATGAGTAGTTTGAAAGGGAAAAAGGTAGTCATTGCTTCTGTAAAGGGGGTTGCAAAAGTGTTAAGGGTAATGGGGATAAGGGAAGGAGTTTAGACGTCAGAGGGACATGTTTAAAAAGAGGATCTCTTGAGTTTTTTTAAGTGGAGGCTATTAGTACAGGAGTGGGGATGGACCAAAATGAGAATAGGGCAACCAGTTTGTTTATGGGCAGAAGAGACTAAGTGAGTTTAGGCCAAAGTTGTAGAAAAGTGGCTCAAAGCAGTAAGAGCCTAATTCTTGGTTATTGGAAGGGTGGATTGAGTGGAATGGGCCAAGATAGCTTGGACCCTAGTCTCTCTTATGGAAAAGGCTTTAAAAAGGGGCTGAGGGCTCTATTAGAGTCCTTTGCAAAAGAAGTTTCACTGAGGTTGGTAAATAGTTGTCTTTCCCAGAGCCACTTGCTAACGATGGTCTCTTGGTAGAAGCAGTCGGACTTCCAGGTTCATTCTTCCTTTCTAGTTCTTTCTTAGGGGGTGAGACTTCTACTTCTTCTCTTTCTTTAGTAGTGGGGTCTCGAAGTCAATTGGACGGGACAAAGAAGGAGGTTCCCTAACTTGAACACTTGACACCTCTAAAAATGATTCTAGTAGACAGAAGATCAATGGAATTTTAAGCCAATTGAGCGTGATAGTTATGAGAATCAAGTTTTGGTGAAGGATGAGGGTGGCGTCGCTCAATAGGATAAGGCATCTTTCAACAACTTGCTTGCCTTCAGTAATTATTTAGGCTTGCCAATAGAGGGTTTTGAGGAGGAAATCTTGACGTTCATGGAGAAGATTAGGAAAAGGAAATGACAAGTGGGCCAGGCTTTGAGGAAAACAAGTAAATATGACATTTCTCGTTTTGAATGGGAACTTAAGAAATTGGAATGGTTAGTAAAATACAAGGGGATAGATGAAGAGAAAGAAATGGATAAGGAAAGGGGAGTGTGCCCTTCAGGTGGTTTGTGAAGTTAAGAATTTTAACTTGGAATGTAAAAAGGGTTAATGACAACAATAAAATGATGGTTCCAACATCTTTTATTAAGTCATAGAGGGTAGATTTGGTTTGCCTTCAAAAAACTAAGTTACAAGAGATGTTGGTAGGGATGGTGTGCAGTTTAGAAACTGGTAGATTCTTATAATGGAGAGAGTTGAAGGCGAAGGGAGCAATAAGTGGGATCTTGGTTCTCTGGGACAATAGAGTATTAGAGTTGTTGGGTATGGAAGTTGGGTTATTCTCAATCTCTTGTTGTTTTAAGAATATCGAAGATGGGTTTATCTAGATTTTTACTAGGGTGTATGGTCCCTCTGGTGAAAGTAATAGAGAATTTTCAGGTGAAATTAGGGGCCATTAGGGGTCTGTGGAGTGATCCATGGTGCATTAAGGGTGATTTTAATAGTTTTGTATCCTAAGAGAGTGTATTGGTGCTAGTAGGTTGTTTATGGCCATAAGAAGATTTTCTAAAGTAATTGAGGATCTACAGTTAAGGGATCTTCCTTTGTTGGGAGGACCTTTTACTTGGAGTGGAGGCTTGAACAACCTTACCTAATCAAGACTAGATCGGTTTCTAGTATTAGAAGGATGGGAATGCCATTTTAGCAAACTGATGCAATGTAGCTTGCCCGAACCTATGTTAGATCATTCGCTAGTCCTATTGGATGGGGGTAGAGTGCGAAGAGGTTCTACACCTTTTAGATTTGAAAATATGTGGCTCAAAGAGGAAGACTTCTTGGGTTTGGTGAAACAATGGTGGAGAAGGTTCAGTTTTAGGGGTTCCTCTAGTTTCATTTTGGTAGAAAAGCTGAAAAGTTTGAAGTGTAATTTGAAGTGATGGAGCAGGAAGGTTTTCAAGAATGTTGCAGTTAGAAAGAATTTAGTTCTCTCACAAGTGGGTTTTTAGGATGCAAAAGAAACGCTGAAGGAGTTATCTGTTTAAAAAGTGGCTACTAGGGAGGAGTCAAGGGTTGAATTTTGTAAATGGGCTACTGTGGAGGAAAATTGTTGAAGGTAGAAGTCTAGGAGGGTGTGGTTGAGAAAGGGGGATAGAAATACCACTTTCTTCCACAAAATGGCAAATGATCACAAAAGAAGAAATACTCTTACTAAGATTAGGATAAGTAGGCTATGTTAAATAAATGAGATTGATATTAGGATGGGAATTGCATAGGCTTTCCAGACTTTTTTTTTAAAACCTGGGGAATGTCATCCCAATATAAGGGGTTTGAGTCTTGAAGCCCTTAACAGTCTTGATGTAATAAAGTTGGATGAGCCATTTATGAGGAAGAGGTGTTCAAAGCTTTATCAAAATTAAATGGGGATAAAGCATCGGGGTTGGATGGATTTTCAATGGCCTTTTGTCAATGTTGTTGAGACTCTGTCAAGGAAGAAGTAATGAGATTTTTTAGCGAATTTCACGATCAAGGTAGGTTTGTAAAGAGTATCAATGCAACTTTCTTGGTTTTGGTGCCAAAGGTTGGAACAGTTGTAGATCTTAAAGATTTTAGGCCTATAAGTTTGGTGACAACCTTTATAAATTATTAGCTAAGGTGTTGGCTAATAGGCTTAAAAAGGTGTTGAGCAAAGTGGTCTTAAAATCTCAGAATACTTTTGTAGAGGGTAGGCAAATTCTTGATGCAATTCTTATTACCAATGAAGCAATTGATTCAATGTTGAAAAGTAACATGCTAGGGATGCTTTGTAAGCTTGATATTGTGAAGGCGTATGACCATGTTAGTTGGGACTTTTTGCTTACGGTTTTAAACAAAATGGGTTTTAGGCATAAATGGATCAATTGGATTAGTTGGTGCATTTCTTCACCAAAGTTCTTTGTCATTGTGAATGGTACCCCTTTGAGGTTTTTTCAAAGTTCTAGAGGATACATATATTGAGGCAATGGGACTTGCTCACTTAATACTTATTTGTGCTAGCAATAGAGGTTCTTAGCTGCCTTTTAGAAAGGGTTAGGGAGGATGGATTTTTGTCTGGGTTCAAGGTGAATGGTAGAGTCAAGGAGGGTTTGGAGGTTTCCCATTTGTTATTCGCCGATGAAACGTTGGTGTTTTGTGAGGCTTCTACTACCCACTTAACCTACTTAAATTGGTTACTTGTGTGGTTTGAGGTTATTTCGGGTTTGAAGATTAAGTTAACCAAAAGTGAGCTTATTCTGGTTGGGAGGGTGGAGATAATGCTAGGTTGCAAAGTAGGTGTGATGTCGACCATTGATTTAAGCCTTTCTCTTGGTGCTTCTCATAATTCTCTAGCAGCTTAGGATGGAGTGGAAGAAAGGTTTCGCAAAATATTGGCAATGTGGAAATGATAGTATATCTCTAAAGGAGAGAGACTTACTCTAATTAGGAATACTTTTTCTAGCTTGCCAATTTACTTTGTCTTTGTTTCGATTGTCGAGGATAGTGAAGTTAAGGTCGGAGCAAATTCAATGAGACTTTATTAGGGAAAGTGGGATAGGAGAGAGAAAACTTCATCAAGTGAAGTAGACCAATGTTTGTTCAACTAAAAGAAAAGAGGCTTAGGTATTCGATGTCTTATCTCAATAAGGCCTTATTATGTAAGTGGAATTGACACTTTGCAACAGAAAGGGGGGATGTTTGGTGACAAATTATGAACAATAAGTATGGAGAAGTTGAAGAAGGTTGGTGTTTTAAGAAGGTGGGCGAGAGTTATGGTGTTGGGCTATGGAAGGCTATAAGAAATTTGTGGGTCATAATTAACTGTAAAATTTCCTTTTTAGTGGGTAATGAAAGAATGGTGAATTTTAGAAGGATAAATGGTGTGGCGACGAACCTTCGAGTGTTTCTTTTCCTTTTTTATTTGCCTTAGCTATCTCAAAGGAGGCTTGGTTGGCCGACTTGTGGTCTCACTCTTTTGGTAGTGGTGTTTGGATTCCTAGGTTCTCTAGGCACCTAAACGATTGGGAGATCGAGGATGTGCAGTGTTTCTTCACAAGATTGGTTAGCAGGGGAGTAGATATGGGAGAAGAAGAGAAGGTATGCTAGTTGGAAGAAAATAATGAAATTTTTTATGTTAGGTCTCTTTACTTTAGTTTGGAGAAGGGAAGATTTGTGTTGTTTCCATCTAGTATTGTGTGGAATGCTTGGGTTCCACCCAAGGTAAGCTTCTTTACTTGGAAGACAGCTTGGGGAAAAGCTTTGATTCTTTATCTGTTACAACGAAGAGGTTGGTCTTTGGCTAATAGATGTTTTTTGTGTCTTACACATGAAGGGTCAATTGACCACATTCTCCTACATTGTAGCAAAGCGAGGATGTTGTGGCAGCATTTGTTCTCTTTTTTTGGTATCTCATGGGTGATTCATTCCTCTGTCAAAGACACTTTGTTAGTTTGGGAAGGCTTTTTTGTGGGAAGGAAGTGGAAAAGAAGTTTACGATGCTACTCCTTTATGCCTTTTCTGGATAATTTGGAATGAGAAAAATAAAATATCATTTAAGAATGAGGAATTCTCTTATCACAGACTAAAAGTTTTATTTTTGTGCAATTTGTATTCTTGGTCTAAGTTGTTTATAGTGACAGATCGATGTCCTTTTTTTATTTCATTGATTGGTTGGGTTCGACTTGAGGGAGAGAGTATTTTTTGTTTCCTCCCCCCTCCCCTTCCTGTTTTTGGTGCCTTTTGGTGGCTGTTGTATACATCATATGTACCTTGGTGCATTTTTTGGCGCTTTTCAATTGCTTCTTATCAATAAATAAAAAATAAAAAACTTAGCCAAAGCTACTTAGAGTTATGATTCGTCCCCAATTGGTGTACTATTTGATTCAGTCCTTAGATGAGAGTTATCAATAAAATTTATAAACCTAATTCACCATACACTAGGGTAGCATAGCTAGCATAGTATAGTGGTTCTAGGATCGTCCACAGGGATGGGTTTTCACATTACAAGTGATATTAGTTAAAGTACTAAAATGGTGCTTTTTCTTTTATGAGTTAGCTTCAAAAGAAAACATAAGTTTGGTTGAAAATGGTTGGTTTTAAGTTAGCCAAAAATAGTAACTGAGATTAATTACAAAGAAAAGGTTTCTTGGAGTTTTAGGTCACTAGGTTCAGATTCCTTAGACAAAAGGGGGAGATTCCGGATCTTTTCCTCCCGTTGGGGATAATAACATAAAGAATGGTTATCTCCTGTATCGGTGTGTATTTAGCAACCAAGATTTGATCCTACTGGTCCATGAAATACTGCAGTTGCTTCCCATTAATGGTTTCAAACACTAAAGACCTCTCACTGTGAATCATCTTTCAATGGATCGTACATGATAACTAATAGACGTCCATGAACTCCATGGAGCCTGAAAAGTTTACCAAGTATTGGCCATTCATGGTGATCCTAACCGTGGATTACCCTTCAAAGGCTTGTAAGAGATAACTAATGGATCTCCAGGGAGTCCGAAAAGCTTACCAAGTATTGGCCATTCTAGGTAATCCTACCTTTAAACCACCTTCCAGAGGCTCATAAGAGATAACTAATGGATCTCCAAGGAGTCCGAAAAGCTTACCAAGTTTTGGCCCAGGTGATTTTAAGGGATTTTAAGTTAAACCTTAAAATAAAAACCATTAACGGGTAACAACTCTCCTCATTTAAAGCAAGGAAAACTCCCACCTTTATATCTGGATCCCTTACCTAGCTTCCTTTAGTCCAAGAAACGAAAAACCTAGCCACTCATCCTCTGAGAAAACATCTTCAGAGGTTGTTTGGCTAGAAAGAAAAAAAAAATGAATAGGTAAGACAGAGCAAAGCTCTGTGTATTTCTTACTAAAAGAATTTACAAGTGTTCTCTGAAATTTCTTCTGAGATATTACAAAAGAGATATTTTAAGACATATATAGAGATATATTTTTAACCCCTCATTTAGATATCCTAAATATCTAAAAAAAAATATCTTTAGCTGATTACAAGGAGAAAATAGGTAATTACACAAAATATCTTGAGATAAAAATCTAACGAAGTCGGTGCAAAAATATTTGAAAATTACACAGAAGGATTTTCGCAAGGCTTGTGAAATTTCGCATAGGGTGCGAAATTCATTTTTCACAGTCTTGCTCTTTGTCCTACAACTTGTACTCCTTTTGGCATTTCACATGCTATGCGAAAATTTCGCATAGCCATGCGAAATTGCTGGATGTTAGATTTCTTCTCTAATTCTCTTCCTTGCATACTTAATTGATTTGGCAAAGGCTATGAAGCTCTCCAAAACTTGGATTTTTCATGTGTTTGAGCTTCAACTTGCTTTGCCATGGACTATACAAAATTCTCCCTCATTCTTGGCTCATTTTAATGATAAAAAACTACCAAAAACACCAAAACTTGCCAAAAATTGATTAGTAACACTTACAAGGGTCCTTAATGTGCCAATTGAGTTAAAATGTATTAACTACTACTCAAAAGTATTTAAAACAGTTAATTTCAAGCTATAAAAGAGCACTTTTTGAGTAGTAATCACTCCCCCCAACCGACATATTGCTAGTCCCTTAGCAATGAAGGAGAGATAAAGAAAAATAGACAGTAAAATAATTTACAAAATCATGCTGATCACTCCAAAAAATTCTCAAGTGGCATGATACGGATTATACTCTCTCATGGAACATTAAGGAGGCACCCAACCTTCAACAAGAGTCATCAAATATCTTGCCTAATCACAATTTATAAAGAGTAGGCATTTTGCAAATTTAAGCATCAAAAGAATTTCCACTCGCAAAGGTCCAATCCTTACTCTTCCACAAAAATTTATGTGTTAAGCTTATTAGTTTCCGAATATAGTATGTCGGACTATTCTCTCCCCCCAACCTAGTTCTTTCTCAAACTTTAGCAAACTGACCAACCTTCAATAGGCTAAGAACGCACCTCTTTTATTTCACCATTTTTTTTTTCATTGTAGGTGTGCAATGCTAAAGGTATTGTTTCCTAAAGTGTCCATGTAGCGGGGATCCATCAATGACTCCCAACCAATCAAGGTTTAGGGCATCAAGCTTTAAGGATCTTTCGACCACTAACTCCTCATATTTCACCTCGAACTTTTGAGAATGAAATTTAATACCTGAGCACCTACAATATGTTAAACTCCACCTATTCACCCTTGTAACGAGCATTGAGGTCGGTGACTCCCAACCAATAAGGGCTTAGGGCACTGGGTTTTAAAGACTTTCGCCACATACCCCTTGGACCTTACTCGGGTTTCAAGGCAAGTGCAACACTTTGTTCTTTCTTTCTTTTTTTTGAAGGCTCATTGGCCTTTATTAAGGTGTCCCAACACTATTAAAACGAGATCGAAGGTACCAAGTCTAAATTTTCCTAAGTTTAGGGGGTGAGATAGTTTTTCATCTTATAATCGGAACTTAATGTGCACAGTGTGTGGTAAGATTAAAGTGGAAGAAATAAGGTTGAAATCAATAGGAGTTTCAATAATTCATCAACCTCGATAAGCATAATACAAACTCTAATATTTAAGTAAAAATGTAAGAATTCAATTTCTCCCATTTCATTTTGAGAATTTTTCCTTAATAATCATGGAGAGTAGAGTAAAAACTTTAAAAATTATTAAAAATTTAAGCAAAAACAACTAAATCAACTTAACAAGTTAACCTAGCATTATTAACAAAACTTCATTCCTCAACTCTCCCCCCAACCAAGATCAACATTGCCCTCAATGTGGCAAAAGCGATTGAAAATAAAGGGAGGAAGTGGTACCTCCTGAGTGACATGGAGTCTGAGTCGTATAGGAGAAACCACATGATTCAAAAAACAAAAGAGTAATGAGTAGTGGAAATAGAAGAATGGCAAATATAATAAAAAATGATGTGTATGTATTACTCTGAGAAAGTACAATGTGAGATATGATCATGTAATACATCCAATCCCAGAATATAAAACATCAAAACAAGTAATTATGTCTACTAATATAATAAGTAAATACAAGATATAAAGATGATCAAGTAATGGTAGGATCATGTGAAGGTGATGCCTTTATGGTGGCCTTCTGAGTGGGCTGGATCAGGACATCAGCTCTGGTGGTCTTCTCAACTGGAATAGTTTCCTCAGCTGGAGCTATGGGCTCTGATGGTCTAGGAATGTCAAGCTGAGGTGGTGGCAGAAGTCCTAGATGCTGCTGAATCTGACGAAGGATAGCGGTATACTGGTCCTGCTGAGCATGCATGGCAGCCATCTGCCGGAATAAAGCAGTGTGTGTAGTGGTCGGTGTCTGGAATGTATGTATCATGGCACGAAACTTTGTGGCAGAAATTGTGATGGAGGCCTCAGATGTAGAAGGTACATCCAGTGGAAAAGCAGGAGTGGTAAGAGGAGCAGTATAAGTGGCCTCAGGCATAGGTGCTGTAGGGGTAGGTGGTACAGACTCTGTGGAAAGCTCATCCTGCTGTGCCTGCTTAGCTTGTGGTGGCACTGGAGGTGCTGGCCTGGGTGGGGCTCCTCGAGGTGCCGAATAGCCCGCCAACTGTGTCCATTTGTCGAGAGTGAATCGCTCTCGACAATGGTGGCGGTGCTCAAGGTGGGGTTCAGTAGGATAGCCCATATACTCCAATATGTGACATAGCAACCTCGGAAACAATAGTGGAATAGTGTCAGCCCTCTAGAGTTTCTTCCTGTGAACCTTCTCCTCAAAGTGGAGGAAAAAGGCCATAATCAAGTGATGTGGCCCGAAATAGAAGCCCTCTGATATCCAGAATAAAATGTCCAGGATAGCTCCTCACCTCTACACTAAATGCTGAAGAGGAAAAAGGTTGGACCCCAGCAACACATCTACTAGGAGCATCCTAAGTGGAAGATCCTTACGTAGAAGGATTGAATCTACAGAGGTCCCCCTGGATAAGATGTGGACCATGTCCCGCTGAGATACAGGGGACCACTCCTTGAAATCTGCTGGATCCACTGGCTCGTATGGAATATGTAGAGCCTCTACAACGTGTCTAGCCTCAATGATACCCTGGTGCCTATCAATGTTGAAGTGAATGGCGGTAAGACTTCGGGCGCCATGAGTAGTCATAGACTGATAGAAGTCTAGTGCCACTCTGGGGTAAAAGAACTCCCTGGGAGTCATAAGGTGCTTGAGGTGGTACCTTAAGAGCAGTCTAAATGAATCCTGAAGTTCATGCTGCTGTCGCATGACCTCGAGGTCAAAATATAGCTCAGAATGGAATGGTCTGGCTTTATAATCTGAATTTCCCTCCATGGGCGGTGCGGTGACCATAGGCTGTTTGAAGATGGCTTTCGGTGACATGCCAGAAGGACGCTGAGAATCGACAGGGGCCCGAGGATCAGGTTGTGAAGGTCTAGACGACTCTTTAGGGCCTGAAGTCTTGACCTTCTTAACTGGAGTGCGACGTACTAAGCTTTCAGGGTGCGAAGAAGTCGCCCCGGGTGTAGTTGGTGGTCTTCGAGTCTCGTATCTGCGCTGAAGAGGATTAGAGAGCACTCGACCCTTAAAAGATGGAATGGTCGGGGCCTCGGGGGCCTAAGATGTCGAATCCTGTAGAGATGAGGCTCTTGGCCTCCGATTGCGAGACAGTGAAGAGTCGGCATGGCCTCCTTTAATCTGCGCCATGTCAGAAATGGAGTGAGAGGCTCGGGTCTATGTTCCACATGTTTGGTGTGGGTCGCCTCTTCAAATGGGTGGGCGCGGGGCGTCCAATTGAGAAAAAACTATGGAAGCTGGGGCGTCGCAAGGTGATGGAGGCTTTCGCAATAGGTAAATGGGGTGTGTGAAATGAAAACAGGGCCTAAAGGGGTTTAAATAGACTTTTCAATGACCGTTGGTTTTTGCATGGGCTATTGGAATTTGCACAAGGTTTGCAAAATTTCTCTAGGGTTGCGAAATGGGTTTGCACACCCTCTCTAATTTCGCACAGCTTTTCGCAAAACTGGGTGTGCAAAATTTTTGCATGCCCTGCGAAATTTTCGCAGGGTGTGTGAATTGGCTTTCGCAGGGTGTACGAAATTTTCGCACCCCTTGTGAAATGATATTTGGGATTTTCGCAAGCCCTGCAAAATTTTCGCAGCGTGTGCGAAATGCTCTGTTTTTCTGGTTTTTCCTCCGCCAAAATTTTTTTTAAGGTTTTTCCCATCTGTTTTGAAATCCACCTGTAATTGATCATCAAAAATTAAATTAAATCACAACAAAATAAAATTAAAGCAAGAAATCACAATTAAAACAAGTACTAAATCAATAAAACTTTAAATCAACATTAAAACAAAAAAAATATGGACTTAATGTCTTTCGACATACTAAGTCCATCTAACCACTTGTCTTGTTAAGCTTGATGTGGCTCAAGGAGGATGATTTCCTCCTTGTCTCGAGAAAAAGGCTCCACGAATGGCTTGAGACGATGGCCATTGACTTTGAAACTCCAGGTGCTATTGGAATTAAGTAGTTCCACTACTCCATTTGAATGCACTTGTTGAATAGTAAAAAGACCTATCCACCTTGACTTCAACTTTCCCGGGAAGATGTGGAGCTTAGAGTCATATAGCAAGACTCTTTGTCCCTTCTGGAATTCTTTGCGGGAGACTAACTGATCATGCCACCTCTTCAATCTTTGTTTTGCAATGTTTAAATTATTGTAGGCATCATTTCTCAGTTCCTCCATCTCATTAAGGTCTAAGAACTCTTCATGCTGGCTCTGCTCAAATCCATGTTGAGCTTCTTGATTGCCCACCAAGCTTTGTATTCCACTTCCACGGGGAGATGACACGCTTTTCTGTAGACTAGGCAATAAGGAGACATTCCAAGAATGGTCTTGTAAGCTGTTTTGTATGCCCACAGTGAATCATGAAGCTTAACAGACCAATCCCTCCTGCTCGTATTCACCACCTTCATCAGTATATTTTTTATCTCCCGATTTGCTAACTCAACTTGCCCAGAAGTCTGAGGGTGGTAAGGTGTAGCTACCTTATGCTTCACCCCATACTTGGCTAAGAGAGTTTCAAACGACTTGTTACAAAAATGAGTACCCCCATCACTGATTATGGCCTTGGGTACTCCAAATCTAGAGAAGATGTTTTCTTTGAGAAATTTGAGAACAACTCTGTGATCATTGCGTTTGCACGGGATCGCTTCAACCCATTTAGAAACATAATCTACTCCCACCAAGATGTAGGAGTAGCCAAAGGACATAAGAAAAGGTCCCATGAAGTCAATGCCCTAGACATCAAAAAGATCAACTATTAAAATGGGGTTCAAAGGCATCATGTTCGTGCGTGTTAACTTCCCAAGCCTCTGGCATCTATCACAACTCCTGCACATGGTGTGAGCATCTTTGAAAAGTGATGGCCAGCAGAAACCCGATTGCAATACCTTCATAGATGTCTTCTGAGAAGAAAAGTGGCCTCCACATGCGCTTTCATGGCAATGACTGAGGATCCCCTATTGCTCTTGTTCAGGGACACACTTCCGTATTATTTGATCCGCACAATATTTGAATAGAAATGGCTCTTCCCAATAGTAGGCATGAATTTTTGCAAAGAAGTGTTTCTTATCTTGTGCTTTCCACTCACTTGGAACTTCTCCGGTAACTAGATAGTTAGCAATATGAGCATGCCAAGGAGCGACTTCCATCAACATGAGTGACTCTCTGGAAAATCATCATTAATGGGCAAACTATGGGAATTATGTGCAATGGCTAGCCTTGACAAATGGTCGGCTACCACATTCTCCACTCCTTTCTTGTCTTTGATCTGAAGATTAGACTCTTGAAGCAAGAGAATCCATCTAATCAGCCTTGCTTTTTCATCCTGCTTAGTCAACAGATATTTCAAGGCCGAGTGATCAGTGAAAACCACAATGAAAGACCCCACCAAGTAAGCGCGAAATTTGTCTAAGGCAAAAACTACAACCAACAATTCTTTCTCTGTGGTTGTGTAGTTTCTTTGCGCTTCATTCAACGTTTTGCTCGCATAGTAGATCACATAGAGCTTTCCATTTTCTCTTTGCCCAAGAACAGCTCCTATAGCAAAGTCACTGGCATCGCACATCACTTCAAAGGGCAATTGCTAGTTGGGAGCTCTCACTATTGGAGCGATCGTCAGAAATAGCTTCATTCTTCAAAACTCCATTGACATCAATCATCCCATACGAATTTAGCATCCTTTACCAATAGTTCACAAAGAGGTCTTGCAAGTTTAGAGAAATCTTTGATACACCTCCTATAGAACCTAGCATGGCCAAGGAATTGCCTTAGTCCTTTGACAGTTGTTGGCAATGGCAACTTGACAATAAGTTCAACCTTTGCTTTGTCCACTTCAATGCCTTGCTTTGAGATAATATGCCCAAGGACAATCCCTTGGTGTACCATGAAATGACATTTCTCCCAGTTAAGCACCAAGTCTTTCTCAATGCATTGGTTCAGAACAGCTTCCAAGTTGACTAAGCATTCGTCAAATGCACTTCCATATATGGTGATATCGTCCATAAAGACTTCCACAATACGCTCCACCATATCACTGAAAATGCTTAACATGCATTTTTGGAATGTTGCGGGTGCATTGCATAAGCCGAAAGGCATTCTTCTGTATGCGTAGGTTCCGAATGGACATGTGAAAGTGGTCTTCTCCTGGTCTTCAACATCAATTTCTATTTGAAAATACCGGAGTAGCCATCCAAGAAATAGTAGAATGGATGGCCAGAGACCCTCTCAAGCACTTGATCAATAAACGGCAATGGGAAGTGGTCATTCCTTGTTACAACATTCAACTTTCTATAATCAATGCACACCCTCCAACTTGAAGTGAGGCGTGTAGAAACTTATTCTCCCTTATCATTTTGCACCACCGTGATACCTGATTTCTTTGGCACGACTTGTGTAGGACTCACCCATGGGCTATTTAATATGGGATAGATAATACCAGCCTAAAGTAGCACTTCAGCTCGCACCACCTCTTGCATGTGAGGGTTCAACCTTCTCTGAGGTTGACGAACTGGCTTAGCTTCTTCTTCCATATATATATGATGGGTATAGACTAAAGGGTTGATCCCTTTCAGATCAGAAATTTGCCACCCTATTGCCTTCTTACATCTCCTGAGGACTTCAAGTAGACAATCCTCCTAAGGAGTGGTAAGAGATGAAAAAATAACAACAGGGCTCTGCTTGTTTTCTTCCAAGTATGCATACTTCAACTCCGTGGGTAATGGCTTCAGAATAAGCTTTAGGGGCTCCTCCTTAACAGCTTCTTATATCTTCTCCCCATTGAATAAAGGTAGAATTTATTCCCTCCTCTTCCAAGGGGGCAAAGTAGCAAGCAAATCTAAGGGTTCAGGTTACCCTTCATCAAGATCCCCAAGACTCTCGTTCAAATCTTCGAGCATTTTTTTATCACAATGCTCCTCCACTAAGTTGTCAATCATGCACACCTCTTTTGGTCCTTCTTCTTCTTCTTCTGGATGGAATTGTTTCTTGCACAAATAGAAGATGTTGAGCTCTAACATCATGTTTCCAAACATAAGTGTCATGACTTCATTCCTACAATTGATGATAGCATTTGATGTAGCTAGGAATGGTTTTCCAAGTATGATAGGAAGATAGTTAGTTCCTTTGGCAACCGGGCCCATATCAAGAACAACAAAATCCACTGGGTAGTAGAATTTGTCAACTTGAACTAGGACATCTTCAATCATGTCTCTTGGAATCTTCACAGATCTATCTTCTAAAGATAGAGTGATTGATGTTGGCTTCAACTCTTCAAGTCTCAATTGCTTGTAGACAGAGTAGGGTAGCAAATTCACACTTGCCCCCAAGTCCAACAAAGCTTTCTCCACACACGTCCCTCCAATCATCACTAAGATGGTAGGACAACCCGGATATTTGTATTTCACTGGAGACTTGGACTGTATAATGGCACTTACTTGCTTAGTCAAGAAGGCTTTCTTATTCACATTCAACCCTCTTTTTATAGTGCATAAGTCATTCAGGAATTTTGCATAAGTCGAACTTGTTTAATCATGTCTAGCAAAGGGGATGTTAACTTTCACTTGCCTCAACACTTCAAGAATTTCTTATGCATTATTGATTCCCTTTTTGCCATGCAAAGCTTAGGGGAAAGGTGGAGGCATGTGTTTCTTCATCATATCTTCCTGGTTGATGGTCCTCTCCGGTTCTTCATTCACAGTAGATTCAAGGTCCTCCTTCTTTGCACTGTTCCCTTTTCTCTTTCCTTTGATTTCCTCCATCTTCTCTATCTCTGCTTCAATCACTGGTTCATGCTCTAGGTTGGATGTAGGCAAATCAACCTCTTTACCACTCCTTAGAGTGATCATTGCTTTGACATCCCTCACTTGTGATTCTCCCTCCTAAGCCTCCGCTTCATGGATACCCTTAAGATTCTGATGAGGTTGAAAAGGAAACTTTCCTTTCTCTTGCACTGTGTTTAGGTTGGTGAGCCTTGAGATTGAGTACTGGAGATTATCTATCTTCTGAGATAGATCATTTTGCATTCCATCCATCCTTTTGTTAAATGTACTCTCTACATTGTCAATTCTTTGACTGAGCTGAGCATTGATGGATTTCTAGTCTCCAACAAAGTCACCCACGACTTTGCTAAGATTCATAATGGCTTGTTCAAGATTCGAGGCTTGCGGAGGTGCTTGGCCAGGTTGCGTGTATTGAGGTGCCCTTGGCTTCCAAGAAAAATTCGAATGGTTCCTCCAATTTGAATTGTATGTGTTGCCATATGAAGCATTGTTATTGGGCTTAAATTGTCCAATGAAATTTGCTTGATCCCCAAACATTTCTCTCACAACTGGAATTTTAGGACACTCTTCCACCAAGTGCTCAAAAGATTGACAAATGGAACACGGCATTGCTTGCACTGGTGTTTCAGAAATGGCCTGCACTTCTCGTATCTTCTTCATTTCTAGCTCTTCCAATCTTCTTGCCATAGTTGCAACTTTTGCTTTCATATCGATGTCTTCGTTCAAAGTATACATCCCAGCCTTAGCATTAGGAGCATTAGGTTGAGACTTCATTCTTCCCACTTCTCTAGCATTCGGCTCATCCCATCCTCTTGAAACTTCAGCCACATAACTTAAGAAATCCATGGCTTCCTTCGGATTCTTACTCATGAAGTCTCCTCCGCGCATCGTTTCTAAGAGTTGCTTCATTGAGGAAGACATACCGTCGTAAAAATAGCTCACCAATAGCCATGTATCAAAGCCATGGTGAGGACAAGCATTGATAGCTTCCTTGTATCTCTCCCAACACTCATAGAATTTCTCATTCTCTTTAGCTAAGAAGTTTGAAATTTGCCTTTTCAAGCCATTGGTCCTATGAGTCGAGAAAAATTTCTTGAGAAATTCAGCTTGCAAATCAGTCCAAGTTTGGATACTCCTTGGCCTTAAAGAATTAAGCCAGATCTTGGCCTTATCCTTTAAGGTGAAAGGAAATATCTTGAGCCTCATCAAGTCGATTGAAGCTCCTCCTTCTTGGAAAGTATTACAAACCTCCTCAAATTCCTTGATATGCACATAGGGATTCTCACTTTCCATCCCGTGGAAAGTAGGTAGAAGTGGCACAATATGTGGTCGGATCACTAGCCACTCTGTAGGTGGCACTATACATGATGGTGCACTCATACAAGGTGGATGCATGCAGTCCCTCATGGATCGGTATGCGTTGAAATTCTCCTCCTGAGCATGTTGACTATGTTGATCTTCAGGTGTAGCTTCCATGACGTTCACGCACAATTCCAACTCTATTTCATGAGGAGTTTCGATTTTCACAAATCTTCCCTCACTGTCTCATATACAATAGGGCATGCACAACTAGCAATAACTGAAAAAAAAAAACAAAAAAGAAAAACAATTCTAGAAAAGAAAAAAAAAATTAAGGTTAACTAAAAACTAAATAAAAGATAAACTAAAATAAAAACAAATAAAAAGAGTTAGTAAAAAAAAAATCACCAAACCTGTGATGAAGATCACAAGTGTTCTGTAAAGGTTATATCACTGTGAAGTGACACCATCCCTAACAACGGCGCCATTTGATTCGTCCCTAATTGGTGTACTATTTGATTCAGTCCTTAGACGGGAGTTATCAACAAAATTTATAAACCTAATTCACCATACACTAAGGTAGCATAGCTAGCATAGTATAGTAGTTCTAGGATCATCCACAGGGATGGTGTAGACCCTCAATTTTGTCCCTTGACAGTTGCATTTTATCTTATGGGTGTCACATGCACCCATGTTTTCATATGACCCCGCCATAGCCCCCTTTTGGCCTTGATCGGTTTCTGAGCCTTATGTAGGTTCATTTGCGGTCCAATGTAGTGCGGGTGTGTAGTTCATTTTGGAGTTCCGTCATGGCCGATTTCCCTAGTTGTTCACATCATGCTATGGGGAAGGAAGTGAGGCCCCCCAAAAATTTCAATTCAGTTGAAATTCATAGGAGCAGGTTCGACTTCGGAGCACTTAGGCTTGTTTTGATCATATCTCCCTCATCCAAACTCGTAATTGCGCACCGTATTTTTTATGGACTCCTTATTCTTCAAGAAACATTCTTTCAAAATTTCAATTTTTTTCTCAACCAGCTCGACCGGTTCCCAAAGTTTCAGTTTAGGCATAATTCATTGAAGCATGTCCGAATTTGGAGCACTTGGGCTTGTTTTGATCATATCTCCCTCATTCGAACTCAGAATCATGCACCATTTTTTTTCTGGACTCCTTACTCTTCAAGGAAAATTCTTTCAAATTTTCAAATTTTTTCTCAATCGGCTCGGTCGGTTTCCCAAAAATTTTAGTTTAGGTAGAATTCATTGATGCAAGTCCGAATTCGGAGCACTTAGGCTTGTTTTGATCATATCTTCCTCATCCGACCTCAGAATCGCGCACCGTTTTTTTTATGGACTCCTTATTCTTCAAGAAACATTCTTTCAAATTTTCAAAATTTTTCTCAACCGGCTCAACCGGTTGGCATCCAGTTCAACCGGTTCAACCAATTCATCGAGTCAGCTTGTATGGAGCACTGATTTTGGTGATTTTGGAGCCCAATTCCTACATGGCTTGGGCCCATGGGCTCTAGATCAGTTTTGGGCTTTATTTTGGATCCATTTTGGGCCTTATTTCAGATTCCTTGCAGCTCACCATGAATCCATATGGATCCTTAGTGGGAAAGCAAATTGAAAGCTTAAGATAGTCAACTTGCATGGAAAATGAGGAAGGGAGTTAATGTGAAAGCTGATTCTGAGACTGACTGGAGCTCTTTCCAGAGCTTGAAGGAGAGAAAAATGAAGAAGCTTTGATGGCTGGAGGTTTGGGACTATAAAAGAGGAAAAAAAAATCAGATTTGAAAGGACTTCTTCTTTTTCTGAGAATGAGGACTCTGTGGAATCGTGGGGGAGGAATTTTTTAAGAGGTTTTTGGAGGGTTTCTTTTCATGAGTGGTCTAAGGGAGTGGAGTGAAGAGGTCCTCAGACTTTTGGGGGTCTCAGATACGTTTAGAGAAGCTTTTCAAGCTAAAGGAGCACCTCTCAAAGGTTGGTTCTTCAGGTACGTTTTTGGTTCCTCACATAACTCTTGCTTGCATTCGGTTCCTCTTTCTGATCATTCTAGAATGCTTAATGCTTTATTGATTGGTGTGGACAAAAAGGGCCACAAATTGTCATGTTGAAATTGGTTCTTTGTGTGTTTTCCATGATCTTCATTCAGTTGATGCCATTGATCCCATTTGATTTTGTTCATGTTCAAAATCTATTTTGAATCATTCTCTTGTTTTATAAACGTGTTGCCTTGTTTTGACCGATTCTCCCTCATCCGGGCTCGGAATTGAGCATCGTTACTTTTTTTGGATTCTTTATTCTTTGGGAAATCTACTGTTAAAATTTTAGAATTTTTCTCAACCGGTTGAACTAGTTGGGAACCGATCCAACAGTCCCTGCATGATCAGCCCCGTTTTAGTATGTTTTGACCCCTATTTTTGTTATGGCTTGAGCCCTTAGGCTCCGAAGCACTTGTGGGCCTCCTTTATATTTTTAAATGGGCTCTAAACTGAATCAAAATAGACCTGCTTCAGAGCTAGAGGCATTAGGGGTCAGGTAAGTTTGGTTTGATTTGATGTTGGAGATTGGTGAATTGTTGTTTGAGGGAATGTGTAAGGAATAAAATAATTGGATGCCGTCATTTCCATTCACTTCCTCTTTAAGCGTGAAGCTTACCAAGTATTGGCCATTCTAGGTAATCCTACCTTTAAACCACCTCCCAGAGGCTCGTAAGAGATAACTAATGGATCTCCAAGGAGTCCGAAAAGCTTACCAAGTATTGGCCCGGGTGATTTTAAGGGATTTTAAGTTAAACCTTAAAGTAAAAACCATTAACGGGTAACAACTCTCCTCATTTAAAGCAAGGAAACTCCCACCTTTATATCTGGATCCCTTACCTAGCTTCCTTTAGTCCAAGAAACGAAAAACCTAGCCACTCATCCTCTGAGAAAACATCATCAGAGGTTGTTTGGCTAGAAATAAAATAAAAACAAAATGAATAGGTAAGACAGAGCAAAGCTCTGTGTATTTCTTACTAAAAGAATTTACAAGTGTTCTCTAGAATTTCTTCCGAGATATTACAAAAGAGATATTTTAAGACATATATAGAGAGAGATTTTTAACCCCTCATTTAGATATCCTAAATATCTAAAAAAATATTTTTAGCTTATTACAAGGAGAAAATAGGTAATTACATAAAATATCTCGAGATAAAAATCTAACGGAGTAGTGCAAAAATATTTGAAAATTACATAGGAGGATTTTCGCAAGGCTTGCGAAATTTATTTTTCACAGTCTTGCTCTCTGTCCTTCAGCTTGTACTCATTTTGGCATTTTGCATGCTATGCGAAAATTTCGCATAGCCATGCGAAATTGCTGGATGTTAGATTTCTTATCTGATTCTCTTCCTTGGATACTTGATTGATTTGGAAAAGGCTATGAAGCTCTCTAAAACTTGGATTCTTCATGTGTTTGAGCTTCAACTTGCTTTGCCATGGACTATACAAAATTTTTCCTCATTCTTGGCTCGTTTTAATGATAAAAAAACTACCAAAAACACCAAAACTTGCCAAAAACTTATTAGTAACACTTGCAAGGGTCCTTAATGTGCCAATTGAGTTAAAAGGTATTAACTACTACTCAAAAGTGTTTAAAACAGTTAATTTCAAGCTATAAAATAGCACTTTTTGAGTAGTAATCACCAAAGCTACTTAGAGTTATTTGAAAAGGGGTTGTTTTTATCACTAAAATCATGTTGTTTTTTCTTTTCTCCAATGCCAAATAGAGCTAAGTAAAATAATGTTGTTTTCTAGCAACAGTTCAAAAAAGGGAAATTAGTGAATATTGAAATCTAAAAAAGTTTGGTTTGAGGTATGTGTCAAAAAATTCATAGAATTTGGGGTTAAAATGTGACATTAATTGGATATCATAGTCTAGGCATCGGTAAGTATATCCAAACTAAAACATAACCTTTACCTTCTATGAATAAAGAGTTGGTCAAAATAGGGCATAGGTTGTGCCTTGGGAATGAGCTCCTTTCTCAATCTCTTTATTTCTTCCTCTTCTTACAATTCTAGGAGCAAAAAAACCATGTTATGTATCAAGCATTCGCCGTAAGATCTGTAACACCCCAAAATAAACTTTAGGGGCAAAATAGTAAATTACAAATTAATTAATTAAACTCATTAAAGATAAAAGAGTCATTTTACAATTAAAAATCCTAGGTATAAACTAGATTTTCCACTTATCTTCTTTATTCAGAAAACTCTATTAACCAAAAATCACATAATTTGATAACATAGGGCTAAAGGTTTGAAGGTTTAGAGTTTGAAGTTTAGATTTTTTTTCAGGTAAGATTCTAACCCTAGATTAATATATTATATTCATTAGTTAGTTTTGAACACATTAGATATTCTTTAGAAAATTTTAATTTATATTAGGGTTAGTTTATTTAATTTATTTTAAGATCAAAAAATTGAAATTATGAATATAGGTTGTTTCATTGATGAAAATAGGGAATTTCAATTTTTTTTTTTTTTAGATGAATAGATCTAAACAATGAAATTTTAAAAATTAAATGAGTAAATAAATATATGATTATATGTGTGCTTCATGCCTAACTGGTGTCTCAGCTGATTCGTGTCCAGCTGGTGCTCCTTGATGGCGGGAGTAATCAACAAAATTTATACCTATTACACCATGAACTAGGGTAGCAAAGAAAAAGCTACTATAGCATAGTGGCTCTAGGATCTTTCACTGGGAAGGGTACTCAAACTGAAAATGATACCAATTCAAAGTGAATTGGTGCTGTTTCATTTCAAGATTAGCTTAAGAAATAAAACACAAACTTTGGTTGAAAAAGGTTTGGACTTAGATTAACAACACAGCAAGTGATGAAAATTACTTAAGAAGAAAAGCATTCCTTGGAGATTCAGGTTTACAGGGGAGGTTTCTCATGCAATAGCATAGCTCCGGTCAGTTGGTTCAATTCCTCGCATTAGAGAATTAACATAAAGTCAATTCTCTAACAGGTGCTGCACAAATGCATCCCTCAATTGGATTTCAGCTTTAATTCTCTCACTGATGCAACTTGTAATGGTTCAAGCCTCTCACTTAGCCTTTACCATTCAAGGTGATCTTTAACCTTGGATTACCCGTCAAAAGCTCGCAAGAGATAACTAATGGATGTCTCCTTAGAGTCCAAAAGCTTACCAAGTGTTGGCTATTCTAGAAAATCCTACCTTGAAGTCACCTACCAGAGGCTCGCAAGGGGTAAACTAGTGCATCTCCATGGTTAGAGATCACTTGCCTTACCAAGTGTTGGCCCAGGTGACTCCAAGGCGTTTTAAGTTAACTAGAAACATAGAAACCATTCATGGGACACACTTTTTCTTCATTCATAGCTGAAACCACAAAGCTTCTGATTCTTGCACTTGGAACCTTTCCCGGCAACCTTAACTCCAAGGAACTAAAAGGTTTAGTTACTCATTCTTTGGGGAAAATTCCTCAGAGAGTGCATAACTTAGTAAAATAAATAAAAAACACAATCAAAGTGAGAAGGTAAAGCAGAGCTCAAGCTCTGTATTTTTACTTCCTTTGAAACTTTTACAAAAGGTTCATCACCCTCAGAACAAACTCCTCGGGCTCTATTTATATCAAAATTACATTGATAGCTATTACATGGATATTTAGCCAAATTCCTAACTTAAAAGCTAAGGAATTCTATAATTGGTGGCTTACAAGGAGAATTTGGGGATTTAGGCAACAAAAATCTAATGAAAAATATCTCCAAGTGTCGGTTACAAATATCGGGAAGCACTAAGGACCATTTCGCAGGTCAAAAAGAGGTCTGCGAAATTTCACAGACAACCAACAAGGGCTGCGAAATTACTTCCAGCAAAAGGCTGGTTCCGCACCACTGCGAAGTTGGCTTACATCTTGTGGTGTTTGGCTTCCATCACGGCGTGAAACTTCAGGGGAAATCCATAGCACTGTGCAAAAAGGCTGTGAAATCATTCCGCAACAAAAGGGTGATTTCGCAACACTTTGCTGAATTCTTCCTTCAGCTTGGAGCAGTTGTCTTCCAAAGGCTGTAACTTCCTCATTTCAGCTCCAAATTGTACACGGTTTGAAGCATTGGATTGTTGACTTCCTAAGATTTCAAATGACATATTGTATGCATAAATTGGACATCAGGAAGTGCTCCAAAAGTGGCTGAAATGACTGTCATCAAGAATGCTTCATGGCTGGATTCTCTTTTCTTCCCCTTCCTGCATTTCAACTTTGCTTATGGCAAAAGTGCTTCAAAGCTTTAGTTCTTCATGCCTCTAAGCTTTCCATTCTTTGCCAAGGATTCCAAATAACTCTCCTCAATCTCATAATGCTTTGGTGATCAAATTACTAACAAAAACACCAAAACTTACACAATTTGATTAGACTTGATTGCAAGGAGCCTTAACATGCTAATTGGGTTAAAAGGCACTAACTACTACTCAAAAGTGTTTAAAAGGATTAATTACAAGCTATCAAATAGCACTTTTTGAGTAGTAATCACTCCCCCCAACTGACATATTGCTAGTCCCTTAGCAAAAAATGAGAGAAAAATAAAATAAAAGTACCATAATTTACAACATCATGCTGATCATTTCCAAAAAATATTTAAGTGGCATGACTGACAAACTCTCACATGGAACATTAAAGAAATATAAGCTCAAATTTCCATAAGAGTTATCAAAAACTTTGCTAAATACCTTTGATCAAGGGAATGCATTATGCAAATTGAAGTTTTAAAATCATTTTCATTTCCAAAGAACCAAACTTTATTCTTCCACAAAAATCTAAGTGTAAGATGATAGCTTCCGAATATAGTATGCTAAACTAATCTCTCCCCCCAACCTATCTCTTTTCAACACTTAGCAAACTGACCAAATTCAATAGACAGAGAACACACTTTTTTTTTTTTTTTTAGAAGGTATAAGGCTTAAGGGGCATCCTTTTCTGAATTATCCATGTAATGGGGGTCCATCGATGACTCCCAACCAATTAAGGTTTAGGGCATCAAGCTTTAAGGATCTTTCAACCACTAACTCCTCGGATTTCGCCCCGGACTTTTTCATATACCCTTTTTGCCTACCATATGCTAACTCCATCTATCCACCCTTGTAACGAGCATTGAGGCCGGTGACTCCCAACCGTTGAAGGCTTAGGGCACCAGGTTTCAAAGGTTTTCACCATATACCCTTCAGACCTTGCTCGGGTTTCAAGGCAAGCAAACATTTTGCTTTCTTTCTTTTTTTTTTAAAGGCTCATTGGCCTTTCATAAGGTGTCTCAATATTATTAAAATGAGGTCAAAGATACCAAGTCCCAAAAATTTCTAAGTCAAGGGGGAAATAGTTTTTCATTTTATAAAAGGAATCTATTGTGCACAGTGTGTGGATAGCTTAAAGTGGAAGGACTAAACTTGATTTCAATAGAAGTTTCAACAATTGAACCACTTTAGCAAGCATAATCCAAACTCTAAGTTAGATGAAAAGCAAAAGTTCAGTTTCTCCTCTTTTAATTTGAAAATTTTTCCTCAAAATCCATGGAGATTATAGTAATAAGCAAACAACTACAACTAATTTACTAGACAAGGCTGAATTATCAAAATAACTTAGCATACTTCCTTCACTTAGCCTACTTCCTTCCTCATTTCTCTCTCTCCCCCCCCCCCCCCCCCAACCGAGCTGAGCATTGTCCTCAATGTGATATGGGTGATCGAAATTATAGGGAGGAAGTGGTGCCTCCTGAGTGATATCAATTTCGAATACTGATCGGAGAAACCACATGTTTCAAAAAGAATAAAAGGTGTGAGCAAAGGAAATAAGAATAAATTAATGCTAAGTGTTAACAAAAAAACTAGACTTTGCATTACTTTAATCATTTGAGTACAGCTGGAAAAGAAGTAATACAAGTAATCCAAGCAATCCCCATATGTAATATCAAAATGTGGGGGATTTTATATATGACTAACTAAAATGAAATACATAAAAGCAATATATAAAAGACATATATATGATCAGATAGGAGGATGGTGTTGGCTCTGAGGACTAAGCAGATGGCTCTGCCTCTTCAGCTGACTCATGAGAGGCCTGAGGCTCTGTGGCCTGAGAATGTGGCTCTGCAGTGGTAGGAGTGACATGCTCATCAGCTGCTGGGAGGCCAAGATGATGCTGAAGCTGCCTTAAGATAGTAGTATGCTGAGCCTGAGTGGTCATCATCTGCTCCTGGCGAGCTCTCAAGGATGCCATCTCCTGAGCAAGGCTGCTCTGAGAGGCTGTCAAGGTCTGCAATGCCTGGCATAAATCCCTATACTCAGAAATAGGGATGGCCATCCTTGGCTCGGCTGAAGTGGATGGTTGTGCTGAAGCTGGAGTAACTAGAGGGACTGGAGGGGCTCTGGCTATGGAAGGAGAGGCAACAGGTATACCCTCAGGTATAAGACGTGGAGATGCTCTCCTGGCAGCTGGAACCTGAGCTAGCTGTGGAGACTCTGGCTGCTCCATCCTATAAGCTGTCATGTTGCTCCATTTGTCAAAAGTAAACACATCTCGACATATCCTCTTTCGCTCCAGCTGAGGCTCTGATGGGTACCCCAGATGCTCAAGGATCTGACATAGCAAGCGCGGGAAGAGGAGTGGAATGGCATCAGCTCTTGGCAACTTCTTCTTATGCACCTTCTCTTCAAAGTAGAGAAGGGCAGCCATGATCAAGTGGTGAGGGCCAAAAAAGTATCCCTTAGACATTCTGAACAAAGCCTCCAACAGAATTCCTCTTCTCTGGGTCCAATGTTGGAGTGGATAAATATTATGGCGCAAGAGCGCATCAATGAGAAACATCCTTGGAGGAAGTTCCCCCCTCAATAGATATGGATTTCTGGAAGCTCCTCCAGACAGGATATGCACCATCTCCAGCTGAGAAGGATTAGCCCAAGCTCCGAAGTCATCAAAATGGCTGGGCTCATATGGGATATGCAAGGCCTCAGCTATATGGCGAGCTCCTAGGATGCCATGTCGACCATCAATGGTGAAATGAATTGAGGTAGGATCTCTGACCTGCTGAGTAGTCATGGACTGATAAAAATCCATGGCTATTCTAGGATAGAAGAAGTCTCGCGGGGTCAGCAGCTGCTCCATCCGATATCTTCGCAGCAATTGGAATGACCCATCAAGCTCCAGCCGCAATTGGAAGGCGGCTATGTCAAAGTACAACTCGGAGTGAAATGGCCGAGCTCGGCAATCCAAATTGCCTTCAATTGGTGGCTGAGTGAGCATTGGACACCTGAGAATCGCTTCAGGAGCTGTTTCAGACGGAATTTGGGGCTCAGAAGGTGGCGGCTGGCTTGCTTGAGGCTTCGCCGGCGGTACCAGAGATGGCACTGGAGATGGAATTGGAGATGGAACAGGAGATGGAACATGGGACTGCCCTGTCAAGTCGATGGGTTCCGAGCTCTCCACTCTAGCTCTTTTCTGCAGGGGACGGCCCCCTGACCTGGTAAGATAGCGCCTCGCCGGAGGCGTCTGCAACGTCGGCTTGGCCTGGCGCTTCTTTGGCGTGGGCTTCATAGGAGGCGAAACAACTTCCGGCCGTGGAGGCTCAAAAAGTGATGCTTGAACAGGCGCTTCGCGTGGCGCTGGCTTTCGGCTAGACGGAGAGGAAGTTTTAGCTCCTCTGGTTCATACCATTACGAATTGACGAGGTTTGGGCGGCGGCGACGATTGGAAGGGACGACCGGAGGTGATAGCAGCGTCGGGCTATGGAGAGGAGGCAAAGAGACAGTTGCTGTGACTTTTCCTCTTTCTGAAATGGTTTCGCAGCCCAAATGACCGGTATTTATAAAGACTAACGGAATATTAAAGGTCATTTTTAGGTTTCGCAGAAGAAAGTCGATTCCGCAGCAAAATTGGGGGTTTCGCAAGAGAAAACCGCTTTCGCAGCGCACTTCGCAGCTGCGAAATTGGTGTCACTGTACCGCGGAATGGCGCTCGTGTGCCAAAAATCGGGTTCGCAATTGCGAAACACCCTTCAGAATGGAGAAATCGCTGCGGAATTGGGGCTTTTTACGCCTTAGTGGTTCGCAGACCACTTCGCAGCTGCGAAACGGGGGCTCCTGTGCTGCGGAGTGGCACTCGTGTGCCAATCTTGGATTCCCAGTTGCGAAAACTTTCGCAGAGGACTCAAAAGTGTTGCGAACTGATTTCGCAACAAAAGACCATTTTCGCAGAGAAATCCTCTTTGGCTGCGAAATCTCGCAGAGCTCTTTTCCTCCCCTGTTTTTGCTCTGTTTTTGCTCTATTTTTGCTCTGTTTTCGCTCCGATTTCTTCCCGATTTCTTCCTTTGCATTTTCTCCCATCTGAAATCATTCAAAAAGATGAAATTACATAAAAACACACAATTTATGATTAAAAATTAAGATAAAAAGTAGCGATAAAACTTTAAATTTTACAAAATTTACAAAAATTTTGGACTTTGGTGAAACCAAGTCCATCAAACCCTTCTTTGCTTAGGCTCTTTGAGGCTCAAGGAGGTTGATTTCCTCCTTTGCTGATTTGAACGGCTCCATGAATGGCTTGAGACGATATCCATTGACTTTAAAAGCGTCCTTGCCATTGGAATTCAATAATTCCACTACTCCATTGACATGTACTTGATGGATAATGAAAGGACCTATCCACCTTGACTTGAGCTTTCCAGGGAATATATGGAGTCTTGTGTCATAGAGTAAAACTCTTTGTCCTTTCTGAAATTCCTTATTGGAAATTAGTTGATCATGCCACTTCTTCATCCTCTGTTTTGCAACTTTGGAATTGATGTAAGCATCATTTCTCAATTCCTCCATCTCATTAAGGTCTAAGCACCTTTTTGCCCCGGCCTTGATCAAGTCCATATTCAGCTTTTTGATTGCCCACCAAGCTTTGTATTCAACTTCCACAGGGAGATGACACGCTTTACCATAGACAAGACGATAGGGGGACATGCCAAGAATAGTCTTATAAGCTGTTCTATACGCCCATAATGAATCATGAAGCTTAATAGACTAATCCTTTCTGCTTGTACTCACCACTTTCATCAATATGTTCTTTATCTCCCTGTTTGCTAGTTCAACTTGCCCGGAAGTCTGTGGATGATAAGGTGTAGCTACCTTATGCTTCACTCCATACTTGGCTAATAAACTTTCAAAAGGCTTGTTGCAAAAATGAGAACCTCCATCACTGATTATAGCTTTGGGCACCCCGAATCTTGCAAAAATGTTCTCTTTCAGAAACTTGAGAACCACTCTATGATCATTTTGTTTACAGGGCGCTGCCTCAACCCATTTAGAAACATAATCCACCCCCACCAAGATGTAAGAATTACCAAAAAACATAGGAAAAGGTCCCATAAAGTCAATGCCCCATACATCAAATAGCTCAACTATTAGTATAGGGTTCATTGGCATTTGATTCCTTTTTGTCAGTTTGCCAAGCCTTTGGCATCTATCACAACTTCTACACATGATGTGGGCATCTTTGAACAGAGATGGCCAAGTAAACCCTGATTGCAACACCTTCATAGCTGTTTTCTGAGAGGCAAAGTGACCTCCACATGCATTCTCATGACAATGGGTTAGAATTCCCTGTTGCTCTTCTTCAGGCACACACTTCCTTATGATCTGATCTGCACAATATTTATAAAGGAAAGGTTCTTCCCAATAATAAGCATGGATTTTTGCAAAGAAGTGCTTCATGTCCTGTGCATTCCACTCACTTGGAATTTCACCAGTGACTAAATAATTAGCAATATGAGCATACCAAGGAGTTTTGACTAGGAACATAAGTGATTCCTCAGGAAAATCATCATTAATAGGCAAAGCATGAGAATTATGTGCTATAGCTAACCTTGAGAGGTGGTCAGCTACCACATTCTCCACTCCTTTCTTATCTCTGATTTGGAGATCAAATTCTTGTAACAAAAGAATCCATCTTATCAACCTTGCTTTTGCATCTTGCTTTGTCAATAAATACTTCAAGGCTGAATGGTCAGTAAAAACAATGATGAAAGACACTACCAAATAAGCACGAAATTTGTCCAAGGCAAATACCACAGCTAGCAATTCTTTCTCTGTAGTTGTGTAATTCCTCTGGGCTTCGTTCAATGTTTTGCTTGCATAGTAGATCACATAGGGCTTCCCATCTTCTCTTTGACCAAGCACAGCTCCTATAGCAAAGTCACTGGCATCACACATTAGTTCAAAAGGTAATTGCCAGTTAGGGGCCCTCACTATTGGAGTTGTTGTTAAAAATTTCTTCAGTTGATCAAAGCTATTTTGACATCTTTCATCCCATATAAACTTAGCATCCTTAGCTAACAGCTCACAAAGAGGTTTTGAAAGCTTTGAAAAATCTTTGATGAACCTCCTATAGAAGCCTGCATGGCCAAGGAACTGCCTTACTCTTTTTACAGTTGTTAGGGATGGCAATTTGGAAATAAGCTCCACCTTTGCTTTATCAACTTCAATGCCCTTTTCGGAGATGATATGGCCAAGGACAATTCCTTGACGTACCATAAAATGGCATTTTTCCCAATTGAGCACCAAGTCTTTTTCAATGCATTTGTGAAGAACCGCTTCCAAATTGACTAAGCATTCCTCAAATGTACCTCCATATACGGTGATGTCATCCATGAAAACCTCCATAATTCGCTCCACCATATCACTAAAGATACTCAACATACACCTTTGGAATGTTGCAGGTGCATTGCATAAACCAAAAGGCATTCTTCTGTAAGCATATGTTCCAAATGGACATGTAAAAGTGGTCTTTTCCTGATCTTCCACAGCAATCTCAATTTGAAAATATCCTGAATACCCGTCCAAAAAATAGTAGAACGGATGGCCAGAGACTCTTTCCAACACTTGATCGATAAATGGCAATGGAAAATGATCTTTTCTGGTTACTGCATTCAATTTTCTATAATCAATACACACCCTCCACCCTAAAGTGAGACGCGTAGTGATTTCTTCTCCTTCATCATTCTGAACCACAGTAATCCCTGATTTCTTTGGTACCACTTGAGTAGGACTCACCCAAGAGGTGTCAGATATAGGGTAGATAATACCTGCTTGAAGTAGCTTCAGCACCTCAGCTTGCACAACCTCTTGTAAATGAGGATTCAATCTTCTTTGAAATTGACGAATTGGCTTAGCTTCCTCCTCCATATATATATGATGCGTGCAAACTAAAGGACTAATGCCTTTCAAATCAGATATTTGCCATCCTATTGCTTTCTTACACCTCTTGAGAACTTCCAGTAAACACTTCTCTTGATGACTGGTCAGAGATGAAGATATTACGACAGGACATTGATTGTTTTCTTCAAGGTATGTGTATTTCAGCTCCACGGGTAGAGGCTTCAAATTGAGTTTTGGGATCTCTTTTTCAGCATCTGCTCCTTTTTCTTTATTGAACAAAGGTAGAATCTCTTCTATCATTCTCCAACTTTGTAAAGTAGCAAGCTGATTAGGGGGTTCAGACAAACCTTCCTCACAATCCACAAAACTTTCATTCAGCTTGTCTTGCACATTCTGATTACAGTGCTCCTCTATCAGAGTATCAATAATACACACTTCCTCTAGACCCTCTTCTTCTTCCGGAGTGATTTGCTTTTTAGACATATAAAAAATGTTGAGATCAAGTGTCATATTGCCAAAAGTGAGTTGCATGAGCCCATTCCTACAGTTGATTATTGCATTTGAGGTAGCTAGGAATGGTCTTCCCAGGATGATAGGAACTAAATTAGCTTCCTTTACAGTAGGGTCCGTATCAAGAACAATAAAATCCACCGGATAGTAGAAATTATCAACTTGAACCAAGACATCCTCAATTACTCCTCTGGGAATTTTTACTGATCTATCTGCTAGAGATAGAGTGATTGCTGTTGGCTTCAACTCACCAAGTCCCAATTGCTTGTAGACCGTATATGGAAGCAAATTCACACTAGCTCCCAAGTCTAATAAAGCTTTCTCTACTACCTTTCCTCCAATCATGACTGAAATGGTAGGACTTCCTGGATCTTTGTACTTCAAAGGAGACTTACACTGTAAGATTGCACTTACTTGCTCAGTCAAGAAGGCTTTCTTATTTACAGTCAACCCTCTTTTGATAGTACACAAGTCCTTTAGGAATTTTGCATATGTTGGAACTTACTTAATCATATCCAACAGTGGGATATTGACTTTAACTTGTCTCAATACTTCAAGAATTTCAGCTGCATTTCTAATCCCCTTCTTCCCATGCAATGCTTGAGGAAAAGGTGGAGAAGTTGATTTCTTCAGCATTTCTTCCTTCAGAAGTTCCTTCTCTGGATTTGCATTCATTGTTGACTCATTGTCTTCTTTCTTTTCACTGATCTTTCCCCTTTTGTCTTCTTCCTCCTCCTTCATTGTCTCTTTCTCTTCAACAGGTGGCTTAGGTGGTGGCTGCTCAATTTTCTTACCACTCCTTAGAGTGATCAAGGCTTTGACATCTTTCATCTGTGATGATTCCCCCTCATGGCTTTCTACTTCTTGGACACCCTTGGGGTTTTGGTGGGGTTGGGAAGGAAATCTTCCCTTTTCTTGCACTGTATTCAAATTTGTGAGCCTTGATATTGAGTATTGGAGATTATCAATCCTTTGGGTTATATCATTTTGCATTCCATCCATCCTTTTGTTCAGAGTATTCTCTACTCTGTCAATTCTTTGATTAAGTTGAGTATTGATGGCTTTTTGTTCTCCAACAAAATCTCCCACTACCTTGCTGAGATTTAAAATGGCTTGTTCAAGACTTGAAGATTGCTGAGATGGTTGATCTGGTTGTTGGTACTGAGGTGCTCTAGGCTTCCATGAAAAATTTGGATGATTCCTCCAACTTGAGTTGTAAGTATTTCCGTAGGGCGCATTGTTATTGGGCTTGAATTGTCCAACAACATTTGCCTGCTCTCCAAACATTTCCCTTTCAGCTGAAATTGTAGGGCATTCCTCCACCAAGTGTTCATATGATTGACAAGGACAAAGTTTCACTTGCACTGGTGCTTCAGCAACAGCTTGCACTTCGTGCATTTTTTTCAGTTCCAGCTCCTCCAATCTTCTTGTCACAGCTGCAAACTTTGCTTTCGTATCATCCTCTTCCTTCAAGGTATACATCCCAGCCTTAGCATTGAAAGCATTCAGTTGAGACTTCATCTTTCCCACTTCTCCTTTGGTCGGTTCATCCCATCCCCTTGAAACTTCAGCTACATAATTCAAGAAATCCATAGCTTCCTCCGGATTTTTGCTCATGAAATCTCCTCCACACATTGTCTCCAGGAGTTGCTTCATAGAGGACGACATCCCATCATAAAAATAGCTCACCAATAGCCAAGTATCAAAACCATGGTGAGGACATGCATTTATAGCTTCCATATATCTTTCCCAACACTCATAGAATTTCTCATTCTCTTTAGCTGAGAAGTTTGAAATTTGCCTTTTCAAGCCATTTGTTCTATGAGTGGGAAAAAATTTCTTAAGGAATTCAGCTTGTAAGTCAGTCCAAGTACGGATACTCCTTGGCCTTAAAGAATTAAGCCAAATTTTGGCTTTATCCTTTAAAGTAAAAGGAAATAACTTAAGCCTCATCAAATCAATTGAAGCTCCTCCCTCTTGGAATGTATTACAAACATCTTCAAATTCCTTGATATGTGCATAGGGATTCTCACTTTCCATTCCATGAAAAGTTGGTAGAAGTGGAACAATATACGGTCTGATCACTAGCTGCTCTGTAGGAGGTATTATACATGACGGTGCACTCATACGAGGTGGATGCATACGGTCCCTCATTGATCTAAATTCATTGAGATTGTCTTGACGACCTTGGTGACTATGCTGATCTTCAGGTGTAGTTTCCATGATATTCAAGCTCAATTCCAATTCCTTAGTATGAGGTGTATCACTTCTAACAAGCCTTCCTCCACTGCCACGTATCCACTTTGGCATATACAACTAGTATCTACCTGAAACTAAAATGAAAATACAGGACAACAAAAGAAAACAGGGCTATAAAAACAAAATAAAACTAAGCTGAATTTAAAAGCTAACCTTAGATTATGAATAATTAGAAAAGAAAGAAAAAGAATTAATAAATCAAAAGAAACGTTACCAAACTTGTGATGGAAATCACAAGTACACTGAAATAGTATCACTATAAACTTGACACCTTCCCCGGCAGCGGCGCCATTTGATTCATGCCTAACTGGTGTCTCAGCTGATTCGTGTCCAGCTGGTGCTCCTTGATGGCGGGAGTAATCAACAAAATTTATACCTATTACACCATGAACTAGGGTAGCAAAGAAAAAGCTACTATAGCATAGTGGCTCTAGGATCGTTCACTGGGAAGCGTACTCAAACTGAAAATGATACCAATTCAAAGTGAATTGGTGCTGTTTCATTTCAAGATTAGCTTAAGAAATAAAACACAAACTTTGGTTGAAAAAGGTTTGGACTTAGATTAACAACACAGCAAGTGATGAAAATTACTTAAGAAGAAAAGCATTCCTTGGAGATTCAGGTTTACAGGGGAGGTTCCTCATGCAATAGCATAGCTCCGGTCAGTTGGTTCAATTCCTCGCATTAGAGAATTAACATAAAGTCAATTCTCTAACAGGTGCTGCACAAATGCATCCCTCAATTGGATTTCAGCTTTAATTCTCTCACTGATGCAACTTGCAATGGTTCGAGCCTCTCACTTAGCCTTTACCATTCAAGGTGATCTTTAACCTTGGATTACCCGTCAAAAGCTCGCAAGAGATAACTAATGGATGTCTCCTTAGAGTCCAAAAGCTTACCAAGTGTTGGCTATTCTAGAAAATCCTACCTTCAAGTCACCTACCAGAGGCTCGCAAGGGGTAAACTAGTGCATCTCCATGGTTAGAGATCACTTGCCTTACCAAGTGTTGGCCCAGGTGACTCCAAGGCGTTTTAAGTTAACTAGAAACATAGAAACCATTCATGGGACACACTTTTTCTTCATTCATAGCTGAAACCACAAAGCTTCTGATTCTTGCACTTGGAACCTTTCCCGGCAACCTTAACTCCAAGGAACTAAAAGGTTTAGTTACTCATTCTTTGGGGAAAATTCCTCAGAGAGTGCATAACTTAGTAAAATAAATAAAAAACACAATCAAAGTGAGAAGGTAAAGCAGAGCTCAAGCTCTGTATTTTTACTTCCTTTGAAACTTTTACAAAAGGTTCATCACCCTCAGAACAGACTCCTCGGGCTCTATTTATATCAAAATTACATTGATAGCTGTTACATGGATATTTAGCCAAATTCCTAACTTAAAAGCTAAGGAATTCTATAATTGGTGGCTTACAAGGAGAATTTGGGGATTTAGGCAACAAAAATCTAATGAAAAATATCTCCAAGTGTCGGTTACAAATATCGGGAAGCACTAAGGACCATTTCGCAGGTGAAAAAGAGGTCTGCGAAATTTCGCAGACAACCAACAAGGGCTGCGAAATTACTTCGCAGCAAAAGGCTGGTTCCGCACCGCTGTGAAGTTGGCTTACATCTTGTGGTGTTTGGCTTCCATCGCGGCGTGAAACTTCAGGGGAAATCCATAGCACTGTGCAAAAAGGCTGCAAAATCATTCCGCAACAAAAGGGTGATTTCGCAACACTTTGCTGAATTCTTCCTTCAACTTGGAGCAGTTGTCTTCCAAAGGCTGTAACTTCCTCATTTCAGCTCCAAATTGTACACGGTTTGAAGCATTGGATTTTTTATTTCCTAAGCTTTCAAATGACATATTGTATGCATAAATTGGACATCAGGAAGTGCTCCAAAAGTGGCTGAAATGACTGTCATCAAGAATGCTTCATGGCTGGATTCTCTTTTCTTCCCCTTCCTGCATTTCAACTTTGCTTATGGCAAAAGTGCTTCAAAGCTTTAGTTCTTCATGCCTCTAAGCTTCCCATTCTTTGCCAAGGATTCCAAATAACTCTCCTCAATCTCATAATGCTTTGGTGATCAAATTACTAACAAAAACACCAAAACTTACACAATTTGATTAGACTTGATTGCAAGGAGCCTTAACATGCTAATTGGGTTAAAAGGCACTAACTACTACTCAAAAGTGTTTAAAAGGATTAATTACAAGCTATCAAATAGCACTTTTTGAGTAGTAATCAATGTGGCTTAAAGGATTGGAAAATAATAAGAAGAAGAATTGCGTGTTTCTGGATTTTGGATTTGAGGCATTGTGTTAGGGTGACAAAAAAAAAATTAATATGTAACCATGAGAGGCAAAGGGTGGTAGTGGAATAAATTAAAATAATAATAATGAGTAGAGTTGGTGGGGTTGTTGGAGTTGTTAAAAGTACATAGGGTATTTTGTTAAGTAAGAGGGGACATTAGGATTAATAAGAATAATTATAATAATAATAATAATAATAATAATAATAATTGTGTGATTTGGATGCTTGTGAGTGACATACGGGGTATCGAAAGATATAGTAATAATGATAGTAATTTTTTTAATAAAAGTTTTAATTTAGTTTAAGTATACAAAAGAAATAAATGGTTAGAATAAGATTTGGAAGAAATATGAGCTTATAAAAAATTTGGAAATTCATTAAATTATATTATTATTGTTTAAGAAGTTGAAAATAATATTGGGTAGTAATAATATTAGCATGAGAAATTAATTAAGATCCCTAATACTAAATAAAATATTTTTAGGATGGTTAAATTTTTACTTTTAAATATTTGTGTATGATATTATGTTAGGTGAGGAGTAAATTTATCAAGCTAAATACTTCAAGTTTTTAAGCATTTTTTCAAGATAAGGGAAATTGATGTAGATTTTATAAAAGAAAATAATTTTCTTTTTATATTGTGTTTTGAAATGTGTAAAAATATTATTTTTATCTTTACACATGGATCAAATATGTATTTTGTATGGAAAGTATATTTGAGAATTTTCATTGTTTATGAAAAACGAAAAATTGAGGACATATGATATTTTGTTTTGTAAGTTTGAATTAATGAAATAAAGTGTTTGACTCTAGATTATATGACCCTAGTCAACGGGTTATAATTGTTGACATTTGGTTTTGTTCACCTTATATGAAACAATATAAGGAATAGAGTTAAAAAATTCAAACTCATATTTTATAATGGTTCGACACTTCCTTACCTACGTCCACTCTCCTCAATCTCCTAACTGAGGGTTCCACTAACTTAAAGTTTCAACCAAACTTCTAATCTCCTTTACACTTGGATTCCGGCTCTAATGGGCTCTTACACAATCTCTTCAAGATTCAACTCACTTAAAGGCTCTAACACTCAATTTACAAGAAAGATCTTCTCTCAACCTAGCTCAATAATGGCTCAAATACAAATCAAAGCTAGGATGACTCACAAGGGTGCACTAAAAGATATGCAAGTGAAGATTTAATGCACCAAGAAAGAAATGAGAGCTTTTAAAGCAAGAACAAGTGAGTATACAATTAAATGCAGGTGTTCTTTGTGTCATAAATGAAGTGGAGCTCTCAATTTATAGGTTTCTAACCTCGGGAGCCAAGAAAAAAAAAATCAGCCTTAACCAGTCAAGTTGGGGGTTGATCGGTTCACTGGCCATTGGAGCATTTAATGCTTTGGTAGGTTACTGTTGCTTCAACTAGACCTCGACCAAAGGTCGACCGGGAAGGAGGATACCTCAACCGGGAAAGGAAGGCTACTGATGAGAGAGAGTGTTTTTAACACTCCTCGATCGGACCTCGACCGGGCAAGGGGAACCGGTCGACTGGTACCCTGGCCGGTTGAGCTGGTTGGCCAGTGCCTCGACCAGTTCAGCCTTTTGGCCCCAAAAACCTATCTTTTTTTGTTCTTTTACTTTCTAACACTTAGGCAAGGTCTTTAGGTAAATTAATATGCCAATTTTGAAACGTTTTGCCTAAGGTACATTTGATAAAACTCTGGTTTTAATGAGATTATAATTTTAAAGAATAAACCGAGTTTTCAAAGATGCATGCAATTATATGTAAAACCTAAGTGCACCCATGCATTCATCTTACATTTATTTCCTATGATTAAAAGTCTTCCAAACGTCTTGAACTTGTATCCATTAGGTCCTTTGATGAATTTCCAAATTAATACCTGAGATTCTTTATAATTCAAACAAATTAATAACTTAACCATGGTTTGTTATCATCTGATTAGGAGAACCCTGGGCTAACACTCTTATTTGTAAGCATGATTGAAAATGTTTGATCCATGAAACTGTATTAATGTTCCTTATTAGGCTTTGAGCTCATCCCCCTTTGTTGATAATCTTTCAAGCAACCTCAGTTTGGGCGAGGAGTGACCGTTAGGAGGGAAATTCAGCTTTATTAGAACATTTGTTTAAACTCGCTTTATTTTGGACATTGTTTAGATGTTAAAACTTAATTCTCATTTGAATTATTTTGAGTTTGAAATTATTTGGGCAATAACACTTTGGTTGATGTATTAGTTTTTTAAAAAGTTCATACTTGGAGATTTTAGAATTTTGTCCTACTACTCTGACTAGGAATTTGGTAATTGGTAAATTTCCAGTTACAATACGAATGTTTGTGTCGTTTCCACTTTGAGCCTTTGGGCTTAAGGTGTGAAATGACCATCATGCCTTTAAACTAGGTTTTGGGACGTGACAACCTCTCTTTATTACGTGAACATTTTTCTTGGAAAAACTGTCAACTAATGTATTAATTCAAATATTCAACTAAAGAATCATGTGTACCTTCTATTGTCTAACTCTTATCATCTTGTATTGCTTGACCAAACTCATCTTCTCTGGTACCAAATATGTGCACACAATACACCAATAAGAAAAAAGCAACTTCTCAACCAAGAAAGATACCTTCTTTATTCAAACCAATTATCTACAAAAGTTTAAGTTTAAGCAGGCTCTACAAAAACTATATATCACCACAAGTAAATACATCTGATGATCAAACTGAGCACGCTTCACTGCCCGAAGATCATTGTGGAGTTTCAAGTCAATAGGTCTGGTGTTCTCTTTCATGGGAGGTTTTCTCAAGCACTGAAATACCAAACATGAGCTACTAAAATTCAAAATGTTTTGTAAAATATCAACTTTAACTCCTATTCCAACAATGTGGCTCTTCTAAAATTCAAGGAGCTTCGTTTCTTTATTATTGAATGACCCTCACCTCTGGTTCATTAGTTGTCCATGGGAGTCCTTGTGCAATTGGTATCCGTTGCTTTTCCTCCTCCTCCTCCTCCTCCACCTCCAATTTCTGTGTCGTCTTCATAACTTTTTCCTCCTTCAATCGTCCCCTTAGCTATAGTGAAATTAAATTGCCTAAGAAAATGTGGAAATAAGAAAATTTTCAAAATTCATTTTTAAACAATATTAACCTCTGTTCTCAGCTTGAATGGCCTTTGGATAGTAGCCTTGAGTTGCTTCTTCTTCCATGTCCTTCCACCAACAGTGCAAGAGGATTCAATGCTCTAAAATCCAAAAATAAATACAAGGTACCATCAGTTAAAGAAACACAAAATCCATTTGCAAAAATAACAAGCAGATGATAAATTTTTATCCCTTGTAAAAGACCTAAAGTGGATAAACTGCATCCTCTCAGCAAGGTAGAGAGAATGAAAGTCTGGTTAACATAATGCTCTCATGCACAGAATGTATGGTTAAAAAAAAACTTCATGCTGAGGGTAAATTTGTTAATGCCAATGGACATGACAGGTGAAAAAACTAATTACTAAGGGGGATCTATCTTAAGTTCTCACAAGTGGTAAAGATAACTTTTATTGGTTACTTTGACATGATAAAATAAGAAGAGAAGAAAAATTCCAAGAGAAAATCAGGGGAAATTTTCATCCAAGACAAGTTTCCAATAAGAACCTCTTGTAATCCTAGGCTGAGTTTTATTGGTATAAAAGATATAATTATCCAGGTTCTACATATAGTGTCACAACCCAAATTTTCGGGCAACCTAGAATTTAGCCCATGATCCTAGGTCAAAGGTTTGACCCTAAGGGCTCCTTCTTATTTACACTAACAGTCAACCAAAACGGTCTAATTTTTTTTTCTACACATAAATCATGTAAGAGCTCCCTCCAACTAACAATCCAATTTATCAATATACCAACCACTACTCAAGAGCAATAAGATATAATAATTATCATTAAAGTCTAGAAATAAGAGTTCACATTTGAGCAAATTAATCAAAATAAAGTCTCATTACAAAAATATAGTTTCAAGGTTTGTTAATACAAGTTCCAAAACAAACCAACATAACAAACACACTACAATCCACTAGGCTACTCCAAAATCTGTTGAGGCATCTTGAAGCCCTCCCTGCCTTATCTGTGGATCCTCAAGAGTCACATCTGCATCTAAAAAGATATAAAAAAAAAGAGGTGAGCATTTCACATTGCTCAGTAGGGTGCCTTACACCTAAGGGGTTAATTGGGATTACTAAGTTTCAAGTGAACACAAAAGAAACATTCCATCAGCATTGATCAACCCACATATTTTAATCTCTATAATTATTACAATTCCACAATTTTCAACAATTAAATAAAATGCACATGGATATGTGACACACAATCATACAATGCACTGTCGTTCTAGGGCTTTCACCGAAGTATACGCATCCGTACCTAAATACACTGCCCATTCGGAGTCTTCCCGGGGTAAATTTTTTTATCTTTCACCCTAGGAATCTCTCTCTCTTCTTAATTCGCCTCACACGAGCCTTTACTTTTCATTACTATTTTATTTTTCCTTCACACAACCATGATGCAAATGAGATGTAATGAGGTTAATTATCCTCATTCACAAATATCACAATATGAAATAAAAATTTCCAACTAGTCCAAATATCATTGAAATTACAATCATACCAAAATTCCGTAATTTTCCAACAACCCCTATAATTTCAATAATCAAATATAATTATTTTCTCCACTACAAAATTACTAAGCCAACCAAATAAATTTCCAATAATTCAAATCTCAATTGAACATAATATATTCCAAAATTCCATAATTTTTCCACAACCCCAATAATTCCAATAATCAAATATAATTATTTTCTCAAAATTACCAAAAACAACCAAATAAATTTCCAATAATTCAAACATTACTTAAGCATAATTTCCACCAACATTCCACTATTTTCTCAATAATCCCAATAATTCCAACAGTCAAACTCAATTATTTTCCATGATTAAACACTTTCATTCTCACACAAAAATCCCAAGGAAAATTCCTAAATCACCTAGTAAACTTTCTCACTTCATAAATATTACATATTTACCTTCCAACAACGAGATTTATAATTTTTTTTAAAGAAAAGTGCATTAAATAAAAGTTTTAAGGTTAAGTTTCCCTACCATAGGTCTAATTATCTGACAATTGAAAATGTAATCAGCTACTGTAGAAATCTTCCTCGCGTCAAGTAGAACTTTCCCTCAAAATTTCACGCGAAAAGGATGACGTTCGGCCGTCCAAATAGCTGGCCAAAGGCAGCGACACTATGACTCTCCCCCTACACCCCGATAGCATTACAAAGCCCTTTCTTTTTATTCTCCTTTTTCCTTTTTCATTTCTTATTCATTTTGCCTTTAAGCCTCCTAGCCACTAGTGGCCCACGATCCAAACACTAAACAAAAGGCCTTAATATTTGATTTCTTTTGTTTTTCTTTTTCAATTCATTTCACTTTCTTTTTTTAATTCATTTTTCATTTCACTTCATTTTCATTTTTTTTTAACAACACACAAAATAAATTAACAAACACCATCCCAAAAATTTTAATTTTCTCAAATTTATTATTAAGCCAATTAATTTAATTTTTTTCTTAATTAGTTCTAGTTAATTTTAATTAATTCATTTTTCATTTTTTTCATTTTCAAAAATTTTCAATTTTTATGATTCTAAGAAATTTTCTACCATAAAGCTAACGTGATACAAAAAATTCAATTCGCTTAATTGACCAACAAAATATTTTGAATTCTTTCAATTCAAAATTAACACGTGTTCTCAAATCACCTTTTTCTTTTTTTAGTTTTCAACCACCATTCAATAGAAAACTTTTCAAACTAGACATTTTAACGTGACCTAAAATATCGGTCAATACATATAGGCTTCTAGATTTTAAAGCGAAGTGCTTGAGGGCTACAATTAATACTATAAAATGATTATCACAATCTATTTTTTTGAGTTTGGCCTATTACTCAAGGCTGATAGATGGCTATGAGAGGTGAATTTCTTTAGTGTAACAGAAGCTACTAAAGCAGCAAACTGTGTAGTGATCATCAGTCACTTTCTATATGATTTGCTTGGGTTTGCTAATGAAGATCTGTTCCAATGGTTATGATTTGCTTGTGATTTGGCTTGTCTAGTCCCATGGTTATGATTGGGTAGGCTTCTTTATTTTCCAAATACACACACACATATGAAGAGAGTATCAAAGAACACTTAATTCACTTCGGACTATAAAAGTTTTCAGATGATGTGGCCTTTAACAACAAAGTATGATTATATTGTAGAGATAGCAGCAACATCTAAACCTAAGGGGTTTATCAAATGCCTAAGCAAGGACGGGTTGTCTAAGAGGTAATGTTCATTCCCAATTAGAAAAGTGGATCACTCCTCCCACCCCTTTCATTCAGCCCACAAGAATTCCTTTGGGAAGAAGGGCACTGTTCTGGAACCATAAGGGCAAAAGTACGAAAGAATAAAAAGAACATAAGTATTTCCAGCAACAGTGGCCATTTACTTTTATGGAAATTAGATGCATTTCAATACATCACTTCCCCATAAATGATCAGATCCCTTCATTTATCATCTAGCTTGTATGCTACCAAATCTGATTCTCTCTCTCTCTCTCTCTCTCTCTCTCTATATATATATATATATATCATTGTAATAAGAAAAATGGATTATTTATTGCGAACTATGTCAAATGATGGTCGCTAATAAAAATTGGAAATTCAAAATTATAAACTGAAACTGAATCACAATAACAAAATTCTTACATTTCTTCGGCTCCTTCTGCCTCCACCAGAAGTTCTACTTGAAATGCTTTGACAGAGGCAAAAACAAAACCAATCAGAACCCAATATAAACGTACTCAAAAGGAAATCAAGTATGGATTTTCAATAGAACTCCCAAATTCATATTTACTAACCTCCCTTTGCTGCTATCCCGAGATGAAGAAACCTGAGAATCCGATCCAAGTTCCTCTGTACACAATTATATACTCCTACAAATTTATTGAAAATTATGTAATAAAGAAAATGTTAGTTTAGACCTCCAATGTTTGGAATCTTAACCCTACTTTAGTAATAATATTTCCCATTACGCTAGTAGGAAACTTCATCTTTATATTGAAAGAAGCCAAATAGTCGAATTGGAAGTGTCTTTGTTTTCGTGGGTCGTAATCTTTAGTCAAACAATGAAAAATATGTTATTTAAAATTATAGAGACCTATAGAAACTCTTATACAAAAAAGAAGTATGCACTTAGCTTATATGAATCCTTAAAATTTATTTTAAGAAATTTTAAACTTTGAAGTAGGTAATTTATTTTATTTTATTTTTTAATATTTTAGATTTTTAATAAATTTTTAAAAATCATTATATCACATTTTCAATGCCAAGTCTCCTTGACAAATTTTCTATTTTATATAGAAGTTATTACTAGTTTTTGTTTTTAAAAATATAAAAACAGAAATTATATGGAACAGGCACTCGTTTTCTATATTTGTCTAAATTTTCTCAGCTACCAAACCACATACAAAATTCCCAATTTTGGAATTATGAAATGTTGTAAAGTTTGGCAATTTAGTTATATTTTATATATATGATGATTCATGCATTTTTATGGTGCTTTTGCCTTATGGTAGGAAGTATATATGACACACTTTTTATTGCCTTGTATTGCTTGGGTCTTTGCCTTATGTCCCAAGCAAAGTAGGTCTTATTGTCTGTCTCGATATTGCCTGTCAGTTTTCAATAATTTCCCGCCTAATACATTTTGAGGTTTTGATATATTCATTAATTAATGTACTTTTAAGAGCTAGGAGCAACCATGGAAGAAAATATTGCGATACGTCGATGATATATCACTGATATATTGTCGATATATCGTGTATCGAAGGGTATGGATACGATATTTTATGGAGAAATATCGATCCGAAAAAATTTCGAGAGAAATCCCAAAAAATTGATGATATATCGACGATTTGGCGATAAATAGCCGATTTTTCCCGATATATCATGTGGTCAACAGTGGTCAAATGCGCTACAGTGCCTTAAAAATACTCTTTTGCTGTTGAGGAGATTCGAACTCAACTCAGTTACCATTAGGGCAAGTTTGCCCCTTGTTAAATATTATGCACTAAACATATATATATTTAAAATTATTACATAAAAAAATATTAAAAGAATATTTTAAAGAGAAAATTAATTATAATTATTTTATAATTAAATGTAAAAATTTCTTTTAATTGATTACCAAAAATATAAAATTTATCATGATAATTTTCTTCATGGCGTTTTTAATATCATTAATAATTAATTAAATATTAAAAAGTTGTACATATATCACAATTTATTTTATATCATTTAATATAATTGAATTAAATGGATCATAACTTTAATATTAATATATATTTTAAAATTAAACATATTATAATCAAATATCATAATATTATTATGAAATAATAGTTTATGTAATTTAATAATAAATATACACTTATAAAATTCATATTTTTCTCAATGCATTCGATATTATTATCAAATGTGATAAATCATAATATACATATATCAAATTATTTAATATAACAACTTAAAATATCATTATACTTTTAATTACATTTTTATGAAAATTTTCTTATATTTTTATAAATTTTGATCAATTTTAGGTTTATCGATAAAATATCTATCGATATCCATGATTACCGATATTTTCATCCTTGGAGGAACTACTAAACCATATTTCTTTCATATCTGTAGGTGGCTTGGATCACGTCAGGGTCCACCCCAAGTTCCTACACTCCAACGCCACTAGTCATAAATGGCCCCTTGGAGGTAAACTTCCTCAATCTATGTTAAAATCTTCAGCTTACCTGCATGTCCTTGAATTTGTGTTCTTCTTCTGTGGAATCTACTTCTAATGGCCATGGAAATTTGCAGCTTTTGCAGAGCTTTTGGACAATTCTCTGGATGAGGTATTTTGCATTTCTTCTTTTATTTTTTATTTTTTTGTTCTTTTTAAACCATGTCTAATGTATGTTTCTTCTTTTCTCAATTTGACTAAATTATTTGTTTTGATGTCAGATCTGCAATGGAGCCACATACGTTAATGTAGATATCCTTCAAAATAAGAGAGATGGGAACAGAATGTTGCTGATTGAAGGTGTTTGATGCCTCTGTGTGTGTGTGTGAGTGTGCATGAGCAGGCGCATGTGAGTTCAGTTAAGACAAAGCAATACAAAAGCAATTCTATCCCTTCTTTTGGTCTTAAAATTACCCTGTGTCCTTGCATGTCATATTTTTCTGTTTTAATTGTTGGTCTTAAAATTATGATGGTTTTTCATATCTTGGGCGCGTTTTGTAGGTGTAATTTTGTGCCCAGGAGCCCCACAAGTTCATGCTTTCTGGAGGTTCAAAATAGGAATTCTAAGAGAAAATTGGAATAAAGTATTGATAGGAAGAGCTATTGCTTTATGGAGTACTATACTCTCTTTTTGATCATTAAACTTGTAAAATTGAATGAGTTTTTTACTATAATCATCATCAAATGAGGAGAACATTGAGTTCTATTCTTTTGGATTTGCAGATTGTTTGTATCTGGTGGTACAAGTGGTTCTTTAATTTATGAATCTAAGTTAATAAGTTCCCTGTGGTATTGGACCGAAGTCTAGAATTTGGAAGTGGATAGATATTGCTTTTTCTCCTTTTGGGGGTAGAGAAAATTTCTTCAACTCCTTAAACCCGCTTCTTGTTTTTTGTTCATATTTCTGAGGTCCATGTGCTGTGTGTGATTTTATTTGTTGCTAACAGTCCCCTGAATTCTATGTATGTGTCCAACAAGCATTAAATTCAATGTCTTTCATAATTTTGTTGTTATTATGGTCGAATTTTGAATTTCATTTTGCAGACAATGGAGGTGGGATGGATCCAGAGAAAATGCGACAATGCATGTCTCTTGGGTATTCTGAAAAAAGCAAGATAGCAAACACCATCGGGCAATGTAAGTCACCAGTGGAAAAAGATGGCTCCTTCCTTTTTGAGTAACCATAGCAATATAGTTTATGGATTTTTTGTTTCGTGTATTTTTTTTGTCAGAAGGAAATGGTTTTAAGACAAGTACCATGAGTCTCGGAGCACAGAGAAGGAAGATATTGTGGTTCCCATGGTAATAATGCATATTTCTATGTTTTATCTTTGGACACGATATATTTTCTGTGTGCAGTTTACAGCTTATATCTTTGATATGTGAATTTGACAATCAGTTGATATATAAGGAGCATTGGATTGATTTGATGGACATGGTAATAAGAAGGCCTGCTTGCTTCTACTGCATCTTGGTGCAGAACTGACATGTCACTTTTAGGAGTTGCAATGTAACTGACCTTCAGAAAACATAATTCAACAAGTTGCATCACATTCATTTTTAGGGTTGCTCTATATCTATAACCAACCCTCACATTTGTCAACAAATACTTGAAATTTCATGATTTGTGTTCTTTACTAAATTTATGCATTGATTGTTTGCCTAAAATTCTCCACCTTATTAGGTTCTATGGACAAACAATCCTAAAAAAACAAGGTCTTATTTTGGAGGAATACTATAGTCTCAAACTGTTATTTTTGTGTCTTGAGTGAAACTATAGGCGGTTGAGTGATGTCGGATGATGCACTACAGCCACTGTAGTTCAGTATCTTGCTCATGCCTGCCAACTAGCTTCGTTTTTAATGTCTCTTGACTCTGGAACATAGCTCAGGCAGTTTTTGTAGGCTGGTAAGTTACTTGTAATTATGAGCCTCTAATTACTGTTGTTTTCTGAATTGAAACGATCGAGAAGATTGACTATGAAAAAGGAGGACAAGAATGGAACAAGATAATACGATCATATGCTGCTGATTGGAATAAGAACGTGGAAACAATAGTGCAGTGGTCTCCATTTTCAAGTGAAGCAGATCTTCTTCAACAGGCTATTCTCCATTCTTCTAATGTGGAAACGTTTATCTCTTACAATATGCATTTTTCATGTATATTCCTCTTTTTGCATCATGCATATTACTTCTTTTCTTAGTTACTATGTGGCATGGACATGGATGCATACATGGACACAGCTAATCCTAAAAACGTATGATTCAGATATGGCAGGCAGGGTCATAGCAGTAGGATAAATTTTGTATTTTTATTGTACAATGTATGGCAAACATGAGTTTTTGGTTAATTTTCAAATGAGGATGACTCAGGGCAGTTGGAACTTGATTTTGACACTGATCAGCAAGTAAGCCTCTGACAACTTCAATTTTTAAACTAGTTTCCATGCTTTCATGTTTCATGGTTCTTGAATGAGATTCTCTACAGAATTCTATCTATAAGATTAATTTGGTAATGCTATATAATATTGCAGGACATTCATATTAGAGGTGTCAACCGAGATAAGAAGAATATACAAATGGCAAAACAGTTTCCAAACTCCAGGCACTTTTTGACTTACCGGCATTCATTAAGGGTAAACAGTACCATTTTCTGGTTTGCATGATAGAGATGATGAGATCTTCTGTTCTGTGCTAAAAGAATGATGACTAGCTCACATGCCAACCTTCAAAAATAATTGATATTGCTTTCTTACATCTATTTAATTTTTGTTTATACCACTCAATAACAATCTTACAAGGCCTTGTGGCCATCTAGGACTAATTTGAACATTTGTTTGAAGTATGTAGCAAAGGAAAGAAGGAACTTTCTTAGGTAGATCGGAAAATAAAGAACAAAGAAAGAGAGGAAAGAAGAAAGAATGAGACAAGTGGAAAATACATTTGAATGAGAAAATAGTAAACAGTAAACAGAAACTAGCTGCAGAAGTTACTGCTTAACATTCTTAATTGTCATTAAATCCTGCCTCACTTGTATTTAGTGCCTTATTTTGTTCAACTACTTTCAAGCTAGAGGAAGAACAGATGGTTTAGGTAGAAAAATCTGTGTCAAATCATTACTTGAACAATATTAATGTGGAGATCCTGGATGGTGTAATGCCATTCATGTAGCAGACTCCCAATGATCAGGATAGGGCTTTTTACAATAGTGAAAAAGGAGCTTGAAATCTTAAAATGAGTAAAGAGTAAACAGAAATATCTTCTTTTTTTTTTTTTCTTCCTGAGTACATCCACTAGTCACATCTGTGATGCATAAGATCTCAAATAATTGTTTTCAAGCAACTTCGGTAAGATTATTTGCTGATAGATCCTGGGTTTTAACCTGTAGAAGAGATCTTGATTGCAGGTCTTTGTAGTTAATGGATTATGAATGAGCCAATGATCCACCATAATGTTCCTAGTTTGGGTGTGTTGGGTTAGATTATGTGCTAACTAGTCACTCAGTCATTATCAATGGGACAATTCAAAAGAAATTTGTGCTCTTGTGGAAGCTAGAGGCAGCTCCAAAGAGCTTCCCCTGTTACAGCTGTCTTAGTGAAGTCAGAGCTTATCATCCCTCTTAGTAATTAGGATTACCCCTCATTACAACCAGCATGCTCTAAAGTCTTAGAATTCTGTACTTGCGACTATATTACCTCTGACATTTTTCAATTAATGGCTTTTAGTATTTTGAGAATTTAGTGATTTCATGTTCCTGTCTTTCTTGGATGTTATTCCCTCTGTAACATCATTGCTTGGAATTACTGATTGTTGATAAGCATGTTAGGGATTGCTTCTTCCCCTTTGGAGATATTTAATTTAAAGGAAGAAAAATTTAGGTTTGGAAGAAAGTTGAAGAAAGAGGGGATTAGGTTTAGGAGATCCCACTTAATGGTGTAAATATTGGGGTATTAAACTATCACAAATATTTGGGGTGGTCTAGGGCAGGATGTAGTTATATTGCCCAGACCCAATCTTACCTTTCTCTCTTATTATTGTAGTTATTTTCTTTTTCTTGTCAACTATAAAATTCTCTTTTAACTTCTTCTGCCTTTTGTGTTTTTTCCTTTTAAATATAAAATATCACCGCTTATAGAAAGGAGTATAAAGGAGTCCTCTATCTGCTAATGGTTTTTAGATATGGAATTCTAAAGAATGTTATTAAAGGTGAAGCGATCTCTTGAATGTAGCCATGACTTGTGAGGATGCTGAAAATGAAATTAAGCAATATACTTGTTTCCCACCGTGTTGTAATGACTAATTGAAATCTTCTATTGTCAACTGTGTGATTGAAGAAAAAAAGGTGTAACTCATGAATTACTAACATCTATCATGAAGCTGCAGAACCTTTTTTCCTCTATTAGGTTATGGAGGACAATTTCTTGTTTCTTAGGCATTTGCTTGTATTTCTCTCATTTGGTTCCTAATGTTTTATTTCAATCTGCAGAGTTATGCATCAATTCTATATCTCAGACTTCCACCTGGATTCCGAATTATTCTTCGTGGGAAAGACATTGAGCACCACAATGTAGTAAATGATATGATGCTGACACAAGAGGTTACATATCGAACACAGGCTGGTGCTGGAGTCCGTAAGGATTTGAATGTAATACTCGTTAGAACCAATGTTTGATGTGAGATACCTCCCCCTTTGTACAAATTTGTGGTAACTAGTGCTGATTGCATGTCACTGTGTTATTAGATGGTTGCTGTTGTGACTGTTGGATTTGTCAAGGATGCAAGGCACTATATTGATGTTCAAGGGTTCAACATCTATCACAAGAATCGACTCATTAAGATCAGTTTTCTCCTAAGATGCTCATTAGAAATGGTTTCCTACGTATAATTCTATCTTATGGTACTAGTTTTTTAAAGAAATATATCAAAACTATAGTTGTAAACTGGTGTATAGCTTGGTGAATGAGGCCTTCAATCATGAACCACAAATGGCACAAGGCTCTCACTTTGAGCTGAGAGCTTAGGTGCACTAAAGGTGTGCCTAAGCCTTCATCCTTAGAAGGACAAAAAAATACAATTGAGTCATTTCATTTCTGTAATTTCTCAGTAGGTTTCTTGTCTTAATTTTCTTTGCAAGAGTTTTTCTTTTAAATTCTTTTCTGATATTTCTCCCTAAATAGATAGTTCAATGTTTATATTTTCAACCCTGTCAGCTTACTAAATACAAAATCTAACAGTACTGTTTTCTAAAATGTTTTGTAAAATTTTTTTCCCCATAATGCTGAATGTTCTTTGTGAAAAACAAAATCAATTTTTTTATGTACCTCATGCTGGAAAAAATTCCTACCCGTTAATAGTAATATATGATAAATGTTTGCATGCTTGTTTCTATAGTTGCATCATTGATCAAAGTATTGTTGTTTTGGCAGCCCTTTTGGAGGCTTTGGAATGCTGTAGGGAGTGACGGTTGAGGAGTAATGGATCTTGTTTCTGCTTTGAGAATCCTTAGTGTATAATATTAACCAACTAACTTGAGTTCAATTTTTCATATATTTCATTTCGAATGCAGGTGTATTAGAGGCCGATTTTGTTGAACCAGCTCAAGATAAGCAGAGGTTTGGGCGTACAATAGTTCTTTCAAGGCTTGAGACATGATTGCAACAAATGCAAAAGACATACTGGTGTGTTCTTCTCATCTCTGTTAAGACAATTAACCAAAATATCATAAGGCTTCGTATACAGTAATGGCCCATTGCCTGATAGCTTAACCTTTTTGTTTAAATTGATAATTTTTAACATGATATCAAGCTCTTTTTGGGGTCTTGGGTTCCAAAGTTATCGTTTGTTTGTGCCCTATTTGATGTACTTAACATGTAACAGGAATCTTGAGAGTCGTTGTCAAAGCTAAATTGGTCCATTAGCTAACCACTTAAGCCTTTGGGCTAAATTGGCCACTTTAATAGCATTTTTATGTTGGGTTTTTCAAGGTTGATTGTTAATAATTGCTATTCACCATCTCATTCAGGACTACATACTGTCATAAAATTGGCTATGCTCCTCGGCGTAACAAGAAACTTATCAACGAATCTGTTAGATGTATTTAGTTGGATCCCAACAGTTTTTTCCTGTTCGTAAATTTTTGTATATTGAGAGAACTTCCAAGTCATCTTGTCACCTCTTACTAATATATATTTGCTAATTTTGTAGAAACACCTCCTGATCATCTTCCAAAAACATCTTCACTACTTAAAATGGAAGTTAGTGCCTCAAGTAGTAGCAAGACTCCAAAAGCTTCACACTCGAATCAGAAGCAGGGAGGGGGAGAATTGGAAAGAACTCCGGAAACAGTTGACCAGGGTTATGGAAATGGAAATGGACATTCATTCAGTAAGCAGGAAAAGATAATAAATATATCCACACAACTTAGAAGAGATCAAAGTTAATCGGATTACGAGTTGAAAAGATAATAAATATGTCCACACAACTTAGAAGAGATCAAAGTTCTTTGGATTACGAGTTGAAGGAAAGGTGTGTTATTCTTTCCATGAGACAAATGTACTGTTTTTCACTTCATACTTATACTAATAAATCATTATCTTCAATTTCCTTTTCCTTTATTTTCTGTTTGTGCAGATTAAAGAGAAAGGAGGGTGATATAGTAGTTGCCTTGCAACATGATTTGGAGAAAGAAAGAGAAAGTGTAGATTACTTGAAACCCAGGTAAGTACTTTGATGTTGATGATTTACACACACATTCAACTTGTATGAGATGTTGATGCCTACAAATATATATCCCTGGCAATAGTTGAGCTGCTATAGTTTTCAATCCTCGGGTTTTTCCATGCGATGTGACTGTTAACTGAAGAATAGGGACGACAAAGCTTGACATGATCAATATGATTCAAACTTAACATAATTTTCACGGGTTTGGGTTAGTATAATCGTGTTATTTGAATTACCACCCCCTACCAAGATCCACTTGATTTGTGGGATTGAATGATCTTTTTTCTGAGTTTTCAAATTCCCTTCAAAAGAAAATGTTCTTTGATAAAAAAAGAATTAAGCTAGAATTCAGTTTGAAGCAGTGAACTCAACAACGCTCCATTCCTTTTCTCTTATATCTTTTCTTCTCTTTATTTCCTAACTTTTCACAAATTCTTCACTATCGATCAGCTCCAGGAGGCAATACAGACAATCGAGGAAAGGAACAAAGAACAAGACAGTCTAATTGAAACATTCTCAGAAGAAAGGGAACGACGAGACATTGAGGAGGCAAATCTAAGAAAGAAATTAAAGGTTAGTTTCTCGCTGTATTCTTCTCATTTTCTCTTTTATTATTAAGTTAGACATTTTATCAGCTTAGAGTCTCATTGTTCCTTGTAGGATGCTTCTAATATCATCCAAGAGTTACTCGCTAAAGTGAACCCAGGTTCAAAGTATCGGTTGAGTCCGGTACAACTCAGCCCAATCAACAAGGTCCAATGACTTGGTGGTAAATCGGTTGAGTTTGTGAAATGCCTCGGTTATACAGGTCGGTTCACCGAAAATTCTGCGAGTTAACTCAGATCTATGGCTTCAGACTTAGGAAAGCTGCATCAGATTTCGGTGGTAGCCCTCTTCTTCAATCATATTGTCACCGGTGCCCTGGTTGATAGGCTGCCATAATAAAAAATCCTTTGTTCATTGGCGTTTGGTGGCGACCGTTAATGCGGTGCTGGATGACACCTCTGCATTTGCGCTGTTGTGGTTTGGAATTTAGGAGAGCGCGAAATCGGGAACGTATTTTAGGAACTTTTAAACATCTATAAATAATGGATTTATGAATTTATATATTCATAATTGTTGTACTCCTTTTATGAAATTAATTGCATAAAGATACTCGATAGGAACTAAAGGAGTGACAAATTGAAAATTTGTAATAATTTAGTAATCAATATATATAATGTACTATCCTATTCCTATTCATTGAAGCCTATTTCTTATTATTTTATATCTTGATTTTATTTTTCATTTTTTTTTATACTTTTTCACTTAATTCTATCATGTTCCATATATTTTTACCCTCGTACATTTTGAATGATCAAAATGTATAGCATAATCATACAAAAAGAAAAAAAAAGGTACAAGATAACTATACCAAATGCATCTGGTGGATGTCAAGTTGTTGAATGAATACCTAAAATCTAGAATTTATATGTAATAATTCTAAAATGGACATAGATATCAATAATTAAGAATAATTACATTTAATATATAGTTTAATGCATTAATAAAATCCCGAGTCTAATGCAATATATTTCACTTGACTTTGAGCCAAGAGTAAAGCATACACCATAATTTTTTAAAAACATATCAACTTTAAATTTTCGGTTAATTTCACTCATCTCTCTTGAGATTTGGGTGAAATATATTTAGTTATCATTAATTTAACATTTCATTGAATATCTTCTCTATTCTTTTCACTCGTTGACTTAAAAGTAAAAATGGTACAGTATTTGATGAAGTTTTAGACTAATAGTAATTATATTCATTTAACCTAAATGTCAAAAAAGATGAGTGAAATTAATTCATACTATATCAAAACTATTCTTATTACCTAAACTTTTCATAACATACACCTCTTAATTGGACATGGACCTTATCGGTGACAAATTTGAAAATATCCATTCCATTTAGATGTATTCTCATGTATATTAATGGACATTAAAAGTGGTATTTTAAAGTTCTATTCCACTGTATTTGGATACCTTAAAAATTAAAGGGGTAGAGGAATTTATTTTTCGAATTTATAAGAGCAAAATTGAAAATAAAACATATTTTCGAAGAGTAATTAAAATGGCAACAATACTATTACTACATATAATATACTATGGCTTGAAACCGTATGGGAGGGATCATATAACTTCATTGAAGTATGGTAATTGGGATGGGGGAGAAGGGGATTAGGAGGGCTACATACATAACCACTAACACATATACCCCACTACTGTCTTTAAAATGAAAATCAAACTAGGAAAAGAACATACAACTTGGATTATCAAGAAGTTTGCGGGCGGTGTACCAAAGCAAATAGAGAGTTCATGGGATTTTTTATAAGAGTACGGTAATTTTAAAAAATAATTGTTGAATTACCGTAATTGGAAAAATAATTCCAAATCTATGATAATTTTTGCCAGGTAGGAGAAAGGGATATGTATATATATTTTTAAATCATCTCTTTAAAAGACGATTTATATCCTTTTTTTATTTAGAAATCGTCTCTTGAAAAGAAGATTTCAAAAAAAATAAAATAAAAAAATAAGCAATTGGAAATCGTCTCTTGAAGAGTTGATTTCCAAAAAAAAAAAAATTTAAGCAATTGGAAATCGTCTCTTGAAGAGGCGATTTCCAAAAATAAAATAAAATTTAATATATATTATAATAAAATTAATTATCTATATATTATAAAAAAAAATAATACAATTTAATATAAAAATATATTATAAATCCAATTTGGAATTAAAAAACTAATTATACTCATACAATTATTATAAATATATATTATAAATTAATCAATTTTATTTGCTAAATTTAATATAAGATAAATAATATTTATCTATTTTTTTCTTTCACTTTGAAATTAAAAAAAAAAAACTATTATCAATTTATGTGAAAAAACGAGTTTAAAAAAAACAAATTTGTTATTAATTTATTAAATAATTATTTACAAATAAATTATTTTGTTTTGTTTTAATTTTTAAATTAATTTTATTATATAAATTTTAAGATTAAAAATATTAATTTTTAAGTTAAAATTTCACTGTAAGAGAATTTAACTTACTACGAGGCCTCCACTACACGCTTCATTTCCTCAATTCTAACAATGCACTACAATCATAGTTCATAGGAGAATCTTACCTATTGCACTTCGTCATTTCACACACTATTACACTACAATTGCACTCAACCAATTTGAAGTCGTGTTGTCATTTCTTTTGAAATGATGAAATATTCCACCAATTTGACGGTTTCATGTCATTTCTTCTTAAACATTCAAACGTTCACCTCCTATCCTACACACTACATTCATCCTACCTTTTCCCAACTTCTCTTACAATATAAATTAGTTTCAAATTTCTTCATTCTCATTTTCCCATTCTTCCCCATTTGAAACTCAGTTTTTCACTTACAAGTTTTTCACCTTCCATCACTTCTATCTATATCCCTCTTTTCTCTTTAGGAAACTTCGTAGCATATCTTCTCTCTTTTCTTCGACATTCACGCTACTTATAAGGTAATATTTTTGCTTTATTTTTATTTCAAGTTATTTTGTAATGTATGGTTTTTATTATTATATAAGTTTTTAAATTTATTTGGATTATGTAATATTTGTTTGAATAATATTTATTGGAAATTATTATTTTAAATAGATTAAATCATTCAAAAAAATAAAATTTATAGTATTTTATTCCTAGGTAATATTTTTGTCTTTGTTTCATATTTATTGTATAATGCATGATAGATATTTGTTGTTATATATATTTTTTAAATTTATTGGATTTATGGTAATTTTTTTAGAATATTATTTGTTGTAAATTATCATTATATAGAATTAAATCAATCAAAAATAAAAGTGATATTATTTTATTTAATTAATATGAAATAATAGGATTATTGCTTATGTTTATCAATCAAATAATGCATTTTATAAAATATTAAAATTAAAAATTAAAAATAAAATAAAATATTAGTAAAATGAGAATGAAAAATAATAATAATAGAATAATTATATATCTATATATTTTGCATAATATATGATTTAAAAAATATTAAAATCTAAAAAATAGAAATACAACATTATACGAAATTATGAATTTATCCTATATATTTTTTTAAAGTAATATTAGTCTTAAACCATTGAAAAAATTGTTGTAAAACAATGAGATGTAAAAATATAAATATAAATAAATGTATAAAGAAAACTAAAATGTTATTTGACTTATTTAAATGGATATTTTAATGTATATATATACAATATGCTGTTAAATGTTATTCCATATGTAGGAATCAACATTTGATTGTTATTGAATCTGGGCCAAATATGTGGGTTGTAAAGTGCAAAAAGTGGTCTAAGGGTTGTAATTGGAGGCTTTGTGCATGTCATCATAAATCTCATGGTTTGTTTGAGATAACAAAGTACACAGGTCCTCACACTTGTGTTTACCCTAAACTATCACAAGATCACTCACAGTTAGACTCCACATTCATTGCACAAGAAGTTCAAAATGTAGTACAAAGTAATCACACAATTTCAATTGCTACATTACATCAAATAGTGAAAGATAAATTTGGTTATAATTTTCATTACAAGAGGATTTGGGAAGCAAAGAAGAAAGCAATCATAAGGATATTTGGTGGTTGGGATGAATCTTACCAAGCTTTACCTAGGTGGATGAATATTGTTAAACTTACTAACCCTGGGACTAAGGTTGTTTGGAAGACATCAATACTAGCAGGTTGCAATGTAAATGTTCGTTTTATGCGTGTGATCTGGGCTTTTGGGGCATGTGTTGAAGGATTTAAGCATTGTAAACCAATAATACAAATAGATGGTACTTTTTTATATGGAAAATACATAGGGAAACTTTTGATTGCAATATCAATCGATGCTAATAGTCATATCTTCCCTCTTGCATTTGCAATAGTTGAAGATGAATCATCAGATAGTTGGTCTTGGTTTCTTTATACATTAAGGAGTCAAGTTACGCAAAGAGAAGACATATGTCTCATTTCTGATTGTCATGTAGGAATACAAGCTGCCATTAGGGATCCTAGTGTCGGATGGAACTCGCTTTATGCACACCATCGATATTGTCTTAGGCATGTGGCAAGCAATTTCAATGATAAATATAGAAATAAGATGTTAAAAGACTTAGTGTATAGAGTTAGGTCTCAACATCAACCACGAAAGTATAAGTCATGTATGACTGAGTTAAAACAATTAGATGAGAAATGCTTAGAATGGTTTAACAGGTTAGACATGAAGAAATGGACTTTGGCACATGATGGAGGACATCGGTATGGGTGGATGACTACAAATATTGTTGAATGCAATGGAGTGCTTAAAGGGGCTAGAATGTTACCTATCATTCCTCTTGTTCGATTAACTTTCTATTGTTGTGTTTCGTATTTGGAGACTCGTCAAACAGAGATACAAACTCGAATTGAAAATGGAGATTTGTATACTTCCTATGTCATTAACCAAATAACAAAATATGAATCAAGGGCTAGTGGACACACTGTCAATATCTTTCACCGCTCAAATGAGATATTTAAAGTGACAATTGCTCCCCATGGGTTTCATATGGATAAAGGAAACAACATACAAATTGTGAAGTTGAAAGAAAGAACATATATTTGTAATAAATGGTAATCATTTGGTATCCCATGTTCACATGTGCTAGTAGTATGTGCATGTGCAAGGATTGATAGTTGGCAATCTGTTGACAAACATTATAGGATGGATGTATATGGTTGTTGCTATACACCACAATTCAATCCAATTCCACATCAAGCCTATTGGTCAGAACCTAATTTTCCAATTTTTCATCCTAATCCAACTCTAGTACGTGATAAAAGAAGACCAAGAGCTTTAAGGATTGAGAATGAAATGGATTAGAGAGAACCAAGTGTCAAAGTCCAATGTGGGCTTTGTAAATAGGAGGGTCACAATTGTCAAAAATGTCCTAACAGATGGGAGTCTTCTAACACAATTGCTCAATGATATTGTAAGTTCAAGTTGAAAATTTTACTATTTAAATGAAAGTTTTTTTTTTTAACATTAAAGATGAACATTGAGTTATTTTCATATAATGTCATTAGAATGTCTTGTAATAAACTAATGAAATTATTTAAATGATGAAAGGAATACATTCTCATGGATCCTGGACTTGTAGATCGTTCTATTCTATATAACCAGGAAGTACACCGATTTTCATTTATATGGGAAGGAAATGATCCTAGAGAGTTCCATTGTCGACGTCGTGAAGCTAGTTTCTATCGTAATAGTGTTTTAGATGCACACATCATTCCATATTTCCAACAATCTGGATTCTACGGTGTTGCCTGATTAGGTTTCACTTCATTGGATTGGCACCTTATTACAACATTTATAGTGAGATGACGCTCTAAGATCCACACTTTTCATGTACCTCAGGGAGAGTGTACCATCACACTTCAGGATGTTAACATTATTTTAGGCTTATCGATTGATGGTGTTGCAATTAGCAATGGCACATGCTTGGATCGGAGAGAGGTATGTGCTACATCGTTAGGAGTGGTGCCTTAAGATAGAGATATACTTGGACAAATATTTTGTTTGACTTGGTTGACAGAACATTTTCCTTCATTGGCACCTGATGCTAATGTGGAGTCTGTGTGATGCTATGCTAAGGCATTCATCTTACAGTTGATTGGAGGTTTTCTTTTTGCGGATAAATCAAACAATAGAGTACATTTAATGTTTTTACCACTACTTGAGGATTTTAGAGTTACCGGTACTTATAGTTGGGGTAGTGCTTGCCTAGCTTGGCTATATCGAGAGATGTGTCAAGCATTCCGTATTGATGCACATGATGTATCGGGTCCTCTCATTTTGTTACAATTATGGATATTGGATAGATTTCCCTTTATAGCATCTATGTGCTTACATTCGGCCCTACATGATGGAGTAGTACCACAACCACCTTTAGGCGTACGGTATGTCTTCAACCTTAGTTATAGCATACGTAAACACATATATACATAAATAAACAATCATACAAACTTTTAATATATATTCTTTTTGTAGTTGGAGAGATGGGTTTTGTACTACTTCGATGCCTATGCATGTGTTACCCTAGTATAGGTATCTACTTGATCGACTTATGCCAGAGCACGTGAGAAATTCATTATTTTGAATAATTTTTTTAAACAATTTGTTATCAAAATATTATAAAAAATCCAGAGTTCATGGAGGATTTGGGCAGTGGCCACCTCCAGTGCGAGGGAGATGGGTGCAAGGAGAATGGGCAGATGGTGGCACAGGAGCTCTCTCATGAAGAACCCATATTGCATGAGCAGGGGTCCTTCCAATTGGCTCCACATCATTCAAAGGCCTTGAAGATGCAAAAGGCATGATGGGGAAGATCAAAACCAAAAAGAAAACAACTTTTGCTTTTCCCCGGAAGGGACGTGGTAAACATACAAAAAGATCTAGGTGTAGTAAGGACAAATGAGAGAGAGAGAATTGAAGATCTAAGTAATGAATAATAATAAGAGAGTAAGTGTATATATAGAAGGGAGAAATGATGAAGAATAATGAGAGATCAGAGAAGTGGTGTGGTGATGGTGAAGAAGAACAAGAAGAGTGATGTATTTATAGGAGTATTATGAATCTTTGAAGTGGCTCATTTATCTCCAAACACATGGTTAAAGAGAGGTGTGATAGCAAGTATTTTCGAGTGGAAGAACTAAAAATGGGTAAGAAGAAGTGCGATAGTGAGAGCATTTTGGGAGCAACCAGCTTTGGTTTTTGTCCAATGGTAGCAAATTCCATCCATTTAGCTATGTTTGGTTTCCAAAAAATTTGAGGGATAATACAAAGGAAAAATATAATGAAAGAAAGAGTAAAGGAAAATAAAAAATAGATTAAAGATCGATAAATCATATTTGGGAAAAGTGAGTTTTGATTCACTAATTAAAAAAAATAATTATATAAAAAGGAACCTTAACTTTTATAAATCAGTTTTATCTTCACCTATTTAAAAATATTTAAAATACATGCACTATTTGATAAATCACATATTTATTTCCTGGAATTACCTTTTACTTGTTAAGATAATAACACCACTTGACAATTTTTTTAAATTAATTAAAGTAAAAAATTGAAAAATACAATTAAAATTAAAAAACTTTAAAGCTAAAAATATAAAAATAAAATATTAACTTTCACTTTGTTAAATGGTACTAGTAGAAAATATATATATTAAGAAAGAGTTGGAAATACAATAAAAGTCAATATTTTATTTTTTAAAATTTGTAAGTTTTTTGGTTTTAATTGTATTTAATTTCTATTTTTTTATTTTAATTGTATTTAAATTTTAAGTATTTTAGTTTTAATTGTATTTTTAATTTTAAATTTTTTTATTTATTGTTGATGCCAACTAATAAATTTTTTATTTAATTTTATTAAAAAAATGAGAAGCTGAGTATATTTATACAATACAGTATTTAATATCATTATTAATTAGAGAATTAGAAAGATTTTATTTATCACTTTGAGGATCCTGAAGAAATTTTTCAAAATGATTTGTATCAAATATTATATAATAAAAAATTATAATATATTTATTTGTAAGATATTTTTATCCAATTAAAATGATAAATTAATTTTTTTTTTATAATATTATCAAGTAAAAGAGTATTTCAAGGAAATAAATATCTTACTTATAGAAAAGTACATGTATTTTAAAATATTTTTAAATAAACAAATATAAAACTGATTTATAAAATGTGAGGTTTTTTCTATATATTTTAATTAGTAAGTCAAAACCCACTTTTCCCAATTATTTTTATTTATTACTTCAAATTCATTTTATGAAGCCAAATGGTGTAGAGAGCATGTCATCCAACTGTCAACTTATGGAGCCAAGTGTGGCCTTCGTCATCTGGTCATGTGCTGGCGGCAGGCTTGGTGTTGAACATTGAGGCAGATGGCTGGGCGATGCCTCATCATTGGGTTGGCTCAATTGTGCCTTCAAGGCCTCTAACATGCACAATAGTGTTGATGTTCTTAGGTCCAGAGGCCCTAAATGGGCTTCTAAGGCGTTAGATAGATGCGAACCCCATTCTTGCCCTCTCTTCCGCTTTTCTTTTATGGAACTTATGGCCTCTTTTGGTTGAGTTCAATCAGTTGATGGATGCTCAAGCTTGGGGAGCGTTAGGAAACTACTAGCAAATAGTTCTTTGCCCACTTGTAGGGATGACTCAACTTATTGTTGCAATGCTCTCTCCATCTAGCTTCAATTCTGTCTCGAAGCTATCTGTTGACTGGGGGTATGGTGGCTTTTTGAGCGGTGCCCCATAGCCATTTGAGCCCGTAGCTCTTGGTTTTCTTGCTTTAATTGTTCTACCTGCCAGAGCAGGGATTGCATTTGATGTTCATTCTCTTCTTGCTTTTTCTCCATCTTTTCTTGCCAAGCTTGGAATTGCTCATCGGGATTAGTTGATTGAGTTGTAGGAGGTGTATTAACCATCATGTTTTTGTGCCTTTTGTGTTCATTTTCCCACAAACGATGCTAATGTTCGTGCGCGACCAACAAGAATGTAATTCGGCTAGTTCCCAAGATGTAGACGAAGGTCTGACCTGCACAAAGGAATGTTCGAATGAGTTGTCCGGGAACGCCCCTCCAAAGCTTAAGTTAGAGAGAGAAGACTTGAGCAAGAAAAGACTTGTTTTGGAAAAATGGTAGCATACCTTGCTTATGGTCATGGGTAGCCATTTATTCTTGTTCAAGTGCAACGTCTCCTCTGGTGCCTTAATGGTTCTTTGATTATGAGTTATTGCCTTTAAAGTCAATGGCTATCAGCTCATAACGGTTGTCGTGCTTTTCATGACACTTAATGCTTGTCTACAATTAATGCTTATCAAGCATCGCAATCAATGCTTAGTTAGTTTTATGTTCATCTGATAACCTGGGACCAGACGAACAAGGCTACTTGGCCTTTTGCTATTATGCCATTATCTAGATGACTCTATGCCTTTATATAGACAACTTTAGGAGAATATGAGCGCCCCACAATGAGGCTAAGGCAGGACTTGAATGCAACACCTGGTGGATTGTAAAGAACCTAAGTTAGTTTAATAGATCATATGGCCAAGTGAAACAATAGATGATATAAACTATCCCACCTAGAAACACAAGAAAGGTTGGTAGGATGGGAAAACATTCATTGGAAAATGTAGACAAGCCCCAAAGGCACACAAGACAATACACATGGACCAACCTTTACATCTATTCTCTTTTAAAGCTAGTATGGCACCTATTATAGACTAACACAAAATCAGTATATGAATTTCAAGGAGAAAATTTTAGAAGCAATAAAATTCAAACCAAAGGTATGTACCTAATGAAAATTTTCAATTCAATGAAGTTGGTTTGTGATACAAACTCTCCTTAATGCAAAGAAAATAGAAATTTTCATCTTCATGATAAGATGATTTCACCAATAATTTTTATGCATGGGATGTGAGCAATTTTTTTCCACTCTTTCCCTTTATCCCTTAGACAATGTCTTTTTAAGCAAAAAAATAATCCTCAATCATAAGACAAGAGAGAGAGAAGTGCAACTCCTATTTTGGCAAAAGAGAAAAAGGAGGGTTGCTCATGTTTTGGGAAGGACTTTAACTTATTGTAGTTGTAAATCTCTAGCCTTTCAAGAGAGTTGAGACTTTGAAGCCTATTCTTGTTGAATGATTTAAGATTTGGAAGATTTTAGATGCTAAGAAAGGTGAGAATGGAGGGCAACATCCACTAATCTAGAAATGACTTTGACCTTTCTTCATTTCCACTTCCAATTTCAATTTCTCTGAGAAAGGAACGTGTTTGCAAGTCACAGTCCATCCCAAAGGCCATGAGTTGTTACAAATCCAAATTCTAAGTTATTCGACAACCTTTCCTCTGAAAATGAAACAATTTCTAAACATTTATCTACATTTGAACACATTCCCACTCCAACATTTCTTGAAACATTAGAGTCTCCAAGGATCCAAATGGCTTAAATGAAGATGACCCATTTCCATACACTTAAAACCACCCTCTATATTCCATTGATCCTCCCAATCCAAAGATTTTTTTAGAGAAATCCTTGTTCATGAATGAAGTTTCCCCTAACCAATCTAGAAATTTTTTACTAGGATAGGATTGAATAGTGAGTTGTTTCAAGTTGGTATATGGTTATAGCTTTTCAAGCAAACTTGTTTCCTTATTCAAATCACCACTAATTGCACTAGCATCCCATTTAAACACTAGCCCATACAAGCATCCCTTACCCTTCAAATCAACTATAGAATCCATAGCTTGTTCCATATTCTCCAACTTGAAAATAGAGAGTGTTCCTACAATGTGAGAAAGTGTTGGGATTGAACTCCTAAAAGCAAGACATGATGTAACAAAGTTAGACTTAACTACTCCCTTGCTATCCTTTTGGTGATTTGACATTTATTTGAGCATTTTCAACCCGTATCTCTTACATTGTACATGACTTAAGTGCATCAAAAGTTGTACAGAAGATACAAGTCATGGGTTCCCGTAAGTAAATAAGTTGTCCACAATTGATTCATGGATTTGAGCAATCTAATAGAGACTACAATATGCCACCTCCTAATTGGAGGGATGACTTGTCTTGGCCGTTGGGATGGGTTTCCCATGGTGAGTGCACTAGTATATGTGATGCACACTAGACAAGACCTATGGTGAATCATGACACAAGACTATCAATTGTCATGATTCACCAAACTACTATACTGCATGGACTCTCAACCTTGAGATGATATGAAGTCTATGCCAAAATCAATAGGAGGCTTTGACCAATGGGTGAGACCCTAAAGTGGTCATATATCCCTATAAATTGGGTCATTGTTGATGAAGGTTGTTGACAATATTTATTCTCAATATAGACACTATGATATCTCATGGGATTGAGACAGTGTGTCCCTTTCGGTGATCTAAAGGACATGTGATCATGAAATCTATGGCCACAATAATTCCTTTAGTGGAATTTGACATATACTCCTTGGAGCAAGAGTATATTAGTTGATCACATAATAAGTGAAATCTGTAACTCAAGAATTTGAGAGGTAATCTTGATAGGTGATAAAATTACCTTGTTAGATTACAAAAACAAGTTCATGGGGAGTCTACATGCAATGGATAGTAGGTCACAGACCTGAGCACTTGGTGCCTCGTTGTAATATACATAAGGTACTGGAGTGTAGTTGAATATCTATAGTGGGATGCTAAGTCAATTTCAAAACTTGATTTTGAGGGAACCAGTACTCCTATGAGTCCCAATGGTCCCCGCTCTAATCTTATATTCCTTGATGACACAGTTTATTAGGATTGATGGGTTTTTAGTTCGCTTTTGTGCATAAGAGTGTTTTAGTAATTACACAAGGTTGCACAAGGATAAGTGAGTGGTATCTTTGGACTGGGCTAATTAATTAACTAGACTCTTGTATGAATAATTAATCAATTAGTAACCTTTTTGGGATAAATTAAGTGACCTAAGGTTATGGTGACAATAGGAAGCCTATAAATACCCCTTTTGGGGTTAGGATTTCTATGTCTTATCATTCTCCATTTTCAGTCTAGAAAGAAAACTTTAGCTTCCACCCTTGAGATCTCCTCCATCTCAATGCCTAGACACAAGGAAGAGTCATTGGGCAGAAGATCTTGGGTGTACGAGAAACTCATTGGAATCACACAAGCTGCATGCACAAGAACCGCACGGGATGCGCATAGGCCGCATACATGGGAATCACACGTGATGTGCATAGGTCATGTGCATGGGACGTGCATGTGGGTAGCAACACGAGGAGAGATTTTCCATTTTTTCTAAGCATGTTCTTCACCGCAATGAATTGATTTGGCAACATCCAAATCCAAGTATGAGCACTTTTTCTCTAGATATTTATTTTATAATGGTTTTTGAAGCCATTATTTTCTATTACGGTAGATCTAGAGAACCCTAAGGATAGATGCATGCATCCTATGAGATTCGGGACATGGAAAGGGAGTAATCCAGGGTTCCCAACATAAAGGTCCTTTAACTCTCTAAGCCTTGCCCTCGTGTAATCACCAATAATAAAAGGAGTCAATCTTCGAAGATTTTCAACATATTCAAGTTTGTTGGCATCCCTTCAAGGTCAATTCCACTAATGTTAAGGTGGCGTAAGTTGATTAGTTTTTCCATCTTTCTTGGTAGATCAATTTGATATTTACAATTTGACAAGATCAACATCTATTAAGTTGAAAAGAGTAGTTACTAATTTAGGTAATCTTCTAATTTGGAGTATGAGAAAGATCTAAGAAGAGTAGACATTTTAGGCTACCGATTGAATTCAACAAGTATGTGAATACAATAGTTAGGAAAAGACAAAATTTATAAACATCTTAGTGTTAGTAGTAAAAGATGTTAGACTTTCTAGCTCAAGTGACCATTAGCTCCATATTGGTAAGGCCTCCATAGCGGAAAAAAGGTTGTAAATTATAAGCTTCTTGTAATGGATTAAATTTAGCAATGTATTAAAAATCATGAAGTGTGCTAAATCATGAATAAGATCACACATTACATACTGTGATTCATGATTGCTAGATTGTTGAAAGAACAACCCTAAAAATAGGTTATCAAAATATATCTCACCAACATTTTCAATTGTGACCTCCTTTCTTGAGCCATCTAGCAAAGTTACTACCATTTATAACAAGACTAAAGTTTTCCTTTCAAATCATAATCCTTAGGGAATATAAAACATAATGCAAAACAAGGCTTCAATTTTGTTGAAGGATAAGGGTAACTCAAGTATAAAGCTAGAAGAATATTACTTTGCTTCAGAGGTATAGTCTATATTTCATTATTTAATACTTCATTCTAAGCATTGTTATCCCTCTTAGACCCTAGTAAACCTCCAAGTGTCTTCACGGCCAAAGGCAAACCTTTTCATTTACTTACTATCTCTCTACCAATTATTTCCATGTCTTGGTGTATAACTGAATTTACATTGGTAAAGGCTTGTTGTGCAAATAATAACCAACACTCTTCATAAGGAAGTTCACCAAGGTGATAAGAAATGGTTGTACTCATAATTGATGCAACATTTTGGTTACAGGTTGTTACTATGATTATATTGCCTAGAGTTGCAACTCAAATGGAACATATAAGACATCCCAATAGTTGGGATTCTCATTCCATACCTCATCTAAAATAAGGAAAAATATTTTTTCCATTCATTTTTGCATTCAAACTATGTTGCAACAATTCTAAGTATTCAAAATAATAAGAATTCTTGGTGATGGACTCTAAAATTGATTTTTTCATCCCTACCATATTAAGAGTCCATTTGGTAGTGTTTTAAAAAAAAAAAAATTTAACCTAAAAAGTGTTTTTTTTTTTTTTTTTTTTGAAGAAAACTTAATGTTTGGCAAAATTTAGGAAACACTTTTAAAATTTTAAAAACCACTTTGTAGTGTTAAAACATCACTTGTGTTTTTGGGGAAAAACTTAAAAAAAAAAAAAAAAAAAACAGTTTTAGAGAAAACATTTCTACTAAATGACATGGGATGCTCTCAATGTTGAAATTCGATAGTAGGGGGTGACCTCCAAGTGCAACCCTATCATTTATCGGAAAAAGAAAGGTGCAAAACCAATAGGAAGATGAGTTATTGCCTAAAAAGGATATAAGACTTTAGTATCAGAAATGGTGTAAGTTATTCTGATAGCATAGTTCAAACTAAGATGCATTATTAAAAATGATTGGTTTGATCACTGTGTTATTGGACAAGTATCAAAATTGCATATTCTTCATCTTTCACTTTTATTGCAAATTCCCACCTCAAACATATCCCAATCCACTTGGAATTCCTCTCCAAATCAAAATCTCCTTCAAAAATCTAGCCAAAATGGATATTACAACTTCATATCATATTCTTGATAAATCAAAACGCAAAACGATAATTCAAACTACGATTTCAAGTGTTTGTCACTTATTCTAATATGTCCACATGAGATATTTGATTAATTTTGATAAGAAATTACAAGAAAGGAATGCAAAATTTCAAATTGAGTTTAGCACATATTTAAGCTAAAAGAAACTAATGAACACTCAAATTTCTTGTTAAACCTAGGTTTTAAATAGGAAAATATTTCAATTATGATTGTTAATCACACCCCTCAACTTAAGCATTGTTAATCTTTAGTAATAAAAGAAAATAATACTAAAAAGATCACTTTAACTAAGAAAAGAACAAGACTCTTGAGATTTGAGACTCCTTGAACAATCTATATGCATCACTTTATCCAACCATAGAAACTTATGCAAAAGATATTTAGTTTCCACTACAATTATTTTAAATTTTATTACTCATTCCATCTTCCTATGTTATTATGTTCATTCCTTCCTTGTGACTTTCAAGATAGTGTCTCCCCTCAATCTAAGTAAGGCTATAAAACTCCCTAAATTGCTTTAGAAATCACCCGTCTTTTTATCCTTTTTTTTTTTTCAAATGTCCAATTTAATAATTACTCATATACACACCTCACCTTAGTTTCAGGATGAAATCTCTATCAAATCACAACTAAAGCATAAGGTGCTTAGTATGTGCTTAGTAAATTGATTATTCACATGACAAACCTTCTTATTTAGTGCATTATATGACTTTCCATCTCAATACATATGAAGGTTGTTATTCATGCCTCTATTTGATATCTTTCATTGGCACTAGTTGAGGGGAAAGTTCATAATTCAAGTTAAAGGGAGATTTAATTTATAGGGTGTGCACTATTTAGGTTGAGATTTTGGGTGTTTGGTTGATTTGATTTAAGGGTTAGTTTCAAATTTGGGTAAAAGTAATGATTTGGCATACTTTTGCATTTGCTGCTATTATTTTCTAGGATGGTAAAGAAGTCCTTTCATTTTTTTTTTTTTATAAAAAAAACAACTTTATCTCATTATTCTTTTTTTTTTCTTTTTATCAATTTTTTATTTGATCAGTTGAGCAACTTAAAGAAGTTGAAAAAGGTTTAAAATAAGTTTAAAAAAATTCTAGACTCATTACAAAGCAAAATTGTTAAGAGTTTCTTTGATCATATGATTAAAAAATAGTTTCCTATTTTTAAAAACAAAAAACTAATTTTAAAAATTCATAAGAGTATTTGACCCTTATTCTATGTTTCTAGTTTTTAACAATAAAGTGAAATAAAAAATAGTTTTTAAAAAATAAGTACAAATTGTTTTCAATTGTTTTTAAAAACAAAAGGAAAAGATAAAGAAATTTTAAAAAACATAAAAATAAAGTTAAACATAATCTCATTTTTCTTTTCTCTCCACGATCCAATACCGATACAAAAAATCTTAAAATATGATCTTTTTTTGAATTACATGTGCTTTTTTGAATCCATTTTAACTTCTCTAAATTTTTTCATTGAGAAAATAAATTCAAAATCAAAATATGCTTGATATATAAATTTTTTTAATTTTCAAAAATAATTTGAAACTCAAAAGCCGATTTAATTACTATTAGAAAGTCATGAAACTCAATAATATTAAAAAATTATAGACCAAAAATTTAATTTTAATGACTTGGTTAGTTTCTTCCTTACATATATCACATTTTTACAAAAAAAAAATTCACTACATAAATAAACTTCAAATCAAGTAAGACTTAAATGCGTTATACTTTTTAACAAATCTAATAATTTTTAGAAATCACTAAAAACTCAAAAGGGATCCAATTAATAACAAAAATTTATGGACAAAAATTGGTCAATAACATCTCTATTGTTTCTCTTTTATATAGAATCATATTTCTCCAATTTTTTTACTAAGTAAATAAACTCTAAGCTTGAATTCATTAATAAGTTTAATAATTTTCAAAAATAATTTAAAATTCAAATAATAAACTCATTAATACAAGAAATTTATAGATAAAATTTGGTTTACAATGACTTTATTATTTTGTTTTTGCACATAATTATATTTTTATAAATTTTCTCACTAAAGAATGAACTTCAAATCAAGTGACACTTTCTATTGAATTTTATAATGAGTATGAAATTTTTTTAAAATAGTTTGGAACTCAAAAAACAGATATAATAATAATAATAATAATAGTAATAGTAATAATATTAATAGACTAAAAATGATATATTATGAGTCTTGATTTTATTGTTTTTCCTATACATACAATTATATTTTTAAAATTTTCTCACTAGGTAAATAGATTGTAAATTAAGTAAAACATAATAAATAATTGAAATTCTTTAATGAATCTTTTAATTTTTAAGAATGATTTAGAATTCAAAAAATTAATCCAATTAATTGCATATTAAATCAAAGCATTTTAAAATATTATGTTCGTAATTAAGTACTAAATGAATGCATATATTGAAAACCTTGACTTTTAAAAAAATTAACTTTAATTGTTATTTGTTCTAAATAAAATATTACACAACTTTGTCTTTTTGAAGGAGGCCAAGAGAACAATTATTATTTTTAAATTATGATTATTTATTTTTAACAAAAAATTACAAAATATTAATATCCATATTTTTCTAACATATACTAAAATAGTATATTTTACAAAAATATAATTTATGATTTTATTATAATATTACTATTCATGTTTTATTAAAATTTATTTATTTATAATTACAAAAATATTTTATTTTTAATAAGACTCAAATTGAATTTACAATGTTTTTACAAAATCAAAATAGAAAAATTATTTTTTAAAATAACTTATCCAAACAAGCTATCTGTTTTTTATCTTTAAAAATAACTTGTCAAACATTCTTATTTTTATAAAATACTAAAAACTATTTTTATTTTTTTTTTACTAAAAACAAGCATTAGAAAACATGGCCAAATGACCCTTAATTTTCATGATTTTTATAAGTCATTTTCTTTTTGAATAAAAAAAACTATTGAAAAAAAAAAAAAGAGTTGAAAAGAGCTTATTAGTTGCATTTAGAATAATTCTAAACTCCTTTTTTTTTTTTTTTTTTTTTTTTGGTAAGTTAAACCTGGAGTTGAGATGTAAAGACAGATTTCATTAGGTCTCCATTGTTTTTTGTTGATACATAGTGTTCCATTGTCAGGGTTTTTTGCACCATGGACTACGTACAAAGAGAGTTAAACTTTCCAAATTTAAAGTACTTAAATTGAGAGTGTGCTTAGTAGTGTTTTTATTTGAAGTGTTTTAGTGAAAGTGTTTTTGTAAAAGTTACCCATCAAGTGTTTTTTCTTAAAAAAAAGAAAAAGAAAAAAAAAACACTGACAAACAAACTCTAAGTTTAAAAGTGGAAGACATATTTAATTTGAGCTTATTTGTGACTCAATGGTTCGAAACTAAGCTTTAATTTTGGAAAAATTACTTAATAGGAAAAGCTAGGGGTGAAAATGACTTGAAGGGATTACCTAAATTTATAAGTCCTTTGAAAACACAATTTTTTTATCAAATCGATTTGTCATTTGACTCAAAATTTTTAAAATACAACTTGTTAGAAAAGAAAGAAAGAAAAAAAAAAAAAAAAAAAACCATATGCACATCCATTGTTGCAATGCCCCTCTCTGCCCAATCCTTTCTTTTCTCCACATCGTTGGGGTGTCTTCATTGTTGTAAAAGCCATTTTGTACTTATATTTCACCATCGTTATGGTGCCTTCTCCGTCTAAGCCTTCCTTTTCTCGTCATCGTTAGGGTGTCTTTGTCGATGTTATTGTATTCTCTGTGTTATTTTCAACCTCATCTTTCTTATCCTATGCCAAATACTTTTTTGTAATTTTTTTCATTTAAATTTGAGAAATATTTTTTCTATGATTTCACTTTCTAAGGTTCATTTTAGGTACTTGTTCATACCAATTTGAATTTCCAAGGTTCTGACCCACTAAAATCATGTTGTGTTGTGGTTTACGGTCAAATGATCATTATACAGTTTTAGAATATTTATCTTCATTGTTACTTGGTGGTTTTTTAATGATCCATTTGGTTGTCAAGAAAACATCATAAAATGTAGGAGAATAAAATTTAAAAAATTCAAAGAAAATGTAATTTTTATTTTTTAAAAATTCAGCAATTTTAATATTTAAGAACCGTTAAAAACTTAAGTATGACTCATTAAGTGAGAAAGGTAGTTTGAGAGTATCTTGAAAAATAACGGGAAGTGCATGAAATTCTAAATATGTTTCATGCCCAAATTGTTACCACCAAATAATAAAAATATAGTTTAAAAAATGAGAAATTATATATACATCAATCTAATATTTTTATGGGTTAATTTCATTAAGACCCCTAAAGTTTAGTGTAAATATATTAAGTTATCATAGGTTTCAAATTTCATCACCCTATAAATATATTTTATATATAAAATTTATTTTTTAAAGAATAAAATTTAGTTTTTAGAAAATTGTTATGTACTCCTCTTTAAAATATTTTTATCTAAAATTTCTCTAAAAAATAATTTTTATAAATGGAATAAACTTATAAGGGTGTTAGTCGACTAATTTGAAGCTAATGATGGTTAGGTGTATTTATACTAAACCTCAGGGATCTCAATGAAATTAATTCATATTTCTATACATCTATTCTATTTAGACATTCACCTTAAAACATAAATCCTCCTCTCACACTCACCTAAATATCACCAATATATTGAAAAGTTCTCTTTTTTTTTTCCAAAAAAATTTCTTCTCCTAAACTTATTTGTCAATTAAAAAAAAACGTAGTTAACTGAAAACTAATTCCAAGTTTTTTTATGTGTTTTTTTTTTAATCCATATGCTAATATATTATTTGTTTCACATGAATATAATTTAGCGCTTGTTATTTATATAATTTTTAACAAATATTTGTCTAAAAATAATAATTAAAAAAAACGTTTAGGAATAACTTAAAAGTGATTTAGAAGTGAAACCCTTTGAAAAGATGAAAGAAAATTGAACAAAATAGAAAAAAAATCATGGATGCAAGAACCTCAAAAACAGGACACCCTTAAAGGGATATGGAGGTATACTATTGGATGTCTTGATACTAAAAAAAAGAAGTGTTAGACACTTCAAAAACCATCAAACCTTGCAATCTCAAACACTCTTGATTTTTATCAACACCTCAAAAAAGTGAAAAAAAAAAAATACACAAAAGTGATAAAAATACACTTCTAGTATCATCTATAAATGACTATTTGTTTATCTATTATTTGTTCAAAAATTTAGTTAGGATTTTGAAGCAATTAGAAGAGAGATAAATGTATGTTGAACTTTAATGGTATTTTGATCGTTTTATTAAAGGGTATTCTTGTCTTTAAAATATCCCAAACCAAGTAATTAAATGGATGCAGGTATAATTTCTTTTAAAAATAAGAATTTCTTAAAACATAACTGTAGACCCCGCATTTCGGCTCAATGCGTTTCCCACTCGATGGCGAGCTCGATTTTTATTTGAAAAATTGATTTTATTCATTGTTTGAAAAATGACTTGGAGTCGCCACTTATTTTTGTTTTATTTTTTTTAAAGGGTAAACAAAATAAGAAAGAAAAACCCTAAGTGTGACTCCTTATTTTGGAAAAGGCGGTCTGTGAAAAACCGGATCGGGTTCGGGGGTCAGGTTACTTATCGGGAAGGTACGGTACAGACCGTAGCGCCCCTTTAAGTCCCTAAAGTCGGGTCTCTACTAATAAAATGAAGCTAACATGGCAACCAATGAGAAAGACAATGAATACTCAAATCGATCATGCACATACAAATATCAAAACATGCATATAGCGGGACCAGAACGAGAATGAGTGCGTACCTAAACAACGAACCATCATGCGCTATCACGAGAGAAGGTTAGTGCATAATTAAAGAATAATCTCATGCATATCATAAAGCAGAATGGATCAATCAAGTGTGATACTCGAGCCGACCAATCAATCATCAAAAACATGTATGTAGGGCCCCCACCAAAGCCCATTTATTTTAGCATGAATTAATTTCGTAAATTCCATTAATTGGAATTACAAAAATTCATTATTCTTGCTTATGTAAAACCAAGAAAAACATAAGGTTTGAGAATCGGAGTAGAATTAAAAATTGTTCAAGTGAAAATTGGATTTTTGGAATTTATTTGAAAATTGGAGTTTTGGGAATCAAATTTGAAAATTGGAATTTTGGGAATTAAATTTAAGAATTGGAATTTTGGGAATTAAATTTGAAAGAAATTAGAATTTTGGAAATTAGAAATTAAGTTCGAAAATTGGAATTTTGAAGAATTGTTTAAAGATGAAATTTTAAAAATAAACAAATAAATAAATGAATAAAGTGATAATGATTAAATAAATTGATATAAAAATTGGAATTTCGAAAATTGGAATTAAATTTAAAAATCGGAATTTTAAAGAATTGTTTAAAGATGAAATTTTTAAGAATAAATAAATGAACAAATAAAAAGAATAATAATAAAAACGAAAATAATAATTAAATAATGAATGCGAATATTGGGAATTTTTTTTTTAAATTGAAACTTCAATTATGAAAATTGTTTAAAAGATGGAATTTAAAATAAATAAATTAATTAATAAAATTTGAGAATGGAATTTAAAAATAAATAAATGGATAAAATAATGATAATAACAGTAACAATAGTAATAATTACAATAATAATGGTAATTAAACAAATAAATGTGGAAGTTGAATTTTGGGAATTAAATGAAAATTGAGATTTTGAAAATTAGATTTAGAATTGAGATTTTCGGTTGGATATTAAAATATGGAGACATAAGTAATAATATTAAAATATAAGTTGTGTGGCTTTTGTTATTAGGAGTGGTTAGATGGCAAGAAAAAGAAAATCACCCGGGACCACCATATATTTAAGAGATTTGAGAGCAAAATATGTGGTCCCCACATATTAAATAGGTTTGGGAGCAAAACATGTGGCTGCATGCATAAGAGAGAGGATGGAAGGATATTTGAGTGGGGGAAAAGTCAAGGACAAAATGTGGGTATTACGCATGAGAGAGAATAAGAAGACGTTTGAGTGGTAAAAGAAAAAAACGCCCTGGTGACAAAGCTTGCATCCTTCCCTGGAGTGTTGTTGCTATTCATCACGTGAAAACATTCATCTCCGCGCCTCGGCATGCTTCAGACCAAGCCACAAAGTGGGAAACCACCTCGGGTATTATGAGATTGTGTGCACGGGATTAAGAAAATGAATATGAATGGAAGAGAGATTGAAAAGATAAATGGGAATATTGGCATGTGGTGAGTATGGAAAGATGATATAGAGAGAGAAACGGGTTTACGGGTATGGTTAAATTTAGAGAGGGAAGAGTGGTGAGGAAAAGAGCGGGTAAGCTGGATATTGGAAGGAGAACGGTGCTTAGTGAGGTGTTTACATTGGGGTGATGGGTGTGATGGTACATGAAATATGAGCAGTGGGTTTGATGGGTATGGAAACGTTAGAGAGAGAAAAGGTGGCAGCATGTAGGGGCATTGTGAAAGATGGATGTGTACGCGGGTGGATAGCAGTGGGTATGGTTGCATGAAGCATGAGCAATGGGTTTGAGAATGTAGAGAGAGAGTGGGTATGAATCAGCTAGCAAGTGGTATAAGCAAGATGCTCAAGTCACTGTGACGCTTCTGGAAGCGTGGAAGACCAAGGATGATGCTGAATGGGTGACACTTGGACGAAATATGGACACAAACAGCCTCTGTTGCACTGTTTTTGCGTATGAACCAACCCTGGCGATGATGTCTCCACCTAGACGAGAGAATGAAGGGATGAGACAAAGTCTGCATGATGAATGAATCCCCTCTAGACACAGACTGCCGCTTTGTTCTATTTTAGTGTTTGCCTTAGCAAGGGCATATACCTTCTTTCAAGAGCTGCCGCTCATACCATGTTTCATCAATCCCATATTTCATAACCACGTCTTCATGACTTTATTTATTGGACAGTCAAATCCACTTCTTCAATGCACAATCGACAGCACGAGGAGGGCAAACTTCAGTCTCTCCCCCACTGTTCTTACATCTGTCACTCTTGTTTAACCTCAGACCCAACACGCTACCTGTTTTGGATGATGAGCTCTTTGCATTGCAAGCTTCTCTGTTTACAGATATTAAAAGAAGAACACAGATCCTAAAAACAGAGCATACATCTCGTCAACATCCCTGCCTCATCTGAAACAAAGGATGACTCAATCGGTTCTATCGAATGCAAGAAACAACCTTCGTGTCTAGGTCTTCATTCACAGAAAGGATCACAAATATAGGAGCCAACACAACATAAGAAAAAAACGAGGGAAGGATAAACAAAGAATAAAGTAGGAAAAACATGAGTGTTTCAAGCCTCATGTCGGGTGATATCCATGGGTTGATACAGGTGAGAAGATCCCAAGCCAGAGCCATAAAAAAAAACGTGAGAAACAAATCTCATTAACTCCAAACTAAACCATAAGGATAATCAGCAAGATCAACAACAACAACAAACAAGTGATCCAGAAAAAAAAAAACAATGAAATTCAACATGAAATCCAACCCGGACTGATGAGCAATGCAAAGCAAACCAAAATGAGAAAGAGATGAGGAGTCAAATGGAGCAAGAGACTCACCCCAAACTCACCTGCAGCTGCCTTCTTTCTCTGTTATCTCCTTCTCTAGTAAGTTCTCCTCTAAGATCAATGGAACCCGCCAGCTCACCTCTCCTCTGCTCTGGATCCCCTGCTTGAAGCCAAAAAAACCTCCTTTTCTCTCCTCCTGTTTCTATCTTCCACAGCAAGCCACTACCTGCCTCCTCCTGTTCATGCATCAGCAAGTATGCTGCCTTTTACCCACCAGCATGGCCTGTGGCATGCCCATGCAGCTGATTTCCCGGGTATAGGGAAAAGGGGGCCCCCCACTTACCTCCAGTGCTGCCCGGCTCCTCTAATGCTATATTAAAAAACTAAGATCCCCCAAATGGGGACTACAATAACCCTTTTAAATTTAAGGTGATTCATGCCAAAGGAGAAAGTGAAAATATATTTATCAAATATGTTTCTAAATAACATGTGTGCTGGTGAAGTTAACATGTTCTTTTGATTTTTAGTTCATTGTAGGCTTTCAACTAATAAATTGTTTCCATATAGAAGTATACACATTAATGTTATATATATATATATATATATATATATATACTAGTAAGAAATATGAAAAAAGTACAATAAAAAAATTAATATGTGAATTTATTATTTCAAGACTTTATATAGAAATCAGGTAGAGATTGAAAATCAAATAATTGAATTAAACATGAAACCAAATTTAAAAAATAAATGGAATTAGATATAAATAAGATCACACTTTTTGGCACCAAATTTTATGATAATAAAATTATTTTTTAATCAATTTTCTTATATTAAAAAATAAATAAATACCATCTTGGTCCTTGGCATAACATTTATCAATCTTAATTTAAACCCATCATTTCTTTCTTTTACACTAAATTTGTAAATTTTTTTGAATTAATTATATTATATATAATTTAAATACTTTTTTTCTTTTATGTGAGAGATTTTGAATAGAAATCATAACAAAAATGACTTAATTTGAGCAAGAAATTTGTGGATTAAAAAAAAAAGAAAAATCTTTTAAAAAAAAATGAAAAAAGAAAAATAACGGATAGCATACTCGAAAGAGTTGAAGAGAAAATTTTGAAAAGAATAAAGAATGACAAAAGAAGAGAAAAAATTTCAAACTTTAAAGATGAAAAATGAAATGGTTACAAGAAATTTGAAAAGTTTTCAAACTTTTATTTATAAATTTTTATAACATGGATTATATTAATAGTGTGGTTTTAAAGATAATGAAATTTATAACTTTTAAGACATTTTTGGAATGAAAAAAGTGAAAAGTAAATAAAAAATCAATGATTGGTTTATGATACATTTTCTTTTAAAGAAAATAAAAAAAATATGTGTGGACCCCGCATTTCGGCTCATGCGTTTTCCACTCAACGGCGAACTCGATTTTTATTTTAAAATGATTATATTTGTTAAAAAATGACTTGAAGTCGTCACTTATTTTTGTTTTATTTTTAAAAGAGTAAACAAAATAAGAAAGAAAACCCTAAGTGTGACTCCTTATTTTGGAAAAGGTGGTCTGTGAAAAACCTGATCAGGCTTGGGGGTTAGGTTACTCATCAGGAAGGTACAATAAAGACCGTAGCACCTCTCTAAATCCCTAAAGTCGGGTCTCTACTAATAAAATGAAGCCAACATGGCAATTGATGAGGTAATCAATGAATAATCAGCATTATCGCACATATGAGAATCATATCATACATAGAGGATGACCAGAGTAAGAGTAGGTACATACTTGGTCAGCAAACGGCAACGCGCTATCATAAAATGGGGTTAGTGCATAACAATGAACATAAAATATGCCACTCATATCACCAAACAAGAGGAAGAACCCCCAATAGCACGCATGTTATTTCATTCAAATTCATTTTTATTTTAAAGAAAATGTGATGTTGGACCCTCATCAAAGCCCATTTTATTTTGAAGTGAATTAATTTCGTAAATTCCATCACTAGGAATTACAAGAATAAATTCACGCTTATTTTAAGACCTTTTAAAAATCATGGAAAATGTAAAAATGGCTTGCCGAATAAAAAATGACAATCAATTTTATTGAAAGAAATGAGATTTCTAGGACTTAAAAATGCTAAGGATGAAAAATGGGGGTTGAAATTATTCTTAAAATAAAATATAGCAGGTTTTCATGAAGAATGGGACTTTGGAAAAATCACTTGAAGAATGGGAGTATGGAAATTATTTTTAAAATAATAATAATAATAAATAAATAAACAAATGAATAAGCAAAATAAATGAATAAATAAATAAAAGTAAGAAAGGCCACGTGTCCAAGGGTTGCATGCCAAAGGTGGCCATGCAATTGAAAGCCTGCGGGGGTGGGTCCAGGTGGAAGAGCCTTGATTGAGTTGGGGCAAGTCCAAACTAGTTACAAGCCTGCCTAGGCCCACTACTGCGTCCAACTCTTGTTGGGCTTGGGCCATCAATGAAGACAAAATGCTCCTTTCTACTCTTAGTTCCATGCGGATAAACGGCAACCACACCACCAGAAAATCCAGCATGCAAATCCGAGATTGGACTCACATCGGGCAACATTTTCAGGATGCATTTGGAGCACTGTTCTCTCTCCCTCTGCCGAATATCTACATGGTGATGCAAAGTAAACCTTCAATCTCTATCACGACTCTTGCAAGGACTTGTCAACATTGCATACCCGCTGAATGACTGAGGTGCTGTTAACACCTTCAACGACCCCGGGTTGAGGTCTCAAACCCTGACCCACACCTCCAAGCCATGAAAAAAAGGAAATGGAGCTGTGTGCATGGTGATGATATCGGCTGTCAATGACGGGTATGAGGAGGAAATAGGTGTGGCGGGTGTGCACGCATGAAGGATAAATGGGTATGGAATGAGTACACTCACGCATGGAAAGTGGGAAGGTGATGAAGTGAGGTGGATTCGCCAGTGGGGGTGAGCGGGAAGCGGGCATGGCGGGCATGAACAAAAATGGGTATATGATAGGGTGTAGAGAGAGAAAAGGTGGCAACATGCATGGTATCATGAAAGGTGGGTATGGAGAAAGGAATGGGTATGAAGATGAGAGATGGATGGGTGAGGAATGGGTGGTGAGTGAATTAAGGAGGGAAAGTGAATTCGGTGGTAGTGGGCATGAGAAACTGCGAAATCATTGTCTTCAAAACCACCAAAACATTTTTTTTTCTCGTTGTTTTTAACCCCATCCGGCGTCAACAACGTTCTTAGATGAGTGAGCAATGCTTAAGAGACAATTAAGAACCCGTTAACGAAGCCGCGCCCACAGGCGGGGGCATCTATATGAATATGACACCAGATGGATATATGTTGGGGAAAGGCGACAACGGCAGGCACTGGGATCGTGATGAGTTCTCCTGAAGGCGAGATGGTAATGGATGAGGGGTCTTTCTCACGACTGATGTGTCATTAATCATCTGCTGAAACTCATCAAACTAAGGGCGCAAAGTGGCAGATGTTCGTCTTCTACAATGCGAATCCGAGCACGAGTTCCACTGCATATATTTCCTGAATTATTGCCCACCTTTACCAATGACGCTTCTGATCACTCTCACAGGCCACACTTCCACCCCGATACCATGCTGCTCCTTGCCAATGATGAACACATTGCCCAAACGAGTTGCAAATTCATGCCCAACAGCATTCTGAACGTGGATGGTCTCAAAGACTCCCTTGTTTGTTGATCTCTTTAACCCCCTTCCTGAAGAATATCATTGTTCCACGTGGCCCACGTAGAGACTTATGCGTTGTGGTTGTCACAATATCAGCATATTCAAAAGGAGATTGGATAACTCCAGCAGCAACCACCCCACTAATATGTGCCATGCCTACCAACATGACAGCTTTCTGCTTGTCACACACCTTGCGGATGCATGCATAACCATGAAGATGTGCATAGGCACTTGCGCCAGCAACAATTAGTTTGGGTCTGAAGAGGGCAGCGCTTTTCTCCGACTGGTCATAGTCAATGTATCCAGTTCTTTCATCCAATCTGTATAACATTGTCTCGAAAAAAAAAAATGTAGACACAACAGATATCTTCATGGTGTCGGTCTGGTAACCATGTGGAAGGTGCCTACTATGAGGAAGATCAAGTGCCATGATTCTCTCATGAGGTTTTAATAATGCAGTGTAAGCTTGAAAGTTGGCAGGGGATCCAGGTAATGACTGCGCATTGACTCCCCATTTTGCAGCAACCCTATGATTGAGGGGCATCTGATCGAAGTGTCAAACTCTGTGTCCTTTCCCCAACCCTCTCAACTGAGCAACATATTCTGCTACTTTCTTGATGGACTCCACCTGCTCGGTCAAGAACTCACTTTCAATGAATTCTACCACATGAAAGTCATCATTTTCTACAGGGACTACGTGTGGATCCTGAAGCTTCTGAGTAGTTAACATTTCCAGAGCCATTGCTAGCCCCATTGCATGCAACGCATCATTATCGAATTCTGAAGGTGGCCTCATCATGACCCGTAACATCACTTTTCCTTCATACTTATTTTGGTGTCCCCTCAGTTCCTCAGCATGCTCTCTTTCTTTCACGCACACAGTAGAACGGTGGACTAAATGAATGGGGTTTCTGAACCACCTATAGTCTGAATGTGGGTTTGGGTGGTTGAGTGGGAAATGGGTATGAGATTAATGGAACGGGTGGTGGTATGAATCTTATGAGGAGGCCTGAGAAGGATGATAGGGGCTATGTGCATGAGCTACATGCACATGGGAGGATATAGGATAGTTGAATGGAGGATGAATGGTGGAGGATGAATGGCACTGGGTCTTGTTCATGGATACGGACGGCTAGCAAGGCGGTGTGATGGTGTTTCAGCCAAAGAGACAGCAACAACAACAGGTTCATTGGAAGTTGTACCCATTTCAGATGGACTTGTATACATGGTAAGGGTGTTGGCTGCATGCAGTGGGCAAAATGGATGAAGAAATATGGATATGAAGAGTGGAGGTGTGAGAGAGATGAATGCGAATATGAGCAAGACGGGTATGTGATGGGTATGGGAATAATGGAAATATGCATGGGTATTATGAAAGGTGGATATGGGGATGTGCATGGGTAAGAAATGGGAATAACAATGGGTGTGAATACTGAGAGGTAGTGAAATGAAGGTAGCTTTGCTCATATGGATTCTACACAATGGCCTAACCAAATGGATAACCTCACCACCGCCGTTAGCGTAGACAGAGAACTTGCCGGCGAGGAACTCCGGCAATGCTATCTCAAAACTGCAAGCATCAAAAGAGTGTAACGCTTTCTGGGTTGACAGCGTTGGAGAGTTTCCTGGACTCACATGTCTGTCAAGTGGCCCTCACCTACGGCCAGGTATACTATATCTTGAAGAGCCACAAAGTGGAAAACCACTTCTTGTATTCTGAGATTGCCTGCCTCCATTGGAATCCATTTGGTCAATAGCTCAACGTCATGCACTGTCATTCCCGTGCAATTGGATTTTGGTAAAGGATTTTCGCCATGCATGCAATCAAACTCTCTATCCATTCCAATCCCACCAACAGACATGGCTTGCTATGCTCCAGGACATCATGGGACGCTGGGTCTTGAAGGCTCCGAACCCAATCCACGTCACAGTGGGGTGGTCAGCAACACAAAGCTTTTCTGGGCTCAATACGTGGCAATTTTTCTGTAAGGCAGCAGCGAGACTTAACAATATGGTTCGTTGATTCCTTTACTGCTCTGATCCCAAAATGGGGATTGAGGCCACGTCGAGTGGATACTGAGGTTGATGCCCTCATGGGATTTTTTTGTTTCCTCAGGACTTTCTCCTCGAAGCAATCACGGCTTGAGGTAAGTAAAGCAAAACCGCCAGCGGCTCATTCGGACCCACAATCGCATTCAGAACACAAACTCTGTTCATAGAGATATTGTCAGGGTTATGTTATGTCATTTTGATAAACGTGCTTCAACCACATGCTTATTGGAAGTATAATGATTCCAATAACTACCCTTTTTATTCGGAGATCTTGATCCTCCATTTCAACTTCACGTAGCCACAGGGGTTGGGGAGACATGAGGGATTGAAAAGTAGTGGAAATAGGGCAAGTGAGGGAGAATGGGTATGAATGGATATGGTCATGTGTTGGGTTAGGGGCATGGTGGCATGAGGTTGAGTGACCGTTGAAAGATGGCCATAGGTGCACGCATGATGAGTACGTTCAGCATGTGGCTAAAAGGGATAGTATAATGACTCGGTTTGGGATTCAGATATGATGGAAAGGGAACTGTGATGTATGATCTTGAGAAGGGCTTAGGGTGGCTTTTGCCTGGCGTAGGAAATGGGTTTGAATAGATGAGGTGGTGGAACGGGAAAACAGTGAAACCTAGTCTCAAATTCTGCCCATAGTCCACAGAAAGACACTCCAGCAGCAAAGATCTGAGAACTGAGCCAGTCCCTCCATCGACAATCATGAAAAAAACGAAGAACCCTTAGAACCCCAATGCAATTGTCAGCAAGCTTTCTGATCGTGTCAAGGCACAAATCCATGATCTCCTTCAACTTCTTTAATGAGCCAACATTCTCCATTTTTGCAATCACGGAAATGTAACTAATGCTTCAAAAGTCCCCCTCTGCTTACATCTGGCTCCTCCTCTTCCTTTTGAACCACAAACTATCAACAAGAAAGCCCAAAACCACAGGTACGGCTCGGCTCGGCTCGTTTTATTCAAACCTCATATCAAATAATCCACCCATCACAGTGAGAATATAGGGATGAAAGCAAGAACATAAGTTAGAGTGAATGCTGAGGCTAGAACCAGTAGGATGACATGCAACACACAACTGCATGTATAGGGCCTCATTTCAGGAGGCTCAAAACAGGTGGGATTCTTGAAACTGGGTTAGCACAGTGTATATAAAGCGGAGTCATACGAGCCCCCAAACTAAACCACAAGAATGGCAATGAGATCAACAACAACAAAGTAGGAACATGATCCAGAAATCAACGGAGTTCAGGGTGTAACCCTCGTCATCCATTCCCAAATCGACAAACAAATACAAAGCAAACAAATGGGAAGGAGATGAGGAGTATAAAAATCAAAGTAAGCAAGGAACTCACCTCAAGCTCACCTGCAGCCAATCTCTTTCTCTATTATCTCCTTCTCCAAGCTTCACTCTCAAAACCTCTCTGTAAACCTCATCAGAATACGCTCCTCTGCTCTCCAGGTCCTCCCTTGCTCCAGCAAAAGAACCTCCCTCCAGAAAGAATCCCCCCACCTCTCTTCAGAATATCCTCCCTTTTCTTCCTTGTTTCTGTCTTCCTTATCAAGCCACTACCTGCTGTTCACCGATCAGCAAGCATGTCATCTTCAACCACCCCATGGCCAGCCACGCTCCTTGCCGCCACCCCCCTTACTTTAAAAAAACTTAAATGGAAAAATTCCACTCTCCCGTATGCTCATGAAATGCCCTTTGTTTCGAATTATAAAAATAGTAATAATAAAATAGTAACAACAAACCATTACACTTGTTTTGAAAAGAGGGTCTATAATATGTTAAATTTTAAAATTCTTATGAAAAATTCATTGACTTATATTATGCTATTAAAAATTATATTTTTAATTCTTTTTTAAAATCTATTATATATTTTATAAAACTTATTATTATTTTTTGTTTGTAAAGATATAAAATAGAATCAGATTAAATTAAATAATTTCATATCAGAAAATAGAATCCAAATTAAATTAAACAATTTCATATCAAAGAAAAATATATAATATATCAAATTATTCAATCAAATGAAAAATATATAAAAGAAAAATTAGTTTTGTTCTAAAACTATTTAAAAAATCAAAAGAATTAAAATGTCAATAGAATATTTTTCATCATTTTAGTAAATTTTATATCAAAATCTTGATATTTTTAAAACAGTATAGTAATTTTCTTAATAAATTTAAAGTTGTTTAAATAAATAATGTAAATGAGTGATGAAACTTTTTATTTAATAATTATCTATAATATAATAAATGTTATTATTAATCACTATTATTTAATTAAATATAAAAGTTTAAAAGATTTAAATATCTCAAAATGAATGGAAATCACTATTACGGTTATAAAAAGTAAAAAGTTTCATGTAATTTTTTTTTTATAAAAAAAACTAATTAGAAATGAAAGATAGGTTAGGATAAGAAAAAAAATTAATAATAAATATAAGTATTAAATAGATTTTATTTATTTTCTCAAAACACACTCAAATATGATTTAAAATACTTCAAATTTGTTATTTTTTTTTTTTATAAAAAAACCTGATTTATGGGAGAGTTGCAAACAAACCTTAACTATCTTTCATCTAAATTCTAAATCTAAAATAAAAAAAATACTTTGTGATGACCTCCTACCATAACTAAACTTCTTTACATACATATTATAAATAAGCCAAAATCAATGATTGAGGCTAATAAACATTATATTGGTAGATCATATCATCCTTTGTCAAATAAGATGAAGGATGAAGTAGTTATGTTGGAAGGGATCCTAAAGATGAATGCCCGATTTGATAGGTTTTCCGTAAACATTATAATTTTCTTTTATAGTTTTTTGAGAGTAGTTTTTAGGATTGAATTTGAATATAAAATAAAAATAAAGTATTGAATTTGAATATAAAATCAAAATGAAGTTATAAAATACGGATGTCTTTTATGTCAAGTAATTAAAAAAAAAAATTAAATTAAAGCCTTATTGATGGAATAGAAATTGGAAACAAATAAAATGATTAAATTTTTTATTACCTTCTATGTTTGTGACGCCAATTTCAAGAATGACTTATGTCAAACCTAAGAAAATAAAATGATTAAATTCCCATTTAAGTTAATTATGAGTATGAAAAATATTAAATTTTGAATTAGCTTTTTAGGATTGTGATGGTAATTTTAAGAATGATTTGTGTTACATCAAATAATTAAAACTATAACAAAATGAAAAGATTAAATTATTTTGAAAACATTAAATTATCATTTAAATTGATTATTAGTATTTCAAGAAATAAAAAAGTGAAAAGCAACTCCTATATTTATAAGTGATATATATATATATATACAAAAGAAAAGAAAAAAAAAAAACATCAAAGGACTAGTATTTCTTAAATCCGGAACGGGAATACTCATATCTCCAGCCCCAAACACCCGCCTATCTAAAAACCCTAGCCCTATAAATTGTTCCATTCCTAAAGGGCAGCCCCTATTGCGCTCCGTTCCTCGAGCTCAGATCATTTTTCTGTTTTCATGGTAAATTTTCCGACTGGTTCTCCTTGGATTTGTATCTTTTTCACCTATCTGTTTGGTTGCTAAGAAACTGTAGGGAAAGAAAGTCTTAATTTCTCAGCAGACAAACAGATCTCTTGATTTCGAGTACTGACATGTGAGTTGGTTTGTGTTGTAGGCGCCGAAGAAGGAAAAGGCTCCTCCACCGTCTTCGAAGCCCGCCAAATCTGGCGGAGGCAAACAGAAAAAGAAGGTAATTCTAGGGTTAGGGTTTTCATGTTTCGTTCTGTTTTTTTAGCTTGTTGAGTTTTGAAGATATTGCTTACGATTTTTGTATTCAGTGCTATGTTTTAGTCTGTGGAAAGAGGGAAACTCATGTTTGTCGAAGCCTGATTAATTCCCCGTTTGTTTGCTAAGAAATTTTGGGAAAATAAGACAAATTCGGTTTTTTTTCTTCTTTTTTATCTCGTTAACTTGGAAAAACTAAATCATCAAAGCCCCAACTCTCTGGTTACTAATGCAACCACTTACATGAGGTTTTTCATAGATTTTCTCTCTGCCAAACAGAAAATTAGTTAATTCTTTAGAGTTTTTAATTCATCTTTAGTGGATGCTGAGATTTCAATTGTGCTTGATACTCAGAAATGGAGCAAAGGTAAGCAAAAGGAGAAGGTGAACAACATGGTTTTGTTCGATCAAGGTACTTATGACAAGCTTCTCTCTGAAGTTCCTAAGTACAAGCTTATTACTCCATCGATCCTGTCCGACAGACTCAGGGTAATTTTCTGGTTTTGCATTTTTTAGCAGTATATGTTGCGTTTTTCTGTCTTAATCTATATCTAACAGTTCACAGTCCTTGGATAGGTATTTTCATCTTAACATTCATTAATTAAAATTGCAACTTAGATCATCTCTGGTTTTGAGTTGGATGGTTGGGAACATATTAGTCCTTCGTATTAAATGACATTCATACATTATGTGTGATTTTGGCATAGAAATCACTTTATGTGCTATGGTGTTGATCATTCCATGGCTTTCTAATTTAAGATATCTAAGTGAAAAAAAAAAAAAATCCAAGAAAAAGAGTTTATAGCTAGAAGTGGACTTACTGTTATGTGTTGTTGAAGTAGTCCTTTGAAGAAAAAAGGCAAAAAGGAGAAGGAAACAAGTTAAAAATAGGGGATCTAAGACACGTCTTTTATCTTTAATTGATCACGTCTTCTTCATTTAATGCTTGAGTTAGTAGTAATTGAACTGGTGTTTGTATGAATTGTTGATGGGTGGGAACTGAGACCTGTTTTGTGATTATTTTCAATTTGTGATACTGGCTTTTGTTAATGATACTTCGAAATGTATCTAATAAAGTTATATTGGTATATCTGTCTATGAATTTTCTGAATGATAACAAGAAAGAAATTTTCGTGTTCCTGATTATGTCCCTTGGTGTTTACTGATTGCTGTTATGTAGGAAAGTTATGCAGATGCCATATCACACTCTTTATTTTAACAGTCTTACGCAAAATAAATCAACATCGATGAACCATAACTGCTGTTTTTCTAACAGATTATTTGAATCAATTGCTACCCTCCTCTTATCGAATGCTTTATTATTGCATTTCACCTGTTAAAAACAATCATATCTGAGTTGTGACAACTGGATAATCATTGACATAAGACATCTGTTGCCATCTGTTTTCTTTGCAAACTTTCAATTTTGTTAGATTTGGTCCAAGCAAAGATAATGGGAAAAATAGAGAATTTAGAGCTTACAAAAACCATATCAGCAAAGAAATTTATAAGAGGCCTAGTGTTTAATATATTTTACTTTATATATATATAATACAGTCTCTTTATTTCTCTGAGTCATCTATCATCATTTTATTGAGTTGCGACACGTTTCGGTTTCAGACAAGTAGAAGCAGCATGGGATGCTGGCTGCTGAAAATCTTAGTTACCCTTTTCATTGTGATTGATCGCCTTTTGATCTATCCATAAAACAATCAAATACTAGCATATTTAGAACGTGAATCTTTTTTGCATTCTTGGGAAGGGCTTTATTATTTATTTTTATTTTTTAAAAAAAACTATTGACATCTACTGTAATGCCAGCAGTAATGCCAAAATTGATATTTGGGATGGTTAACTGATGAGTCTGTCTGATACCCTCATCTTTTTCGAATCTGCAGATTAATGGATCGCTAGCACGCAGGGCAATCAAGGATTTGATGGCAAGAGGTTCGATTAGGATGGTATCAGCTCATGCTAGCCAGCAGATTTACACCAGGGCCACCAATCACTAGTAGCCAGCAGCCAGAATTTCTTATATTGCCAAGAGTTAAAATGGAAACTTGGCAAGAGTTAATAGAAACTAGTGATTCCTTTTTGTTTTGTTCATCTGTTTTATGAAAATTATCAGTGTCATTAGCAACTTAATTGTCTTGATGAGGTCTAGTTTTTGAGGTTTTATGCATATTACATTGTGGTACCGGGTATGAAGTTTTGATTTGAAATCATGCTCCATATTCTGCATGTTATTTGTTTCCACTGAACGGGCCAAGTACGCAGCATGAAAAGATGGTGGTTGAGGAAGCTACGGATGAAGTGTATGCTTCTTGAATCAATTTAGCCATGATGATTTGATCACTTGAAATTGCTCATGATTTGATGTCTAACAGCCTTCCGACTTCAATTTGTTGGTTGGAAAATGAGCACTTACGTCTCATTATTCTTTGCTGCCGTGGCATTGGTAACCAGATATGCAAGGATGCCAATTAATATTATTATTATTGGTGCCATTGAACTGGTAAACTCCATGCTTTTCCTTTTCTGTATTAAAAATCTTAATATCATTATTAGTTTTTAAAATCTTATTATTATTATTATTATCATTATTATTATTGGCTCTACTCAACCAGTAGATATTGATATTGGATTCCATACTTTTTCATTTTCTGTTTCTAAAATCAGAAAATTATTATTATTATTATTATTATTATTATTATTATTGGCTCTACTCAACTGGTAGATATTGGATTCCGGGCTTTTCTTTTTCTGTTTTTAAAATCAGAAAATAAGATATAAAAATTTTTATAACATCATATTTAAATAAGTAGGGAGAATTGTGCTTTCAGCTATTGGGCTTGATAATTGATATAAGGTCCTATTGATTACAAGGATATGGATATGAGTTAATAATAAAAAAGAAAAAAAACACTATTTGACTCATTCCACGGGCTCTTAACATGTCACTATTAGCAAATTCATCCTTATTTAACCATTTTTTAATTTTTCATTGTTTTTTTTAACTCTTATAGATAATTGAAAACCCAACAACATTTTCTATTTTTAAATTATAAATAAGCAAAAATTATATTAATGACTCAAAAACTATTTTGAAAAATACATTCTAAAAAAATATTAATTTAAATGAATAAAAATTATCGTTTATATTTTAGAAGTAAATAATTTAATGATTAAAACACTATTCAAAATAAACATATTCACTATTTTCTTTCCTTTAATACTAAAAAGTGTTTTAAAGTTTATCATTTTTTACTATTATAAAATAAAAAGTTCAATTTTTTTTTTTAATCTTCTTCCTTATTTTAATTGAGTATGACTTTTGGTAATAAGTTATATGAAATGTTACAAATTTGTTTACTAAGGATTTTTTTTTAATGATTTGAATTAATTGAAAATTTATCAAAATAATAAAAAGAAAAAGAAAGAAAGAGGATGGATGTAAAGTTTTTATTTTAAATATCCAATTAAAATGTTTTGCGTATGACTTAATTTTAGAAGTTGATTATATCAATACATAGTATAATATAATAGATTTTTTCTTATATAAAAAGGTTGAATGATATATTTACTTATTTTAAATGAAAACAAGTAGTTAAAAATTATATAGATTATGTTTGAGTTTGGTTTAAAAATATTTTTCTAGTTTTTATTTTTTATTTTTATTTTCTATATTGTTTCTAAAAAATAAAAACTACTTTTAAAAATGAAAATTGAAAACCTTGTTAGTACTATTTTTTTATATGAAAATAATAAAAAGAATTAAATTTCATTTATTGATTATTCTTTTTTATTTTTTCTATTAGTTATTTTAATAATAAAATAAAAAATATAATATGTTCACAATTAAACCAAGGAATTGGCCAATTGTGCATTTTTTCACAAAAATATAATATTTTCACAAAAGAAGTCGGATTTAAGTTTTCCACCATTTCTCAACCAAACTATTGGAATAATGTTTAATATGCCTATAGGCACACATTCATTGCAGGGATATGAAATTTGCACCACTATACAAGTTCACTAACTGTACAAGGGGTGTACAAGGCTATATTTCGTGAAAGATTTCAATCGATTTTGAACCATTCATTTATTTTCCTTGTCACTTACGGATTGTATACTCATGTCATACACTTTATTTAACTCCCTCATGGAAATTCAATTACTTTCCCTAGTTTGACCTAAGTCATCTACCATTTTTTCAACCAAACCATTGGAAACATAGTTAACACACCCATGTGGACACATAATTTAGGAGGGATATGGAATTTGTACCACTATACAAGGGTATTACATTAACTATACAGGGTAAATGTACTAAGTGTACAAGGGTGTACAAGACTACCCTTTTTTGAATATCTTGAAGACTTTAATTATGCCAATTACCCTATTTTTGGAAGAGTAGTAAATTTGTCTTAGAAATATTATCTTCTTATATATATATATATATATATATATATATATATATATATATATGCACGTGAGTGTTTACATTATTTCTAAAATAATATAAGAAATAATAAACACCATGCGTCTAATTTGCAAGTTAGAAAAAAAAAAAAGAATAATAATATTTTATGAGGTATTTAAAAATTATTTAATATATATGAGAAATAATGTACAACATATTTATTATTTTGTAAGTAAGAAACAAAAAAATATTTTCTAAGGGATTTAAAATATATTTATTATATTCTATAAGTTTGAAAAAAAAATAAAAATTGATGATGTCTAATTTGCAAGTTAGAACAAACGAAGAGTACTAATATTTTACGAGGTTTTTAAAAATTGTTTAATATATATGAGAAACAATGTAAGTTTGAAATAAAGAATAATATTTGTTATATATTATGGAAGTTTCCAAGGTATTTAAATAATATTTATTATATATTATGTAAGTTTGAAAAAAAAGAAAAGAATAATGTTTGATGAAGTATTTAAAAGTTATTTACTTCAAAAATGCATTTGGTAATAATAATTTTTAACTATTTATCTCTCATGTTCAATTTTTTGGAGAAAAATGATTGGAAAATCATTCAACTTGGTCCCACTAATAAATGTGAGAGAAGGTGAAAGAGTGAAAGAGAGGATGAGAAAGGTGGGGTAGTCGGTTAGTTTTTCTATTTAATAGCCAAGGGTATTTTAGGAATTTTTAAAGGCAAATATCCTTCATCTCAATTTCTACTCTTTCATTGGGTTTTGAGTTTAATTATGAAGTAATAGGAGGGCCTTGAGCTAATTAGCAAGCACAACTAATCTCAAAACACAATTCTCCTGAAAATTATTGTATAGGTTGGTTTAAGTGTGAAAATGACTAGAAGGATCACTCAATATGATAAGTCTTAAAAAAAAGGTGAAGAGAAATTTTAAAAATTTAGAAAATTTAAAAATTCTTCTTAAGTCCTCACAAAGGTGAAGAGAAATTTTGAAAATTCCTTCGAGGTCAACTTTTTTAAAATTACCAAAATGACCTTTAGTAACCAGAATACCAATAAAAAAAAAAATCCAAAAAGAATAGTCCTAGTGGAGTCAAAACCTTTAAAAAGTTGCTATCTTTGTGTATCAACCAAGAAAAAGAAAAAAGAGAAAAATTACTTTAGCCTAGCCTCAGGTCCACAAAGTTCAATTTCTACAAAAAGTTTATTTATTTATTTATGTGAATCAATCAAGGAATCCATAAGGGTAAGAAGAAATAATTTTTTGTAAATACCTAAAAAAGGTATGTGAAATTCAATTTATGCAAACAACTTGTTTTTTTTGTTTTTGTTTTTGTTTTTGTTTTTGTTTTTTGTTTTGTTTTGTTTTGTTTGTTTTTTTGTTTGTTTGTTTGTTTTTTTTTTTTGAGTTGTTCATAGCATCTAGAGCCCTGAGCTCACAACCTAAATTCGTTCATGTCATTCATAGCCTTGAGCCCTTCATAGCATCTAAAGCCCTGAGCTCATGACCCAGAGTAGTTCATATCACCCATAACCCTGAGCTTTTACTAGCATCTAGAGCACTAAGCTCACGACCCCAAGTCGTTCATGTCATCCACCTTCCTAAGCTGTTCACAACATCCAGTGCCCAAAGCTGATGACCTCGAGTCGTTCAAACCATCCACAACATTGTGTTGTTTATATCATCTAGAGCCCTGAGCTCACAACCCCGAGTAGTTCATATCATGCATAACACTAAGCTTTTCATAGCATCTAACGTCATTATCTCATAGGACCTCGAGTGGTTCATCTCATCCATAACCATAAATTGCTTATAGCATCTAGAGTTTTGAGCTCACTTCCTAGAGTTGTTCATGTCATCCACAACCCTGAGTGGTTGACTACATCTAGAGCCCTAAGCTAATAACCTTGAGTCATTCAAATCATCCATAACCTTAAGTTGTTCATAGCATATAGGGCCCTAAGCTTTCGACCTAGATTCGTTCAGGTCATCCACAACCTAGAGTCGTTCATAGCATCTAGAGCCTTGAGCTCACGAGTGTGAGTCATCCATATCATATACATCCCTTAGCTTTTCATAGCATCTAGAGCCTTAAGCTCATAGCCCATAGTTGTTTAGAGCCATTAAAGCCCTAGGCTAATGACCCGAAGTCATTAATGTCATCTACTACCCTAAGTTGTTCATAGCATCTAGAGCCCCGCTCATGATCCAAAGTCGTTCATATCATCCATAGCCCTAAGCTATTCATAGCATCTAGAGCCTTAAGCTCATGACCCAGAATCATTCATACCATCCACAACCCTGAGCTTTTTATAACATCTTGAGCCCTGAGCTTATAGAACTTTGAGTCGTTCATGTCATCCACATCCCTAAGTTGTTCATAGTGTTGAGTACCTATAGCTCATGACCTAGAGTCATTCATGTCATCCACGACCCTAAGTTGTTCAAAGCATCTAGAGACCTGAGCTCATGACCTAGAGTCATTCATGACATCTATAGCCCTGAGTTATTCACAACATCAAATGTCCTGAGCTTATGACCTCAAGTTGTTCAAATCACCCATAACATTGAGTTTTTCATAACATCTAGAGCCTTGAGCTCATGACGCAGATTTGTTCATATCATCCATAGCCTTGAGTTGTTTAAAGCATCTAGAGACTAAAGTTGATGACCCTAAGTCATTGATATCATCCATAACCTTGAGCTATTCATAGCATTTAGAGCCCTGAGCTCATGACTCTAAGTGTTTATATCATCCACAACCCTAAGGTGTTCATAGCATTTAGTGCCCTTAGCTCATGACTTGGAGTCATTCATGTCATCCATAGCCTTCAGTTGTTTAAACCATCTAAACCCTTGGCTTATGACCCACATTCTTTCATGTCATCCAAAACCCTAAGGTGTGCACAACATTTAGAGCCCTAACATCATGACTTAGAGTCGTTGATGTCATTCACAACCTTAAGCTATTTTTAGCATCTAAAGCCTTGAGCTCATGACCCAGAGTCCTTCATAGCATCTACAAACTTATGCTACTAACAACATCTAGAGCCTTGAGCTTATGGGAACTTGAGTCCTTCATATCATCCATAACCCTGAGATGCTCATGGCTTCTAGAGCCTTGAGCTCATGACCAAGAGTCGTTCATTTCATTAACAACCCTAAGTTGTTTCATAGCATCTAAAGCCTTAAGCTCATAATCCGGAGTTGTTCATGTCATCCATAACCCTGAGCTATTCATAGTATCTAAAGCCTTGAGCTCACATCCTTAAGTTGCTCCTATCATCCAAAACCTCAAGCCGTTCATAGCATCTAGAGTCGTGAACACACATCCTCAAGTCGCTCATATCATCCAGAACCCTCAATTCTTCATTGCATCTAGAACTCTAAGCTCATAACCCTGAATTGTTAATATCATCCACAACCTTTAGCTTTTCATAGCATTTAGGGCTTTGAGCTCATGACTCAGAGTCATTCATGTCATCCATAGCTATTTTTAGCTTCTAAAGCCCTGAACTCATGAGAGCCCTAAGCTAATAACCCTGAGTCATTCAAATCATCCACAACTTTAAGTTGTTCATAGCATCTAGAGTGCTCAACTCACGAGCTTGTGTCATTCATGTCATCTACCAGCCTTGAGCTGTTCGTAACATCTAGAGCCTTTAGCTCATGACCTTGAGTCATTTAAATCACCCATAACATTGAGTTGTTCATAGAATCTGGAGCCTTGAGCATGCAACATGGGGTTGATCATGTCATCCAAAACCTTGAGTTGTTCAAAGCATCTAAAGCCTAGAGCTCATGACCTTGAGTCGTTCATATCATTCATAGCCTTGAGCTCTTCATAACACCTAGAGCCTTGAGCTAACGACCCCGAGTCCTTCATATCATCCACTACCTTGAGGTGTTGATAACATTTAGTGTCCTTGGCTCTTGACTTAGAGTTATTCATCTCATCCACAACCTTGAGCTATTTAGACCATCTAAACCCAAAGCTCACATCCTAGAGTCATTCATATCATCCACAACCTTAAGCTATTCATAACATCTAGAGCCTTGAGATCACTACCCGATGTCATTATTGTCATCCACCACCTTGAGTTGTTCATAGCATCTAAAGCCTTAAGTTAACGACCCAGAGTCGGTTGTTGTTAGGATAGAGCCCTTAAAAGCATGAGATAATGTAATAAATTTGGAATTAATTAATTATTTAATGTATTATACTTCATGAGCATTCTTGTCTGCATCTTTTGCATTATACGTGACTTTAGTGCATTGGAGTTGTATAAAAGATCTAAGTCATTGGTTCTTTGTAAATAGATGACTTGTTCATAGTCGGTTGATGGGCACATGCAACCTATTAGAGGTTATAGTGCTCTACCTTCTAATTGGAGGGATGGTTGGTCATAGCTATTGGGATGGGTTTCCCATAGTGAGTGCACTAGTGTGTATGGTTTCACATTGGACAAGACCTATGGTGAGTTATGACTTAAGGCTATCAAGTAGTCATGACTCCACCAAAGTGCTTCATTGTATTGTCTCTCAACCTTGAAATAATATTAAGCTTATGTTGAAGTCAGTAGTAACTTTGACTTATGGGTGAGAATGTGAGTTGATCATATATTCCTTATGGATTAGGTCACTGTTGATAGAATCCGGTAGCAATAGGTATTCTCAATAGAGGCACCCTGATATCTCTTAAGATTGAGATAGTGTGTCCCCTTGGGTGATCCTAAGGAGGTGTTTTCATGGAAACTATGGCCATAGTAGTTCCTTAAGTGGAACTTGATATAGGCTCTTTGACAACTAAGATATGTCAATTGAACACAAAATAGGAGGATCCATAACTCAAGGATGGTGGAGGTAGTCTTAAAAGTCTAATAGCTTTCACCTTGTTAGACTATGGACACCAGTTCATGGGGAGACTAAACACATAAATAGCAGGTCATAAACCCGAGCACTCAGTGTCTCATTGTTATTTACATATGATACTAGAGTTCAGTTGATTTTTTATAGTGGGATGTTGAATCAACTTTAGAATTGGATTCTGAAGGAGCCAATATTCTTAGAGGTCCAAATGGTCCCCACTCTGAGCTCATGTACCACATTGGCATGGGTTATGAGGGTCGAATTGGCTCTAGGTTCACTATTATGCATAAGGGTGTTTTGGTAATTATGTAATAGCATGAATGACTCTAAGCCACTAGCTTATGCCTTTAGATGCTATGAACAACTCAAGGTCATTGATCACAAGAGCCACTCTCAATCGTGAGTTCAGGGCTTAGATGTTATACACAACTCTAGGTTATGGTTGACATGAACAACTCTGGGTCGTGAGCTTAGGGCTTTAGATGCTATGAAGTGCTCAAGGTTGTTGATGAAAAGAAATGCTCCAGGTTGTGCGCTCAAGACTCTAGATTCTATGAACTACTTAGGGTTGTGGATAACATGACTGACTTTGAGTCGTGAGCTTAGGGCCTTAGATGCAATGAAAAACTCTAGGCTAGGGTTGACAAAAAAGACTTCAGGTTATGAGCTTATAGATCCAGATGTTATGAACAACTTAGTGTTGTGGATGACATCAGCCACTCTAGGTATTGAGCTCAAGGTTGTAGATGCTATGAAAAACTCTAGCCTATGATTGACATGAATGACTATGGTTTGTGAGCTCAGGGATCTAGATGCTATTAACATCTTAGGGTTGTGGATGACATGAGCTACTCTAGGTCGTGAGCATAAGGCTCTAGATGCTATGAACAACTCTAGGCTTTGGTTGACATGAACAACTTTGGGTCGTGGGCTTAAGGCTCTTGATGCTATGAACAACTCAAGGTTTTTGATGAAATGAAAGACAATTGGTCATGAGCCAAGGGCTCTTGATACTATGAACAACTCAGAGTTGTGGTTGACATGAACGACTCTTGGTCATGAGCTCAGGGCACTAGTTACTATGAATAGTTGAGGGCTGTGGATAACATGGGCTACTCTGGGTCATGAGCCCAAGACTCTAAATGCTATGAATAGCATGGGGTAGTGGTTGACATCAACAACTCTGGCTCGTGAGCTCAAGGCTTTAGATGTTATGAACAACTTTACCTTATGGTTGACATGAACGACTTCAAGTCGTGAGCTCAGGGCTTAAGATTCTATGAACAGCTCAGAGTTTTGGATGACATGAATGTCTCTGGGTCGTTAGCTCAGGGCCCTAGATTCAATGTGTAGCTCTAGGTTGTGGTTGGCATGAAAGACTCTAAGTTGTGAGCTCATTGTTCTAGATGCTATGAACAACTCAGGGTTATGAATGACATTAGCCACTCTAAGTCTTGAGCTCAGGGCTTTAAATACTATGAACAACTCTCGGATGTGGTTGACATGAACTACTCTAAGTTGTGAGCTCCAGACTTTTAGATGCTATTAATAGCTTAGGGTTGTGGAAGACATGACGTACTTTAGGTCATGAGCTCAGGGCTCTAGATGTTATGAATAGCTTCGAGCTATGGTTGATATGAACGACTTTAGGTCGTGAGCTCAGGGCTCTTGATGCTATGAACAACTTAGAGTTATCAATGACATGAAAGACTACAGGTCATGGGCTCAACATTGTAGATACTATGAACAACTAAGGCTTATGATTGACATGAATGACTCTTGATCGTGAGCTCAAGGCTCTAGTTGCCATGAGCAGCTAAGGGCTATGGATAACATAGGATACTATATGTTATGAGCTTAGGACTCTAAATGCTATGAACAATGTTGGGTTGTGGTTTACATGAATGAATCTGTATCGTGAGCTTAGGGCTCTAGATGCTATAAACAACTCAGAGTTGTGGATGACATGAACGAATCAGGCTTCTGGGCTCAAGGCCCTAGATGCAATGAATAACTTTAGGGTATGGTTGGCATGAAAAATTTTGAGTTGTGAGCTCATGGCTCTAGGTGTTATAAACTACTCAGAGCTATGGATGAAATTAGCCACTCTAGGTCTAAAGCTTAGGGCTCTAAATGTTATGAACAACTTTAGGTTGTGGTTGACATGAATGACTCTGAGTTATGAGCTTAGTGTCATGGACTTAGTCGTTCACTAAGCTCGTGCAACACTTAGGCAAGTCAAGATGCTTGATCTTGCTAAGTCAACCTTGCTCCCAATGCTTAGCTTGCTAGGCTAAGACGCTCACGACTTTAAAGCTTAAGAAGCTTAGTAGGAAACTCTTTAAGGAATGGAAGCTCTTTATTAACTCAAGGAAGCCTTTACAAGTGCTTGAAAGCTCATTTGCTTGGTGCCTTGGCCAAATGAGGCTTTCACCTATTTATAGGCACCAATGGAACTCTCTGGAACCTTGGAGGGTTCCTTACAATTCAAGACTATTCTAGAATGTCCTACATCATTCTATGTACAAGCCTATCTACAAGAGACCTCTAGAATTCTCTAAAAAGCCTTAGGCTCCTCTTGTGCCTTCCACCATAGTGTAGAGTTATGTGGATTTCTCCAGACATCTCTAGAACCTTCCACACTCTTCCCACTTTAGGAGTCTCCAGAAGCTTCCTAGCTCTATATAAGCCCATGGGGAGGCTCATTTGAATCAGCCTATGACACTCTTCCTCGCCTAAGCCGCAGACGTCCTCGTCGCGTCTTCTGCCCGGAACCGCTCAATCTGCTCCTGGAACTACCATAGTGCATCTGCTGGCTCCCAGCTAGCCTCGCTCTCTAATAGTCCCTTCCATTTTACTAAGTATTCCATAGCAGGAGGTACTCCTCATCTCCTGATGACCCGATTTGCGATGACGTTTTCTACCTCCTTATCATAGGAGGTCACGACCGCTATAGGTGCTCTCTTAGACAACCCTCGGCTTGGATCATCATTGTCTTCGTGATAGGGTTTCAAGTAGCTTACGTGGAAGACAAGATGAATCTTCAACCTTGGTGGTAGCTCAACTCTATAGGACACCTTGCCGACCTTCCCAAGTATGGGGAAGGGTCCTTCATACCTCCTCACAAGGCCCTTATGCACCGACCTTAAGGATTTGAATGTTGAGAAAGGAGCTTGACAAGCACCATGTCTCCGACCTTGTACTCCATGTGACGTCGCTTCTTGTCAGCCCACTTCTTCATTTTCTTAGTGGCCTTATCCAAGTATGAGCATGCTATGTCAGCTTGCTCGTGCCACCCTTTCGCGAACTTGAAAGCCGCTGGACTTCTCCTTGTATAGCCTATTGTTAGAGTGTGAGGAGTTAATAGTTGTTGCCCTGTGGCTAGCTCGAACGGGCTCTTATTGGTTGCCTCACTCATTTGCAGGTTGTACGAGAACTAGGCTATGTCTAGCAACTTAGCCCAATCCTTCTGGTTGGCACTCACGAAGTGCCTCAAGTATAGCTCCAGTAAAGCGTTCACACTCTCAGTCTGCCCATCCGTTTGTGAGTGAAAGCTTGTGGAGAAGTGAAGCTCTGAACCCATAAGCTTGAAGAGCTCCGTCCAAAACTTCCCAATGAAATGCGGATCGCGATCACTGATGATGAACTTAGGCAACCCCTAATACTTGACTACGTGTTTTAGGAATAGCCTCGCCATCTCTTTCGCAGTGCAATCAGTCGGGGCTACTATGAAGGTTGCATACTTAGAGAACCTGTCCACTACCACTATGATAGAGCCACTATCCTCCGACTTGGGTAGCCCGATGATGAAGTCCATGGTGACGCTGTCCCATGGGCGCTCTGCTAAAGGTAGTGGCTCCAACAGGCCTCTAGGTCGTCGTTGCTCCACCTTGTCTTGTTGGCACATAAGACAAGTCCTCACATAGGCCTTAACCTCATTGCATATTTGAGGCCAGTAATAAGCCGACTCAAGCAGTGCCCTCGTGCGTCGTTGTCCCAGGTGCCCAGCCCACTTGGTGTCATGGCACTCCTTTATCAGATTTCGCCTTATGTTCCCCCACTTCGGCACGTAAAGTCTTCTCCCCTTAGTATAGAGTAGGCAGTCCTCCTCCCAGAATCGCTTAGTCTTCCCTTTATAAGCCAGGGCGATGAGACTCTTAGCCACTGGATCATGTTGCAGTCCCTCCCTTAGAAGATCCATTATGTCTTCTTAGGGCTAACTCATCATGGACGCTAGCTCTGCTTTGCGGCTTAGGGCGTCGGCCACATGATTAGCATTTCCTAGCTTATACTCCAACGTATAGTTGAACTCGGCCAGGAAGTCTTGCCACCTAGGTTGTTTAGGACTTAGCTTCTTCTATGTCTGGAAGTAGCTAGTGGCAACATTGTCGGTATTCACTATGAAGTGAGACCCCAGAAGATAATGCCTCCAGGTGCGCAAGTAGTGGACGATGGCGATCATCTCCTTTTCTTGCACCATGTAACGCCTCTCCGTGTCGTTTAGCTTGTGACTCTCAAATGCGATCGGGTGCCTTTCTTGTATAAGGACTCCCCCAATAGCGAAGTCTGAGGCATCTGTGTGTACCTCAAAAACCTTGGTGTGGTCGGGTAGTGCCAACACCGGCTCCTCAGTCACATCCCTCTTAAGGTCTTCAAAGGCTTGTTGGCACTTTTCGTCCCATTCCCATGCCTTATTCTTTTTAAGAAGATCAGTGAGTGGAGTTGCCCTTCCCGAATAACCTTTGATGAACCGTCGGTAGTAATTAACTAAACTAAGGAAAGATTTGAGTTGAGGTACCTTGGTTGGTGGATCCCATTCCTGGATGGCTTTCACCTTGCTATCATCCATCATCAACTTGCCATCCTTGATGCGATGCCCTAGGAAGCTCACCTCTTCCTTAACAAAGGAGCATTTTTCCTTCTTCACGTATAGCTCGTTCTACCTTAAGATCTTAAAGACCTTCCTCAGGTGCTCTACATGCTCCTTTAGGGTGTTACTATAGATGACTATGTCATCCAAGTATACCACCATGAACTTGTCTAAGTATGGGTGGCAGATCTTGTTCATGAGGGTGCAGAACATTGCTGGGGCGTTGGTGAGTCCGAAAGGCATCACTAGGAATTCGTATGAGTCGTACCTGGTCACACATGTGGTCTTTGGCTCGTCCCCCTCCACAATCCTGACTTGGTAGTAGCCTGACCTTAAGTCTAGCTTTGTGATGTATCTTGCTGATTACTACCCAAAAAGTGCTATTTTACACCTTTAAGTCATTATGTTTTAAGCACTTTTGTGTAGTAATTCTCCATCTTTATTCCAATTGGCATGTTAAGGACCTAGCAATGACTTCTAATTATATTTGTGGCTAGTTTTAGTGTTTTGACATCTTTTTGGACCATTAAGACAAGCCAACCAAAGAAGAAAAGCAAAGAAAAGCAAAGAGAAGCAAAGAGAAGCAAGGAGGAAAACAGAGGACAGCAACTGCAGTTTTCTTTGGCACTTTTGGAGCTTTTCACGAAGTCCATTTTTTACATTCTATATACCATTTCAAAGATCAGGAAGTCAAGAATCCAATGCTTCAAACCGTGTACGATTTGGAGCTGAAATGAGGAAGATATGACCTTCGGAAGACAACTGCTCCAGGTGTGCGAATGGTGTGCGAAATTCGCACACCCCTTTAGCTGTGCGAATGGTGTGCGAATGGTGTGCGAAATTCACACACCCCCTTAGCTGTGCGAATGGCATGCGAATGGTGTGCGAAACTCGCACACCCCCTCAGGTGTGCGAAATTTTCGCACACCCCATGCGTGGTGCGAATTCTCCTCTGTTTTTGCCGACTCCACACGAGATCTTTTCTTTTAGATATTTTTGTATAAATTTGCATTCTTCTCCTTGTAATCCACCAATCATAAGATTTCTTAGCTAGGAGGGTTGGAAAAACTTCTCTATTTATATTCCCTTGCATCCGTTGTAACATATATTGAAATATAGAAAATATATAGAAATATATAAAGCTCTGTTTTTCTCTCTTCTCCGGTTCTTCCCCATTTCTATTTTCTTAGTAGCCAAACATCCTTGGTGGATGAAATCCCCAAGGATGAGAGGCTAAAACCTTTTAAGTTTCTCAAAGTATGGATGTTATGTGATGGCTTGGATGCATTCCCATGGAAATTTCTCGCACCCGGAAGGTAAGGTAGTCGTTTTTCATTAATGGTTCATTAATGCAAAGTTTGGTTTTTATTTCCTTTGGACAACTTCCAACGGCCAATACTTGATAAGCTTTTGGATTTCTATCCATTAGTTATCTCCTACGAGCTATTGGAAGGTGAGGTTTTCAATTCCAAGTTTTACATTAATCCGTTAGAACCAATTTCAATGGCCATTGAAAGGTGAGTTTATCACCTGGAATGACTTTGAGTTGCCAATATTTGGTAAGCTTTTAGCTTTAGACTATTAGTTATCTTTTACGAGCCATTCAAAGGAAGTCTAAGGTGAATAACCATTGATGAATTCACTACCATCTGTTTTGTCATTTTAAAGGATTAAAACTTGATTTGCTAAATCCATACCGGTTCGGGAAGCAAGCATCACCATAGTTGCAACCCCAATGCGAGGAGCCTATCCTGAGATTTCCAATTTGCATAAGAGCCAGAGAATAGCTATCCTATCTTTGAGAAACTTGTTTTTACACCCTTTCATTTTAGTCTTTAATGTTAGCTTAAATTAGTTTAAATCTTTCTAAAACATTTATGTCTTCTTTTAAAGCTAACATCCATAAGAAAATCACCTATTTTCCTAATTTGAATATCACTTGTGTTTGCGAAAACCCTTCCCAGTGAACGATCCTAGAACCACTATGCTATAGTAGCTTGGCTACTTTAGTAATAGTATTTAAGGTATAAATTTTGTTGATACGCCTTTAAAGCTAAGCTACCATGAGTCGAATCAAATGGCGCCGTTGCCGGGGAAGGTGCCACAAGCACAGTGAAGCAACCATTAAGGGTAACTTGTGATCTTCATCACAAGTTTGGTGAGTTTTCTTATAATTTTTTTTAGTTTAGTTTTTATTTAGTTAAATTTTTTATTCTCTTTTGTTTTATTTTTGTTTTAATTTCAATTTGTGCATTCCTTGTTGGATTCGAGACCAAGAGGGAACCCTGGTACAAGTTGAAGAAAATAGCCTTAGTTGAATATCATTTTTTTAGAAATGGAAATTCCACATGAAGATCAAAGCTCTCAACATCAACCGAAGGACAAATTCTCATACTTATCCATGAGGGATCGGATTGAATTAGGGAAAAGGCAAGTTCAACAAAGCCAATGGGGTAGTGATCAAAGCTCTCAACATCAACCGAAGGACAAATTCGCATACCTATCCATGAGGGATCAGATTGAATTAGAGAAAAGGCAAGTTCAACAAAGCCAATGGGGTAGTAAGTATGCTTTGAATGGAGATGATTCATATGAGCATACGGTAGGGGAGTGCCCTACCATTCCAACTGTGAGAGACATGTGCGTTTACCAAAGCTCCTCCACCTCAAGTTGGAATAACCATCCCAACCTTACAACCCAACCTCAACCTCAACCATCAATGAGTACATCTTCATTGGAGCAAGCCATTTTGAAGATAAGCAAAGTCATGGAGGACTTTGTAGGTGAGCAACAAAAGATCAACTCTCATCTTAATGAAAAGATTGATAATTTGGAGAGTTCAATAAATGTAAGAATGGAGGAGGTTTATAATGATCTATCACTAAGGATAGAAAAAGTTCAAGACTCCATTGAGAAGCTCACCAATCTCGACATAGCAAGGGGGAAAAGGAAGCTTCCTCCTCAACCCCACCATAACCTTCAAGGAACCAATACAAAAAGATCAAGGAAAGTGTTGAAGATCGACACTTTGGTGGGGGATTGCTATGACAACTCTATGGACCAACCTTCCATTGAAAATCATAAGGTTCAAGATGATAAAGGGTTACCTGAACCCTTTAAAGCATCCACTTCTGCAGGGAAGAGAAGAGAAACGAATTCCCTTATACCAAATAGGAAGGATGCCAATTTTGTTTGGGATCCAGGGGGAATTCAGCATGACGTGGGTGTGTGAGTGAGGATGAGCTAAATAGTTCATCTTCTTTTTGGGGTACATGCTATCAGCTTCATTTAAATTCTATGCTTTCTTTAAATTTATGCATGTTTTATTTTGAATTCCTAGCTTTAATTTAGTTTTAATATGTTTTTAAGATGAGTTTTGAAGTGTTCATGCAGGTACGATGCTTGCAAAAATCGAAATGGAGGTGAAACAGAGGAAACAGGGGAAGCCAAAAACAGAGGAAAACAGAGCAATTCGCACCACTCCATTTCAGAAACTGTTGGACACATTTCGATCACTTCCCAAAGTTCATTTCATGCATACTATATCTCGTTTCAAATCTTGGGAAGTTAGGAGTCCATAGCTTCAAATGGTGCTCGATTTGGAGTTGAAACGAAGAAGTTATGGCCGTTTGAAGATGACTGTGCAAAGCTTAAACGGAAATGTTGCAGCCGCACCCATTTTGCTACTGTTGGACACGTTTTTGGACTACTTTCTGGAGCTCAAATTATGCATACCATATGTTGTTTCAAAACTTGGGAATTCAGGAGTCCATAGCTTCAAACGATGCTCAATTTGGATTTGAAACGAAGAAGTTATGGCCATTTGAAAGAATCCAATTTCGCATTTGCACGGGTGAATAGTGCCCTGTGCGAAAAATTCGCACACCACCCTTCCTTGTGCGAAAAACTCGCACACCACCCCCCCTTGTGCGAATTTTTGAGCTTCTTCATCCCTACCCTCCCCAATCCTAAGCCTTTGAGCCTCATTTCTTTGCTCCATTATGCCTAAGACCCAAGGAGGCTATGCCTCAGCTCCCCAGAGCAGTCAAAGAGCCCCGCGCACCCTAGGATCACACACATGAAGCCTCTCACTCCATTTCTGACCTCCTTAAACCATCAAAGCCCATAGCTCCAACTGAGAGCTCCAGTTAAGGAGACTATGCCATCCAAGGAGAATACCAGAATAGAGGCCAAAGTCCTGATCCAACCCACTCAGAAGGCCACCACAGATGCATCAGCTCCACAGGACCCTTCCATTACTTGATCATCTCTTTAATTCCATGTTTTGATGCTTTATATTGGATGTATTACTGATGATACATCATATATAGACATCATTTTTTTGTTTAAGCTTGGCATTTTTCTATTTCCTCTACTCACTAACTCTTATGTTTTCTTTGAAACATGTGGTTTCTCCAATATGACTCAGACTCCATGTCACTTAGGAGGTACCACTTCCTCCTTATTTTTCAATCGCTTTTGTCACATTGAGGACAATGTTCAGCTTGGTTGGGGGGAGAGTTGAGGAAGGAAGTATTGTTATTAATGCTAAGTTATTTTGGTAATTTAGTTGTTTTTTGCTTAATTTTAAAATTTTTTAAGTTTTTATTCTACTCTCCATGGTTATTAAGGAAAAATTCTCAAAAGTAAATGGGAGAAATTAAATTCTTATCTTATTGCCATAGTCTTAGAGTTTGTATTATGCTTACTAAAGTTGATGAATTGTTGAAACTTCTATTGAATTCAAGCTTAGTTCTTCCACTTTAAGCTTATCACACACTGTGCACAATAGGTTCCGATTATAAGATGAAGAACTATTTCCCTCTTTACTTAGGAAAATTTAGACTTGGTACCTTTGACCTCATTTTAATAGTGTTGGGACACCTTGTAAAAGGCCAATGAGCCTTTGGAAAAAGAAAGAAAAAGAAAAATGTTTGCTTGCCTTGAAACCCTAGCAAGGTCCGAGGGGTATATGGTGAAAATCTTTAAAACCTGGTGCCCTAAGCCTTAATTGGTTGGGAGTCACCGACCTCAATGCTCATTACATGGGTGAATAGGTGGAGTTTAACATACTGTAGGTGCTTGGGTATTTAAAAATTCATTCTCAAAAGTCCGGGGTAAAATCCGAGGAGTTAGTGGTTGAAAAATCCTTAAAGCTTGATGCCCTAAACCTTGATTGGTTGGGAGTCATCGATGGACCCCCGTTACATGGACAATTTAGAAAAGAATGCCTTTAAGTTTTGCACTCCTACAAGAAAAAAATTGTGAAAGAAAAGAGGTGCGTTCTTAGCCTATTGGAGGTTGATTAGTTTGCTAAGCTTTGAAAAGAACTAGGTTGAGGGGAGAGATTAGTTTGACATACTATATTCAGAAACTAATAAATAACACATAGATTTTTGTGGAAGATTAAGAGTTGGTCCTTTGGGAGTGGAAATTATTTTGATACTCAAATTTGCATAATACCCACTCTTTGTATGTTGTGATAGGTAAGTTATTTGATGACTCTTAGTGATGATTGAGTTTTATATCCTTGACTTGCCATGTGAGAGTTTGATCTAATCATGCCACTTGATTATTTTTTGGAGTGATCAGCATGATTTTGTAAAATATTATATTATCTATTTTTCTTTATTTTTCTCTCCTTCATTGCTCAGGGACTAGCAATGTGTTAGTTGGGGGGAGTGATTACTACCCAAAAAGTGCTATTTTACACCTTTAAGTCATTATGTTTTAAGCACTTTTGTGTAGTAATTCTCCATCTTTATTCCAATTGGCATGTTAAGGACCTAGCAATGACTTCTAATTATATTTGTGGCTAGTTTTAGTGTTTTGACATCTTTTTGGACCATTAAGACAAGCCAACCAAAGAAGAAAAGCAAAGAAAAGCAAAGAGAAGCAAAGAGAAGCAAGGAGGAAACAGAGGACAGCAGCTGCAGTCTTCTTTGGCACTTTTGGAGCACTTCCCGAAGTCCATTTTTTACAGACTATATACCATTTCAAAGCTCAGGAAGTCAAGAATCCAACGCTTCAAACCGTGTACGATTTGGAGCTGAAACGAGGAAGATATGACCTTCGGAAGACAACTGCTCCAGGTGTGCGAATGGTGTGCGAAATTCGCACACCCCCTTAGCTGTGCGAATGGCGTGCGAATGGTGTGCGAAACTCGCACACCCCCTCAGGTGTGCGAAATTTTCGCACACCCCATGCGTGGTGCGAATTCTCCTCTGTTTTTGCCGACTCCACACGAGATCTTTTCTTTTAGATATTTTTGTATAAATTTGCATTCTTCTCCTTGTAATCCACCAATCATAAGATTTCTTAGCTAGGAGGGTTGGAAAAACTTCTCTATTTATATTCCCTTGCATCCGTTGTAACATATATTGAAATATAGAAAATATATAGAAATATATAAAGCTCTGTTTTTCTCTCTTCTCCGGTTCTTCCCCATTTCTATTTTCTTAGTAGCCAAACATCCTTGGTGGATGAAATCCCCAAGGATGAGAGGCTAAAACCTTTTAAGTTTCTCAAAGTATGGATGTTATGTGATGGCTTGGATGCATTCCCATGGAAATTTCTCGCACCCGGAAGGTAAGGTAGTCGTTTTTCATTAATGGTTCATTAATGCAAAGTTTGGTTTTTATTTCCTTTGGACAACTTCCAACGGCCAATACTTGATAAGCTTTTGGATTTCTATCCATTAGTTATCTCCTACGAGCTATTGGAAGGTGAGGTTTTCAATTCCAAGTTTTACATTAATCCGTTAGAACCAATTTCAATGGCCATTGAAAGGTGAGTTTATCACCTGGAATGACTTTGAGTTGCCAATATTTGGTAAGCTTTTAGCTTTAGACTATTAGTTATCTTTTACGAGCCATTCAAAGGAAGTCTAAGGTGAATAACCATTGATGAATTCACTACCATCTGTTTTGTCATTTTAAAGGATTAAAACTTGATTTGCTAAATCCATACCGGTTCGGGAAGCAAGCATCACCATAGTTGCAACCCTAACGCGAGGAGCCTATCCTGAGATTTCCAATTTGCATAAGAGCCAGAGCATAGCTATCCTATCTTTGAGAAACTTGTTTTTACACCCTTTCATTTTAGTCTTTAATGTTAGCTTAAATTAGTTTAAATCTTTCTAAAACATTTATGTCTTCTTTTAAAGCTAACATCCATAAGAAAATCACCTATTTTCCTAATTTGAATATCACTTGTGTTTGCGAAAACCCTTCCCAGTGAACGATCCTAGAACCACTATGCTATAGTAGCTTGGCTACTTTAGTAATAGTATTTAAGGTATAAATTTTGTTGATACGCCTTTAAAGCTAAGCTACCATGAGTCGAATCACTTGCCCTTCCAAGTTGATCGAATAAGTCAGCAATGAGCAGGATAAGATACTTGTTCTTTACCGTCACCTTGTTGAGTGCCTAGTAGTCGATACACATCCGTAGCGATCCATCGTGCTTCTTCTGAAACAAGACCGGGGCTCCATAGGGAGCCTTGGATGGTTAGATGAACCCCGCGTCTAGCAACTCCTTAAGTTGTCTCCTTAGCTCCTCCAGCTCGGGTGGTGCCATCTTATATGGCCCCATAGTAGGGGGCTTGGCTCCCGGCTCCAACTCAATCCTGTGATATTCCTCTCTCCTAAAAGGAAGTCTCTTAGGCAACTTGGGTGGCATCACGTCCTTAAACTCATCAAGGACCCCCTTGATTTCCTTAGGCATGGGTTCTCCCGACCCATCATCCATTTCCTCCTTCAAGGTGGAGAGGTAGGTCACCTCTTTCCACTTTAGCCCCTTCTTAACTTACATAGCTGATAACATAGGGGTCTTGGGTGTACCTTTGGTGACCGTAGGGACCATGCACGACTTCTCTTCCTCTAGGATAGCCATTGAGTGTAAGAAAGGTAATGGCATGGCCTTGACCTTCTGTAGGAAGTCCATTCCTAGCACCATCTTGAAGTCATCCATGGGTGCCACTATGAAGTCGACCTTTCCTTCCCATGAGCCGATGTGCATAGTCACCCTGTGAGCTACTCCATGTGATGGCTTGGTAGCTAAATTAATTGCCTTGAGCCATCCTCCTTCCTTGCATGCTTGAAGCTCCAACCTTCTTGCTTCATCTTCCGAGACAAAGTTATGAGTGGCACCAGTGTCCACCAGGGCCTTAGTGGCCTTCCTATTCACAACTTTGAGGCGTCTTAGGCATCGGCTTGGCCTTAAGGGCATTTAGGAGCTGCAACGATCCCACTTGAGCATCGCCTTCCTGCTTCTTTTCCTCAATCATAGCGTTTAGAGCTTTCCTCTTAGGACAGTCCCACGCCCAGTGTGGACCATCACATAAGAAGTAATTGGTCCTGGGCATGAACTCCTTCCGCTTATCCTTGCCTTTGCCATTCTTGCCACTAGGGCCTTTGCTTGATCCTTCTTTAGAAGCGTAGCCGCGTGATCCCTTGTCTCCCCCACCTTTGGCCTGGTTACCCTTGGATGGTGGCTTGGGCTTGGAGGAGTCTCCCCTTCTATAATCCACCAAGGACTTTGCTACCGCTATGGCCGTGGCTAGGTCTTGGACACCACGTCTCCTCAACTCTTGCTCGGCCCAACTTTGCAAGTTGTCCATGAAGTTAAATAGTAGCTCCTCCTCGGACATGTTGGGTATCTCAAGCATAAGCGTAGAGAACTCTTTGACATACTCACGGATCGAGCCGGTGTGCTAGAGACGCTTCATACTCTTCCTTGCTAAGTAAGCCACATCTTTAGGATAGAATTGCCTTTTGATTTCTCCCTTAAAGGCATCCCATATGTCTTTAGTGCACGTCCCTTTCTCTGTGTCGGCAAACCGTCGACGCCACCATAGAGTAGCATTATCAGTAAGGTAGAGGGTCACGGTGCCTACCTTAGTGGCTTCATCCATCAGTGCATTGGCCTCAAAGTAATGCTCCATGTGCCACAAGAAGTTATCCAGCTCCTTAGCATCCCTCTTGCCACTAAACGTGTGTGGCTTGGGCACCTCCACCCTTGGTGCCTCATGAGTGGCCATGACCCGTGCTGATACTGCAGTCTTGTAGATGGCCAGCTCTTGATGAATCTCTTGGTCTCGGGCCTCCATGCATGCAGCCAAGGCCTCCATCCTTGACTCCATATTAGCGACCATGCTCATGACCTTGTCTTGAAAGGACATGAACTCCTCATGTGACACCGGCTGAACTTGTGAGCCTAGCAACCCCTCGCGAAGCCCTTGGATCTACTCCCTTAGATCCTCTAAACCCTTCTCCATGCCTTGCTCGATCAAGCCCACCCTTTCCCGGGTGTCTCCCATGGCTAGCTCCACCTTGGCTAGCCTTGCCTCCATGTTGGCTAAGGCGTCACGAGACTTATCCTTCCTGTCTCTACCCCGTGTAGTATGCTCCATCTCCCTTCCACGGGTTTGCTCACTAGTCTCCTCCATGTTAGAGCCCGACATGCTTCCTTTGTCATGCCCACTTTGTAGCCGCGCTCTGATACCACTTGTCATGGACTTAGTCATTCACTAAGATCGTGCGGCACTTAAGCAAGTCAAGATGCTTGATCTTGCTAAGTCAGCCTTGCTCCCAATGCTTAGCTTGCTAGGCTAAGACGCTCACGACTCGAAAGCTTAAGAAGCTTAGTAGGCAACTCTTTAAAGAATGGAAGCTCTTTATTAACTCAAGGAAGCCTTTACAAGTGCTTGGAAGCTCACTTGCTTGGTGCCTTGGCCAAATGAGGCCTTCACCTATTTATAGGCACCAATGGAACTCTCTGGAACCTTGGAGGGTTCCTTATAATTCAAGACTATTCTAGAATGTCCTACATCATTCTATGTACAAGCCTATGTACAAGAGACCTCTAGAATTCTCTAGAAAGCCCTGGACTCCTCTCATGCCTTCCACCATAGTGTAGAGTTGTGTGGATTTCTCTAGGCATCTCTAGAACCTTCCACACTCTTCCCACTCTAGGAGTCTCTAGAAGCTTCCTGGCTCTATATAAGCCCATGGGGAGGCTCATTTGAATCAGCCTGTGACATTAGACTCTAGATGCTATTAATAGCTCAACGTTGTGGAAGACATGAGGTACTTTAGGTCTTGAGCTCAGGGCTCTAGATGCTATGAACAGATCTGGGCTATGGTTGAGAAAAGAACTTTGGGTCGTGAGCTTGGCTTTTATTGCTATGAACAACTTAGAGTTGTCAATGACATGAAAAAGTACGGGTCATAGGCTCAGCGTTGTAGATGTTATGAAAAACTCAAGCTTATGGGTTTGTAGACCCTCAATTTTGTCCTTCGACGCTTGCATTTATCTTAGGGGTGTCACATGCACCCAATTTTTTTCATATCGCATTGTCATGGCCCCCTTTTGGGCTTGATCGATTTTCAAGCCTTGTGTAAGTTCATCTATGGTCTAATGTAGTGTGAGTGTGTAGTTCATTTTGGAGTGTCGTCATGGCCAATTCCCTAGTTGTTCACATCATGCTAAAGGAAGGAAGTGAGGTCTCCCTAAAACTTCAGTTCAGTTGGAGTTCATAGGAGCAAGTTCGAATACATAGCATTTGGGCTTGTTTCGATCATATCACCCTCATCCAAACTCAGAATCACGTGCTATTTTTTTTTTTTTTTGTTGGATTCCTTTTTCTTCAAGAAACATTGTGTCAAAATTTGAGAATTTTTTTCAACCAATCGATCGGATGGGCAACCGGCTCAACCAGTTCGACAAAGTTTTTTTGAGGCGGTCAACCGGTTCGTCGAGGCTGTTGGCAAACGACTCCATTTTTGGCATTTTTGGTGCCCTTGTTTAGGCTGGTTCGAGTTCTGGTGCTCCAAATAGGTTTGGAGGATGGTTTTAGATCCGATTTGGCCCATTTTGCGGATGGATTGCAACCCACCTTGAATCCATGTGGATTCTTGGCAGATAAGGAATTATGGAATTATGAGGGGCAGTTGCCCACCTCAGGAAGTGGAATGCTAAATGAGTTGGGGTTCTAAGGCTGAAGGTGAGGATTTCCAAAGCTAAAGGGGAAAGAAAATAGGGTGGTGTGAAGAGGGGTTTTTGAGAAATCCTGGGAGGTGGTCTTTGGAGAAGAAGAATTGAAAGCATGGAGAAAATGTCTAGGGGGTCTCTAAGGGTTTGGCACCTAGAGAGGAAAGAAAAGAAAGGAAGAAAAGGAAAAAAAAAAAACAAAGGTCCGAGAAAAAAATGTGGGAAAGGTTTTTAAAGAAAAACAAAGAGAACGGGAAAAGAAAAATGATATTGAGGAAAAAAAGAGAGGAATTTTTGTTTGCTTTGGAAATGAGGAAGGGATCGTGGCCACCAGTCTTGAGTGGATTTTGTAGAAGGTGAATCAATCTCACTTGAAGATGGGGGACACCTCTCAAAGGCTGGTTCTTCCAGGGTACGTTTCTGGTTACTCTCATAATTCTTGCTTATATTCAATTCCTCCTTCTAGTCATTTCAGAATGCTTAATGTTTTATTGATTGGTGTGGACAAAAAGGGCCACAAATTGTTATGTTGAAATTGGTTCTTTGTCTGTTTGCTATGTTCTTCATTCAGTTGATGCCATTGATCCCGTTTGATTTTGTTCATGTTAAAAACCTGTTTTGAATTGTTCTCCCGTTTTAGCCCATGAATCTACTCCTGAACTGAGGCTATTTATGTTCATCTTTTGTTCACCCTTCCCTAGGATTTTTTTTTAATGTTTTCATCTATGCTTTCTATTTTTTTTTTACGGTGTTAGAGTCCTTGTCTATGCGTTTGAGCCTGTATTGGAGAATGAAAGAGGCTTGGATATAAGAGATAAGCCTGTCCAATTCTGGAAGGTTTTGTGTTAATGGATTAATGCCCGAACGGGATGGTTTCCTTTTTCGCCGTGGCATGGGCGACACCATTCTTTTGTGGCCCCTTTCCCTCGTCGGGATACATAGGAGCAGGTTCAGGTAGCTTTTTGGATAGGAGTCCCGTCGGCGGTAACAAGCTGACCATTTTCTCATGCGTCCCCTGCATGACCAGCCCACTCACTTGTCTCCACTGTTGAAATAAAAAAAAATTAAAAACATGTTTGTTGAATAATATTTTTTTAAACACTTGATGAAGTCTAATTTTTTTTTTTTTTTTAAAATGCCACCTTTAAGTAGTCTTATAAAATCTAGTTTTTTATTTATTTATGATTTTTGAATAATTTTGTTCCAAGTTTCCAAAGTTTCCAAAAATTCTGGGTTCATTTTTTTAAAAAGTCCCATACCCAAATTTCCAAAAAGTTTCTAAAATTCAGGATTTATTTTTTAGCTTCAATTTCCAAAAAGTTTCAAAAAGTCACATGTGCTCCCGTATACCCAATTCATTAGTAGAGACCGAGTTCTGGGTCTAGAGGGGTGCTACCTTGCATGAGGTACCTTCTCGATAGGTAACCTGATCCCCGAACCCAGAATCTAGTTTTCGTAGACCGTTTTTTCTTGACTGGATACTTAAATTTTCCCCATTTAAAAATAAAAATAAAAAGTAAGTGACAACTCCAAACGAAAACCGTCCCTCATCGGGATGGATTTTCTAAAACTCTTAAGCCATATTTTTTCTCCACATTATTTGTTTTAATTTGCAAGTCATGTCGGTCAGTGGATCGGGTGAGGGTCCACAAATTGGTGACTCTGTTGGGGATCGAACCCAGAATCTTTGGTGTCATAAGAGGGTCAAACTTGAACTTGAGTTGGGTATATTGGAGCACATGGTTCATTGACCAATTTACTCTTAGGCTTTATAGGTGACTGGTGATCACTTACTTGGTTGGTATTTGACTTGCACTTGTGATGAGTTGTTGCTTGTGTGTTCACCTGATCGATTGTGGCATGCTTATTTTTGTTATTGGTTCTTGGTTTTGCGGTTCATGATAGGCTTAGATGATTAGCTTGTGTGTAGATTGTATGGTAGGGTATCTCTTTGCACATGATTGCCCTTTCTCTTGCATGACCGCTTGTCGTTTGTGTTTGTGGGGCGCACTTGTATCCCCTTATTTCCGAATCACTAGTCTTGGTCGACTATTCCTTATTGGTTTCTTGAATTGTTTAGGAGTCATTCCCAATTGTTTGCCTTCGATCAAGCTAGGGGTTTGGAATAAGGTCTAGCATAAGGGCTATATCAATGTTTGGGAGCACTATGGAGATGACGGATATCTGAGCAATGAAGACCTGTATAGCCCTAAGCTGGATTTCGTGGATACTTGTGTGGCCAGAGTGTCACTTTCGTTGTTGGTTAGAATCATAGGTTGCGTATCCCCTTAGTGGGTATTGTCATCTAGCTTTTAGGACTTGCCTTTTCCCATTGTTGGCTTTTGAGCCACCTTGCCCCTGAGGTATCACCATGTTAGAATCCTGCTCTTGCTCGTGGAGCCATGTATTAGATTAGTTGTTAACATCACATGAAAATTCATTCCCTTGGAGGATTTAGTGTGGGATTACATTACGGGATTGATTTTAGGACTGCTAGTCACGGGGATTCACATACCCCTTTTCTTTTGTAGGATTGTTGATTGAGACCAACTTGGGTTCTCAAGCATGGATCAGGGTCGGAGGCAGACTTGTTATAGAGGATCAGACCAGTATAGCCAGTCAGGACAGACATCAGTTCAGAGAGATTTGGACCCGTAGTATGCTATTATTGACCAGTTGGCAGAGATTACAGATACCGTGGCATCATTCAGAGATGTTATTTTAGAATTGGGTTAGAGGATTGATGGGCACCGAGCCCCACCAGTACCGATTCAAGGGATCACCCCACATGATTCTTCCACACCTGATTACTACCAAAAAGTGCTATTTTGTAGACCTAATTATAATGGTTTTAAGCACCTTTGAGTAGTAATCATATTCATTTAACCCAATTAATTCATTAAGGTCCTTAGTAATTGGTTTTAACCATTTTGTGGCAAGTTTACATGTTTATATCAGCTTATGAATCAATTCAAGCATGCCAAATGATGGAGGAGCTACTTGGACAAGTTAAAGCAAGCTTTTAGCTACACCAAAGCAAGCCAACAAAAGGAGAAAAGCAAAGAGAAGCAAAGAGAAGCAAAGGGAAGCAAAGAGGAAAACAGAGGACAGCAGCTGCAGTCTTCTTTGGAACTTTTGGAACACTTACCGAAGTCCATTTTTTACATGCTATATACCATTTCAAAGCTCAGGAAGTCAAGAATCCAACGCTTCAAACCGTGTACGATTTGGAGCTGAAATGAGGAAGATATGACCTTCGGAAGACAACTGCTCCAGGTGTGCAAATGGTGTGCGAAACTCGCACACCACTCACACACCCCCTTCAGGTGTGCGAAAATTTCGCACACCCCTTGCGTGGTGCGAATTTTCCCCTGTTTTTGCCGACTCCACACGAGATCTTTTCTTTTGGATATTTTTGTATAAATTTCCATTCTTCTCCTTGTAATCCACCAATGATAAGATTTCTTAGCTAGGAAGGTTGGAAAAAATTCTCTATATATACTCCCTTGCATCCGTTGAAACACATATGTAATATGTAAGATATATATAGAAATATATAAAGCTTGGTTTTTCTCTCTTCTCCGGTTCTTCCCCATTTCTATTTTCTTAGTAGCCAAACATCCTTGGTGGATGAAATCCCCAAGGTTGAGAGGCTAACCTTTTAAGTTTCTCAAAGTATGGATGTTATGTGATGGCTTGGATGCATTCCCATGGAAATTTCTCGCGCCCGGAAGGTAAGGTAGTCGTTTTTCATTAATGGTTCATTAATGCAAAGTTTAGTTTTTATTTCCATTGGACAACTTCCAACGGCCAATACTTGATAAGCTTTTGGATTTCTATCCATTAGTTATCTCCTACGAGCTATTGGAAGGTGAGGTTTTCAATTCCAAGTTTTGCATTAATCCATTAGAACCAATTTCAATGGCCATTGAAAGGTGAGTTTATCACCTGGAATGACTTTGAGTTGCCAATATTTGGTAAGCTTTTAGCTTTAGACTATTAGTTATCTCTTACGAGCCATTCAAAGGACGTCTAAGGTGAATAACCATTGATCAAATTCACTACCATCTGTTTTGCCATTTTAAAGGATTAAAACTTGATTTGCTAAATCCATACCGGTTCGGGAAGCAAGCATCACCATAGTTGCAACCCCAACGCGAGGAGCCTATCCTGAGATTTCCAATTTGCATAAGAGCCAGAGCATAGCTATCCTATCTTTGAGAAACTTGTTTTTACACCCTTTCATTTTAGTCTTTAATGTTAGCTTAAATTAGTTTAAATCTTTCTAAACCATTTACATCTTCTTTCAAAGCTAACATCCATAAGAAAATCACCTATTTTCCTAATTTGAATATCACTTGTGTTTGCGAAAACCCTTCCCAGTGAACGATCCTAGAACCACTATGCTATAGTAGCTTGACTACTTTAGTAATAGTATCTAAGGTATAAATTTTGTTGATACGCCTTTAAAGCTAAGCTACCATGAGTCGCATCAACACCCCCACCACCACCACCATCTGGACCTACCATACAGCCAGACTACACAATCCCACCTCCACCACCACCCTCAATTCAGTCAGCCCCACAGGCAGGGGCCTTTGTCTTACATGGTCAGACTGAGACTACGCCACATTCTGTTGTGGCCCCTGCACAAGTTACAGATGATATTCAAGCTCGCATTGAGAGGACTGAGTAGAGGATGAGGTCACTGCATGTCACTGATTGAGTCATGAGTTCGGATGGGTATGATGACCTGCTTGTTGCGGCTTTGCCGATTGAGTTCTGCATGCCGGACATTGAGAGATACACGGGGATTGGGTTCCCTCATATTCAATTGCAGTTGTACAGTGCTGTTATGTGTGGGTATAGGTTAGACGAGACACAGATGATCATGTTGTTCCCTTTGTCCCTGAGTGGTGCCACCCAGCAGTGGTTTGCTTCATTGGACCCATCATGACGTCGGACATGGATTGATCTGGCATAGGAGTTTCTTAGACAGTATTCCTTTAATACTATAGTTGATGTATCCCGGAGAGAGTTAGAGGCCCTTAGACAGAGGCTGGATGAGATAGTTACCTCCTTCATCTCCCGCTGGAGGGAGAAGATAGCACAGATTATTGACAAACCCTCATAGCGTGATCATATCAGTATGATTATGTGCAGTCTTCAGCCTCACTATGCTAAACATCTCATGGGCTTTCCGCAGATAGACTTTGGCTCCTTAGTGTAGGCCCTCTATGGCATCGAGAAGGATATATCTAGAGGATTATGGGCAAATTCTTCCCTCTCAGACTCAAAGGGGAAGAAGTTGGGGTCAGGACCTAGGCCATCAGATTTTGGCACCATTGGTATGATGGGGCATAGGTTCCCACGTCGGCCTCAGACTCAGAGGCAGTTTTCAGATACCTCTTATCAGATGATACAACATGATCAGTACAGGCCAACTATTCCCATTAGGCCAGTAGGGCCTGCTTATCCACATCCATCGCCATAACCAGTATATACTACACAGGCATCCTAGAGGCCACCCATGCAGTTCCATCAGTATAGAGCACCGCCTCCGCCGAGGCCAGCTAGACAGTTCACAGAGCTTGGGATGCCATTGAGCAGAGCATTTCATAGATTGGTTGAGGGGGGATTGATTGCCCTGTTACAGCCTAGACCACCACTACAGCCTGCCACATAAGGATTCAGGACAAACCTTCATTATGCTTACCACTAGAGAGCGGGCCATGATACAGATAGTTGCTCAACACTGAGACATGCTATACATGACTTGATTGAGCAAGGTTTGGTTGATTTGGGACGACCCACAATAACCACAGACTCGTTACCTACTCATGACACTAGAGCTATACCTCCACCCCTAGGGGGAATCCATTTGATTGAGAACACAAAGGGAGATGTATTTATGATGGGATAAAATGGAGAGGCTCCTCAGCTGATCAGTTTATATGAGGACTCATATTTTATTGGATATACCCATGGACAACAAGTCCCCAAGCCATTCAGGTTGGCCTCAGATGAGATTCCCCGATAGCCCACAGTCTCACCAGGGTATTTACAGCATGTGCCGTCTTTGACACCCTTCATTCTGTTCCCGGAGGGGTATGGGCCCACTCACAGAAATGTTCATATAGTCACGCGGAGTGGGAGAGTAGCACATCCTCCACCTATCGATAGGCCATTTGCTGGTACAGCTGCTAGGGAGGAGATTCAGAGAGAGGATGATGATATTTTGTGCCAATTGCACACTACACAAGCTTGCATATCCATTTGGAGCCTATTGGCCTCATCTAGCACACATAGAGATGCATTGATCAAAGCTCTCAATCAGATCAGAGTTGATACTGCTACCACCCAAGAGGGGCTGATTCACTTTCTAACAACTGATAGGGCTATGTGCATTATGTTTTTCGATGATGACTTGCCACTAGAGGGGTTAGATCATGTTTGACCTTTGTTAATCGATGTTGCTTGTTCAGGCCACAGAGTGCCATCGATCTTGCTGGACAACGACTTTGTCCTGAACATTTGTCCTTTAGTTACAACCATTGCCCTTGGCTTTTCTCCATCTGATTTTGGGCCATCTACACAGACCGTCAAAGCTTATGATGGGACTTAGAGGACAATTATGGGTACTCTCACTACACACGTCATGATTGGGCCAGTCAAATATTCTGTGCTTTTCCACGTCCTAAGGATTCAGTCATCTTTTAACCTGCTTCTTGGTCATCCTTGGATTCATGAGGCTAGTGCCATACCATCTTCCCTTCATCAGAAGGTGAAGTTCATACACAAGGGTCGCATTATCATGATATAATATGATCGGGATGTTGTCACTTCTTTCGAGCCAGTATTACAGATTAGTCATAGTTAGAATGACTTGCATTTAACCAAGTTTACTTTCGATGAGGTTCAGGTTGTCAGTTTAGAGAATGACAACAGAGATATGGTGCCTATGTCATTCGACCAGTACAGTAGCACCTTGGTGCTTAACATGATTAGGGGCATGTCTTATCTGCCCAGCTTGGGATTAGGTCACCGCCAAGGACCACGCGAGTTTACTTTCACAATTGATCATGACATACCTTATGGGTTAGGTTACACTCCTACGGAGGAGGATGCACATTACATGGCGCGACTGCACAAAGACAGAGTAAGGGCCCACTTGTCTGGGGTTCCATTTGATTACTCCTTTCACCTATACACCTTTCAGTTGACTGATTACTTTGTCAAAGGTTCAGATCATGCACCCCACATAGAGAGGATCATTTGTATTTCAAAGGCTGTTGAGGTTCAGAACCTCCAACGGACCTTGGGACAGATGCATTTGGATATTGGGATCCTTGAGACTCCTGATGTTATGATAATTGCACCCCCGTCGCCCGACCGAGCCAACATGTTCTCCGTATGCTTCCCGGAGGCAGTTTCTAATTGTGATAAACTTATGGATACTGTGATTGATGCTGATGGAGTGACTCTGCCTGATGCTTGTACCGACGAGATGGACATGATAGGGGTAGGCCATATTCTCGATGTAATCTCACACGATTCCCACTCTGATTTCGATTTCTTTGGAGTTTCTGTGATTGACACTGATGATGTGACTCTTTATGATGCTTGAACAGATGAGATGGATATGATTGGCACTGGTCGTATTCTGGATGTAGCCCCGCACAGGCCTCGTTCTACTTTGGATATGTTTGGGGCTTTTATGCTTGAGATAGATGATGATGACTCTGTTACTATTGTTACTCTTGATGTTATTACTGTTGAGGGAGCATCCAATTCTGTGGACCCACCTCTTTTTTTTGACACTGTGTTCGGGTTTGTCACCTGCTTTGATGATGTGGCTGGTGAAAATAATAATGATATGAGTGTTTTTTAGTATTCACCTATGTCACTGCATTTTCCTTTGATTGGACCACCGATACCCACGACATATATACATGATGTTGATGATGTGAGAGGCCTAGATGACCCATTGAGTGATCCGTTGGATTTTGATTCAAATTCGGAGGAAAAGAAAGTAACACCCATTTCTGGTAGCACTAAGTTGGTAGATTTTGGGACCCTTGATCAGCCCAGGAAGCTGAAGATTGGCACCTCTTTATCTCCTGACGAGAGGAGCAGATTGATTGACCTACTTAGGTCATACCTGGATGTATTTTCATGGTCATACGAGGACATGCTAGGCCTTGATCCCTCTATATTCCAACATCACTTGCCCATCATACCACATGCTAGACCAGTTAAGCAGAAATTGAAGAGATTACACCCTTGATGGAGTTTGCAGGTTAAGGAAAAGATTCAGAAACAACTTAGTGTTGGTTTCCTGTCAGTGGTTGAATATCCTGAGTGGCTGGCTAATGTCGTCCCTGTTCCTAAAAAGGACAGCAAAGTTAGAGTCTGTGTTGACTTTTGAGATCTGAACAAGGCCAGTCCTAAGGATGATTTCCCCATCCCACACATTGATATGCTGGTTGATAGTGCTGCGTGGCATTGGATGTTATCATTTATGGATGGGTTTTCTAGGTATAATCAGATTTTATGGCTCTAGAGGATATGGAGAAGACTTTTTTCATCATTGAGTGGGGTACTTGCTACTACCGGGTTATGCCATTTAGGTTGAGCTAAAGGAAGGAAGTGAGGTCTCCCCAAAACTTTAGTTCAGTTGGAGTTCATAGGAGCGGGTTCGAATATAGAGCACTTGAGCTTGTTTTGATCATATCTCCCTCATCCAAACTCAGAACCGCGTACCATTTTTTTATTGGATTCCTTTTTCTTCAAGGAACATTGTCTCAAAATTTGAGAAATTTTCTCAACCGGTCGACTGGATGGGCAACCGGTTTGACAAAGTTTTTTTGAAATGGTCGACCGGTTTGTCGGGGTTGCTAGTGAACGACTTTGTTTTTGGCATTTTTGGTGCCCTTGTTTAGGTTGGTTCGATCCCTATGCTCCATATAGGTTTGGAGAATAGTTTTAGGTCCGATTTGGGCCATTTTGCGGATGGATTGCAACCCACCTTGAATCCATGTGGATTCTTAGTGGGTAAGGAATTATGGAATTATGAGGGGTAGTTGCCCACCTCGGGAAGTGGAGAGCTAAATGAGTTGGGGTTCTAAGGCTGAAGGTGAGGATTTCCAAAGCTGAAGGGGAAAGAAAATGGGGTGGTGTGGATGCTGAAAAAAAAAAAAAAAAAGAGGGAAGAAAAAATGAGACGTTTAGGGAGAGAAAAAGAGGGGTTTTTGAGAAATCCTGGGAGGTGGTCTCTGGAAAAGAAGAACTAAAAGCATGGAGGAAAAGTCTAGGGGGTCTCTAAGGGTTTGGAACCTAGAGAGGAAAAAAAAAGAAAGGAAGAAAAGGAAAAAAAAAAAAAAACTGAGGTTTGAGAAAAAAAAGTGGGAAAGGTTTTTAAAGAAAAATAGAGAGAACAGGAAAAGAAAAAAGATATTGAGGAAAAAAAGAGAGGAATTTTTGTTTGCTTTGGAAAGGAGGAAAAGGGATTGTGACCACTACTCTTAAGTGGATTTTGCAGAAGGTGAATCAATCTCACTTGAAGTTGGAGAACACCTCTCAAAGGCTAGTTCTTTCAGGGTATGTTTCTGGTTACTCTCAGAATTCTTGCTTATATTCGATTCTTCCTTCTGGTCGTTTCAGAATGCTTAATGTTTTATTGATTGGTGTGGATGAAAAGGGCCACAAATTGTTACATTGAAATTAGTTCTTTGTCTGTTTGCTATGTTCTTCATTCAGTTGATGCCATTGATCCCGTTTGATTTTGTTCATGTTAAAAATCTGTTTTGAATGTTCCCCTGTTTCAACCCATGAATCTACCCCTGAACTGAGGTTATTTATGCTCATCTTTGGCTCACCCTTCCCTAGGAATTTTTTTTAAAGTTTTCATCTATGCTTTCTACTTTTTTTTTTTTTTTTTTTTACAATTTTAGAGTCCTTGTCTATGTGTTTGAGCCTCTATTAGAGAATGATAGAGGCTTAGATATAAGAGATAAACCTATCTAGTTCTGGAAGGTTTTGTGTTAATGGATTAATGCCCGAACGAGATGGCTTCCTTTGCCACCATGGCATGGGCGGCACCTTTCTTTTGTTGCCTCTTCCCCTCGTAGAGATACATAGGACTAGGTTCAGGTAGCTTTTTAGATGGGAGTCTCGCCGGCGGTAGCAAGCTGACCATTTTCCCATGCGCCCCTTGCATGACCAGCCCACTCACTTGTCTCCACTATTGAAATAAAAAAATAAACACATGTTTGTTGAATAATTTGTTTTTTAAACACTTGATGAAGTCCATTTTTTTTTTAATAAAAAAAGCCACATTTACGTAATCTTATAAAATGTAGTTTTATTTTATTTTATGATTTTTGAATAATTTTGTTCCAAGTTTCCAAAGTTTCCAAAAAGTTTAAAAAATTTTGGATTTATTTTTTAGCGTCAATTTCCAAAAAGTTTCAAAAAGTCTGGATTCAATTTTTTAGTGTCATTTCCAAAAATTTCCAAAGTTTCCAAAATTCTGGTTATTAGGGGATGAAGTTCAAATGAGAAATATGTTAGTCCTCAGTTGAAAGCCAAGGGAATGAGAGTAACTAAATTTTAGCCATGTAGTCCAAAGTCATGGTTGCGTTTGGTGGCCATTGGGTAGAGCATAGAGATTGCATATATATGGTTTGGTCATGGCTGGAAATTTTCGTAAATTTGGAATTTGCATGTTGTATGCTTGTATTACTTGCCTCACATTTTCCTTGCAGCGCATGGTTGGGGACCATAGGTATGCACTTCAACTTTGGATAAAGAAATTCACATGAATGCTTGGTGCATGATTGCTATGTATATTTGTTGTGCATTTGAGCTTATTGGCCAACCTCTTATGCAGCGCATGGCTGGGGACCTTAGGTACGCACTCTGATTTTGACTTGTTGAGTGTATGTGCATGCTAAATACTAGGTGAGTCTATGTGATTCATGTCATTTGTTTAGCATAAGGTTTGTTTGATCTTTGACCCATATGCTCCCATATACCCAGTTCATTAGTAGAAACCGAGTTTCGGGTCTAGAGGGGTGCTAGCTCGCATGAGGTACCTTCCCGATAGGTAACCTGATCCCCGGACCTAGAATCTAGTTTTCATAGACCGCTTTTTCCTTACTAGAGTCATGTTGGGGTTTTTGTTCTTAAATTTTCCCCATTTAAAAATAAAAATAAAAAGTAAGTGGTGACTCCAAACAAAAACCGTCCCTCATCGGAATGTATTTTCTAAAACTCGTAAACCATACTTTTTCTCCACATTATTTGTTTTAATTCAGGAGTCACGTCGGTTGGTGGATCGGGTGAGGGTCCACAGGTTGACATGAACGACTCTCAATTGTGAGATCAAGGCTCTAGTCGCTATGAACAACTAAGGGCTGTGGATAACTGATTACTACCGAAAAGTGCTATTTTGTAGACCTAATTATAAGGGTTTTAAGCACCTTTGAGTAGTAATCATATTCATTTAACCTAATTAATTCATTAAGCTCCTTAGTAATTAGTTCTAACCATTTTTAGTGGCAAGTTTACATGTTTTTCATCAGCTTATGAACCAATTCAAGCATGCCAATTGATGGAGGAGCTACTTGGGCGAGTTAAGCAAGGATTTTGGACGTTTACAGGCTTGAATTTCAAGTGGAAACGCGAGCACAAGCAATGGGAACACCATTTCGCAAGGGGAGGCAATTCACTTGCCAAATGACCAATTTCGCAAGGTGAATTTCACCTTGCCAAAATTTCGCAAGGGGATTTTCCTCATGGTGTGAAATTTGGCCATTTCGCACCATGAAGAAACCACCTTGCGAAATTTGGACCTTTCATCTTCCCCCTTGCGAAATGCCTTTGAAATCCCCTGTTTTGAGACGCTGTTGATGATATTCCACTGCCGGTTCTCCAAGATATTTTGCTTGACTTTTAGCTTTGTAAATACCTATTTTACCCTTGTAATCAACCAATGAAAAGGTTGCTTGATTACTACCCAAAAAGTGCTATTTTACACCTTTAAGTCATTATGTTTTAAGCACTTTTGTGTAGTAATTCTTCATCTTTATTCCAATTGGCATGTTAAGGACCTAGTAATGACTTCTAATCATATTTGTGGCTAGTTTTAGTGTTTTGACATCTTTTTGGATCATTAAGACAAGCCAACCAAAGAAGAAAAGCAAAGAGAAGCAAAGAGAAGCAAGGAGGAAAACAGAGGACAGCAGCTGCAGTCTTCTTTGGCACTTTTGGAGCACTTCCAGAAGTCCATTTTCTACATACTATATACCATTTCAAAGCTCAGGAAGTCAAGAATCCAACGCTTCAAACCGTGTACAATTTGGAGCTGAAACGAGGAAGTTATGGCATTTGGAAGACAACTGCTCCAGGTGTGTGAATGGTGTGCGAAATTCGCACACCCCCTTAGCTGTGCGAAAGGTGTGCGAATGGTGTGCGAAACTCGCACACCACTCGCACACCCCTTCAGGTGTGCGAAAATTTCGCACACCCCATGCGTGGTGTGAATTCTCCTCTGTTTTTGCCGACTCTACTTTAGATATTTTCTTAAGTATTTTTTGATGTAATTTCCTTTCTTCTCCTTGTAACAAGCCAATCACAAGCTTTGCTTTTGTAAAGACTATATAAGGGGTGGAAATCACCTCTTGAAGATGTATCACGCGTGTTATGCTTAGCACTTAGAAATATTCAGAGCTCTCTCGTTTTCTATTTTCTCTTTACTATTTTCTTTTTCTTGGAAGCCAAACAACCTCTGAGGATGTTTTCTCAGAGGATGAGAGGCTAAACTCTTGGTTTCTTGGAGTGAAGGAAGCTAGGTGAAAAGTCCAGATGCAAAGGTGGAAAACGCTCGTGCCTTAAATACAGGTAGTTGAAGTTCATAAATGACTTTTAAATCCAAAGTTTTGCTCTAAATCCCTTAGAATCACTTTGAATGGCCAATACATGGTAAGCTTCAGGTCTTTGTGGATGCTTAATGCTAGATCCATATCAGTCCATTAGTTATCATGTACGAGCCATTGGAAAGTGGTTCAAGGTGAAGACCCATAGTGTCTAAAGCCATTAATGGACCTTGACTACCATTTCTATTGACCTTTTATGGATTAAATCTTCATTGTTAAACCTATACCGGTTCGGGAAATAACTATAGGTTAAATCCCCAATGCGAGGAGAAAAATCCGGAATTTTCCACTTTGCATTCTAAACTTGATCCTAGCAATCCTTAGCTCCGAGAAACTTCCTTTCTTCCATTTTTAATTAGTTTATGTTAATTTAGTTTCAAACACTCTCAAAACAAATTTTATTTTCTTTTAAACTTTAAGTTTTTGATAAAGGAAATCATTAAATTCAATTTCTAATCTCGAGTATATCACTGGTAGAATGAAAACCCATCCCAGAGTTCGACCCTAGAGCCACTATACTATAGTAGCTTTGCTACACTAGTACGAGGTCATAGGTTTTATAAATGTTTTTGATTAAATGACCCAACTGGATCATTTTGCGCGAATCATTGCTTTTGTAATAGCTCTTGTAATTTAGCTTTTTATTGTCTTTAAATAGAGGTGAAGAGCCTCAGACATGATCATCTTGTAACCTGTAACTTTATAAGTTATAAGAGCACTTTTGTTCATACGCTTCTTTTCTCTTTTCTTTCTCATTTTCTTAGTAGCCAAACATCCTTGGAGGATGAAATCCCCAAGGATGAGAGGCTAAAACCTTTTAGTTTCTTGAAGTAATGGATGCCATGTGAAGCTCCCGTGTCAGGATGGAGATTTCCAAGCCATAAATGTAAGTAGCTGAGCGTCATAAATGTTTTCATTCAAAGTAAAGCTTTTAATCCCTCTGACTTGCTTTGAATGGCCAATACTTGATAACCTTTTGGTTTCAGTGGATTCTTATTGTTAGATCCACTAACGTTCATTAGTTATCTCTTACGAGCCATTGTATTGCAAGTCGAGGAGATGACCTATACCAATAAAAGAACAGTTATGAGGTTCAACTACCCTTTTTGTAAGTTTTCAAGGACTAAAACTCAGTTGTTAAACTCATACCGGTTCGGGAAGTAAGCATCACCTTAGTTGCTTCCCCAACTAGAGGTGAAAAGTCCCAAAATCTCCATTTTTCCACAGTGAGTTAAGCATGGCTATCCAAAGCTTTGAGAAACTTCTTTTTCCATCTTTTAACCTATTTTCATGTTAGTTTAGTTTACAACACCTTCATTGATTCATGCCTAATTGGTGTCTCAGCTGATTCGTGTCCAGCTGGTGCTCCTTGATTGAGGGATTAATCAACAAAATTTATAACCTATTACACCATATACTAGGGTAGCAAAGACAAAGCTACTATAGCATAGTGGCTCTAGGATCGTTCACTAGAATGGGTTTTCACTTCACAAATGATATTAATTCAAAGCTGAATTGGTGTCTTTTCATTTCAAGGTTAGCTTTAAAAGAAAACATAATCTTTGGTGGAAAAGGTTGGTTTTAAGCTAACCAAAAAAATAGTAACTAATTTTACTTACAAAGAAAAGTGTTTCTTGGAGTTTAGATCACTAGGCTCAGATTCCTCATACAAAAAGGGAGTTCCGGTCACTTGTTTCTTTTCCTCGCATTAGAGAATTAACATATAGTTCCTTCTCCAACCGGTGTTGTACAGATGCTTCCCATTAATGGGTTCAAACACTAAATCCCTCTCACTGATGCATCTTGCAATGGCTTATACCTCTCACCTAGCACGTGCCATTCAAGGTGATCTTTAACCTTGGATTACCCGTCAAAAGCTCACAAGAGATAACTAATGGATGTCTCCTTGGAGTCCAAAAGCTTACCAAGTGTTGGCAATTCTACAAAATCCTACCTTCAAGTCACCTCCCAGAGGCTCGCAAGGGGTAAACTAGTACATCTCCATGGACGGAGATCACTTGCCTTACCAAGTGTTGGCCCAGGTGATTTAAAGGCGTTTTAAGTTAACTAAAAAGATAAAAACCATTAACGGGTCACACTTTCTCTTCATTAAAAACTAAAACAACAAAACTTCCAATTTATGCATGTGGAAACTTACCCGATTACCTTAGCTCCAAGAGACAAAGAGCCTAGCCTCTCATCCTCTGAGGAAAAATCCTCAGAGTTTGGTTGGCAAGAAAGAAAAAGAACGAGAAAACAAAAATATATATGAAAAGCAGAGCAAGTGCTCTGTATTATATATTCCTTGCAAATTTGTACAAAGGATGCGTCGTAACCACCCCTCAAGAACAAGCTCCCGAGAGATATATATAAAGAACATTACAAAACAAAATATCTGAGGTTATTCACCCCTTTTCCAAACTTAATAACTAAGGAATCCTATAATTGGTGGGTTACAAGGAGAGGATTTAAACAACAAAAATATAAAGAAAAATATCTCCAAGTGTCGGTTACAAATATCGGGAAGCATTAAGGACCATTTCGCAGGTGAAAACGAGGTCTGCGAAATTTCGCAGACACACAAAAAGGGCTGCGAAATTACTTCGCAGCAAACGACTGATTTCGCACCGCTGCGAAGTGGTCCTTCAGCTTGTGGTGTTTGGCTTCCATCGCGTCGTGAAACTTCAGGGGAAATCCATAGCACTGTGCAAAAAGGCTGCGAAATCATTTCGCAACAAAAGGGTGATTTCGCAGCACTTTGCTGAATCCTTCCTTCAGCTTGGTGCAGTTGTCTTCCAAAGGCTGTAACTTCCTCATTTCAGCTCTAAATCATACACGGTTTGAAGCGTTGGATTTTTGAATTCCTGAGCTTTGAAATGGTATATAGCATGTAGAAAATGGTCTTTGGAAAGTGCTCCAAAAGTGAAAAGGAAGACTGCAGCTGCTGTCCTCTGTTTTCTTCTTTGCTTTTCTCCTCTTTGCTTCTCTCCTTGCATTCCGGATTTGCTTATGGCAAAGGACTTCAAAGCTTTGGTTCTTCATGTTTCTGAGCTCTTCATTGCTTTTCCATGGATTCCAAATAACTCTCCTCAATCTTGGATTGCTTTGGTGATCAAAAAGCTATCAAAACACCAAAACTTAAGGCAATTTGATTAGAATTGATTGAAAGGGGCCTTAACATGTTAATTGGGTTAAAAGGAAATAACTACTACTCAAAAGTGTTTAAAAGGATTAATTACAAGCTATCAAATAGCACTTTTTGAGTAGTAATCACCTTCATCTTTTTATGTTTTCATCTTAACCTAATTTTTATTAAGAAAAGTTCACTCCATCCTCCGAACTTCACCAGTTAAAGTAAAAACCCTTCCCAGTGTTCGATCCTAGAGCCACTATGCTATAGTAGCTTTGCTACTTTAGTGTAAGGACCTTAGGTATAAATTTTGTTGATACCCTTACATGCCAAGCTACCAAGAGTCGGGTTGTCAAATGGCGCCGTTGCCGGGAAAGGTGCTACTTCACTGTGAATACATCAGTCGGAGGTAACTTGTGAGACTTCTCATGAGTGAGGTGAATTCTATCTCATTTTTCATTTACTAACTTTTATTTTAGTTTTAGAACATTTTTAACTTAGTTTAGATAAGTTTCTTTTAGCTTTTAACTTTCATTTTTAGTTTATTTTTCATACTCGGTTTTTCCTTCCGCATGCTCTGTTTTTTTTTTCTTTTTCTTTGTTTTGTTTATTTGTTTTGTTCCAGCTGAATCCGTGCATGCCCTATTGGATTAGAGACCAAGAGGGAAGGTTAGTGCGGATAAAGACTCCACGAGCTACTGAATTAGAGATTATTTTGAAAGTCATGGAGAATCAGCCAGAGGATCAACATTCACAACATGGGCAGGAGAATGATCCTAACTTGTATAGGTCCATGAGGGACAGGATGCACCCTCCGAGGATGAGTGCACCATCTTGCATCATTCCTCCTATAGAGCAATTGATTATCAGGCCACACATCGTGCCTCTGCTTCCTACTTTCCATGGGATGGAAAGTGAAAATCCATATGCGCACATAAAGGAATTCGAAGATGTGTGCAATACTTTTCAAGAAGGGGGAACAACTATTGAGCTTATGAGGTTGAAGCTCTTTTCATTCACATTAAAGGACAAAGCCAAGATATGGCTCAATTCCTTGAGGCCGAGAAGCATAAGAACATGGACAGAACTTCAAGCTGATTTTTTGAAGAAGTTTTTCCCTACTCACAGAACAAATGGATTGAAGAGACAAATCTCCAACTTCTCAGCACGTGAGAATGAAAAACTTTATGAATGTTGGGAGAGGTATATGGAGGCCATCAATGCATGTCCTCACCACGGCTTTGATACATGGCTTTTGGTGAGCTATTTTTATGATGGCATGTCATCTTCAATGAAGCAGATATTGGAGACAATGTGTGGGGGTGATTTCATGAGCAAGAACCCTGAGGAGGCTATGGATTTCCTAAGTTATGTCTTAGAGGTTTCCCGTGGATGGGATGAGCCCAATAACAGAGAAATGGGGAAGAGGCCAGTTCAGCAAATGTCAAGAGGGGGGATGTACAATCTGAGTGAAGACATGGAGATGAAAGCCAAGGTAGCTGCCATGGCTAGAAAAATAGAGGAAATGGAGTTGAGAAAAGTTCACGAAGTCCAAGCTATTTCAGAACCTCAACAACAAGCCAATCCTTGCTCCATCTGTTAGTCATTTGAACATATGGTGGAAGAATGTCCCACCATTCCAGCAACAAGAGAAATGTTCGGTGAACAAGCTAACCTGATTGGCCAATGGAAGCCAAATTCAAATGCTCCCTATGGCAACACGTACAACTCTAGCTGGAGGAACCACCCAAACTTTGCATGGAAGCCAAGGCCAAACCCATATCAGTCACCAGCCCAATCAAGCCAACAGAGTCAAGGTCAATCCTCAGTTGAGCAAGCACTCATAAGCCTTAGCAAGGTTATGGGTGACTTTGTGAGTGAGCAAAAATCCATCAACTCTCAACTAAATCAGAAGATTGACAACGTAGAGAGTACATTGAACAAGAAGATAGATGGGATGCATAATGAGTTGTCTCAGAAAATTGACAACATCTAATATTCCATCTCAAGGCTCACAAATTTGAACACTGTCAATGAGAAAGGAAAGTTTCCCTCTCAGCCTCACCAAAATCCTAAGGGGATACATGAAGTGGAATCCAAAGATGAGGGACGTGCAAGCTATTATCACTTTGAGAAGTGGTAAGGAAGTGCATCAGTCGGAGCATGATCAGAGGAAAGCCAAAGAAGACAAGGCCGATAGAAAAGAAGAAAAGAAGAAAGAAAAAAAGGCAAAGGAAGTTCAGATGAAAGAAAGCATCATTCCTAGCATGGATGAGGAACCTCAAATTCTTTTAAAGGAAGGCATGATGAAGAAGCACATGCCTCCTCCATTTCCTCAAGCCTTGCGTGGGAAGAAACCGATCAAGAATGCTTCTTAGATTCTTGATGTGCTAAGACAAGTGAAGGTGAATATTCCTTTACTTGATATGATCAAGCAAGTACCCACATATGCAAAGTTTTTGAAGGACTTGTGCACTGTGAAAAGAGGACTCAATGTTACAAAGCAAGCCTTCCTAACCGAGCAAGTGAGTGCTATAATCCAATGCAAGTCTCCAATCAAATACAAAGATCCGGGGTGTCCTACAATCTCAGTCAATATTGAAGGAACCCAAGTGGAGAAGGCATTGCTTGATTTGGGGGCAAGTGTTAACTTGCTTCCATACTCTGTATACAAGGAGCTGGGGTTGGGAGAACTCAAGCCAACATCGATCACCCTATCCTTAGATAACCGATCAGTGAAAATCCCCAGGGGGGTAATAGAGGATGTATTGGTTCAAGTTGATAAATTCTACTATCCAGTAGATTTTGTGGTGCTTGATACGGATCCCATTGTCAAAGGGATCAACTATGTTCCAATCATCCTTGGAAGACCATTCCTTGCAACATCCAATGCAATCATCAATTGTAGGAATGGGGTCATGCAACTCACTTTTGGGAATATGACATTGGAACTCAACATCTTCCATCTATGTCAAAAGCACATCCATCCTGAAGAAGATGAGGGCCCAGAAGAAGTGTGTACGATAGATACCCTGGTGGAGGAGCATTGTAATCAGAGTATGCTTGATCAGTTTGAAGAGAATCCAGATGAAAGCCATGAAGATCTTGATGATGGGTTAGCTAAACCCATGGGAATGAATGCCGTTATGTCAAGTTGGAGACAAAAGCCAGTGATCCCCCCTTTGTTCAAGGATGAGGAAGAGATGAAAGAAGCTAAGGATGCAATCCTTAAGCTTGAATTGAAGGCCCTTCCTGCCGAGTTGAAATATGCTTACTTGGAGGAAAGCAATAAAGCCCCGGTGCTAATTTCTTCTTCTTTAACCGTTTCACAAGAGGACAATCTTCTAAGAATCCTTAGAAAGCACAAGAAGGCCATCGGATGGCAAATTTCTGATTTGAAGGGGATAAGCCCATTGATTTGCACACACCATATTTATATGGAGGAGGGAGCTAAGCCAACTCGTCAGCCACAGAGGAGATTGAATCCTCATATACAAGAGGTAGTAAGGGCTGAAGTGTTGAAGCTTCTTCAAGCGGGCATCATTTACCCCATTTCAGATAGCACTTGGGTGAGTCCAACCCAAGTTGTTCCAAAGAAGTCCGGGATAACCGTAGTCAAGGGGGAAAATGGAGATGAAGTGTCCACACGCCTCACAACTGGTTGGAGGGTGTGCATTGACTACAAGAAGCTAAACACAGTAACGAGAAAGGATCACTTTCCTTTACCTTTCATGGATCAAGTCCTTGAGAGAGTATCTGGGCATCCTTTTTATTGCTTCTTGGATGGGTATTCCGAGTATTTTCAAATAGAGATTGATGTGGAGGACCAAGAGAAGACTACCTTCACTTGTCCATTTGGCACCTATGCTTATAGGCGGATGCCTTTTGGATTATGCAACGCTCCTGCTACCTTCCAAAGATGCATGCTTAGCATCTTCAGTGACATGGTTGAACGAATAATGGAAGTCTTCATGGATGACATAACTGTGTATGAGACTTCTTTTGAGGATTGTTTGTCACATCTTGAAGATGTTTTGAAAAGATGCATAGAGAAAGACCTCGTACTCAATTGGGAGAAGTGCCATTTTATGGTAAATCAAGGTATTGTTCTTGGGCACGTAATCTCAAAGAAGGGTATAGAGGTAGATAGAGCTAAGGTGGAACTAATTGTGAAGTTGCCACCTCCCACCAATGTAAAAGGAATAAGGCAATTCCTTGGGCATGCCGGGTTCTATAGGAGGTTTATAAAGGATTTTTCCAAGATTGCCAAACCTCTTTGTGAATTATTGGTGAAGGATGCCAAGTTTGAGTGGGATGATAAATGTCAAAGGAGTTTTGAGCTTCTTAAGCAATTCTTGACATCAGTGCCCATTGTGAGAGCACCAAATTGGGAGTTTCCATTTGAAGTGATGTGTGACTCAAGTGATTATGCCATTGGGGCTGTTTTGGGACAAAGAGAAGATGGTAAACCTTATGTGATCTACTATGCAAGCAAGTCTTTGAATGATGCTCAAAGGAATTACACCACCACTGAGAAGGAATTACTTGCTGTGGTGTATGCTTTGGACAAATTCAGAGCTTATTTGATAGGGTCTTCCATTGTGGTATTCATGGATCATTCAGTTTTGAAGTATTTGCTAACCAAGCAAGATGCCAAGGCTAGGTTGATTAGGTGGATACTTTTGCTTCAAGAGTTCAACCTCCAGATTAGAGATAAGAAAGGTGTTGAGAATGTGGTAGCTAACCACTTGTCAAGGCTCAACATCGCTCATGACACCCATGGACTTCCCATAAATGATGATTTCCCTGAGGAATCCTTGATGCTTGTGGAGGAAGTGCCATGGTTTGTACACATTGCAAATTACTTGGTCACGGGAGAAATACCAAGTGAATGGAGCTCTCAGGACAAGAAGAATTTCTTTGCCAAGGTCCATGCATATTATTGGGAGGAGCATTTTCTCTTCAAGTATTGTGCGGACCAAATTATAAGGAAGTGTGTGCCTGAACAAGAGAAGCATGGGATCCTATCTCATTGCCATGGGAATGCATGTGGAGGCCACTTTGCCTCTCAAAAGACGGCAATGAGAGTTCTTCAATCGGGCTTTTGGTGGCCCTCACTTTTTAAGGATGCCCATGAGGTAAGTAAAGGATGTGATAAGTGCCAAAGACTAGGCAAGCTTTCAAGGAGAAACATGATGCCTTTGAACCCTATCTTGATAGTGGATCTTTTTGATGTTTGGGGCATAGACTTCATAGGACCTTTCCCTATGTCTTTTGGCCACTCCTACATCTTGGTAGGAGTTGATTATGTTTCAAAGTGGGTTGAAGCTATACCCTGTAGAACCAATGATCACAAAGTGGTTCTCAAGTTCCTAAAAGAAAACATCTTCTCGAGGTTTGGAGTGCCTAAAGTAATCATCAGTGATGGAGGCACTCACTTTTGCAACAAGCCCTTTGAAGCTCTTTTAGCCAAGTACGGAATTAAGCATAAGGTAGCTACACCTTATCATCCTCAGATGAGTGGCCAAGTAGAGCTAGCCAACCGGGAAATTAAGAACATCTTGATGAAGGTGGTGAACACCAATAGGAAAGATTGGTCTGTTAAGCTCCTTGATTCCCTATGGGCGTATAGGACGGCTTATAAGACTATCCTTGGGATGTCACCGTACCGTCTTGTTTATGGCAAAGCTTGCCATCTTCCCATTGAGATTGAGTTCAAGGCATGGTGGGCCATTAAAAAGCTCAACATGGATTTAACTAAGGCTGGGCTAAAGAGGAATTTGGATTTGAATGAGCTTGAGGAATTGAGAAATGATGCCTATCTCAACTCAAAAATAGCTAAGGAAAAGCTAAAGAGATGGCATGATCAGTTGGTGACCAAGAAAGAATTTTTCAAGGGACAAAGAGTCTTGCTGTATGACTCTAAGCTTCACCTATTTCCGGGAAAGCTCAAATCAAGGTGGGTAGGGCCTTTTGTCATCCACCAAGTGCACTCACATGGAGTAATTGAGTTACTCAACTCAAAAAGTGCAAAGACCTTCAAGGTAAATGGGCAAAGACTCAAGCCTTACATCGAGCCATTTTCCCGTGACAAGGAGGTACTCATCCTCCATGACCCATCACATCCTTGAGAAAGTGTGGTAAGTTGATGAGCTTAGCATGAAAAGCTAAGTGCTCATCTCTTTTTGTTTTAATTTTAGTATTACATTCTTGTTTACTTTGCATTTTTAATACTTTTGCACATATTTTGTTTAGGTTTCTTAGTTTTGATTTTTATTTTTAATGTTTTTAATGGAGCTTTGATGTCCAATAGCAGGTACGAAAGCTCACAAGCTCACAAATGTGGAGAGAAAGATGAAATAGGGGAGAAATATATCTAAGTCCAAGCTTAAAAGCCCATTTCGCAACTCAAAAAGTGAGTTGCGAAAATTTGGCAAGGTGAATTTCACCTTACGAAATGCACATTTTGGCAAGATGCAATTTACAACCTCTCGGGATTGCACTTTCGCAAGGAGTAACCAGTGTGAAAATTTTCGCAAGTCATTTTTCACCTTGCGAAATTGTTTTCAAAGCAAATATCAAAATGCAACCTCTCGGGATTGGTTTTTAAGGGGAGTAGCCAATGCGAAAATTTGGCAAGGTGAATTTTCACCTTGCGAAATTTTTTCTTCATGCTTACCAAGGATTTGATTCTTTTTAAATTCATTTTCAAACTTCAATTTTGTAGTTTTAACACTCCTCAGTTCATCCCCGTACTTTGACAAATTTTCAAATTTTTTTTTTTCATGGCCAAAAACCCTTTTTAAAGCCTTCTCAACTTCATTTTTCATGCATAAAACACTATTCCCCTTGCATTTCCTCTCTAGGCCGCGTGCTTCATTGTTCCAAGGTGAGTAATTTTTCATTTTTCTCCATTTTTGGCTCCTTAAATTGCTTGTTTATGTCATTTCTATGTTTTAGGAACCATAAACATGCATTTTCATCCGTTAAAACCATTTCAAAAATCCATTTTTTTTCAAATCAAAGACCCACATGGCCGGCCACCATTTTTGCAAAAATCTCTATCTTGCAATGTGTTTTAGGCTCCCAAACTTACTCCATTGCATTTAGAATCATGTTTCCATTAAAACCATACCCTTTTTCTGAATTTTAAACCGTTAAAAATGAAAACTCAAATTCAAAGTAAGCATTGGAGAAGAAGATGAATAGTGCCTATGAATAGTGCTGCGTGAATAGTGCCCGTTGCCAAATTTAGCAACCACTATTCATGCCTTGCAAATTTTGCACTGGTTACCATTTCAACTGTATTTTTGACACTTTACCCCTGGGATGCTCTATTTTTCGTGCTTTTCAGTCTTATTTCAGTATTTATATCATGGCACGGACACGGGGGGCATCCTCTTCAGCTAGTCAGTGTGGGGCCCACTCACAGAGAGGTGGTCGTTCTAGACCATCTCAGCCTACCCAGACCCCAGTTCCCTCTACTCAGCACGGGTACTGGACCAGATGATCATCTGGGTCTTCCAAGGCACCAGTGCCACCCTCTGTGAGCAGTCCTCCACCTAAGAGGACTAGGATTTCAGGACCAGGCGAGTCCTCCAGAGCCCCTCCATCACCTCCAGCATCTACTATCCCAGGCTCTTCACACCTAGCAGAGGTCCTCAAGTGGCCTATGATAGCAGGGCCACCCCTCCCAGGCAACACGGATATCAAAGATAGGCCATTTCACGATGAGATCTGTATGGAGCATGAGACTCTTCGCCTATTACCAGAGCTAGAGGAGTCATACCACCTTCTGCAGAGGTACCACATCGAGCCATTTATGACTCCTAGGTCCTTCTATTACCCTAGGGTAGTCTTAGATTTCTACCAGACTATGACTACTAGAGGCGTCCAGGACCCCATAGCCATTCATTTTTTGATTGATGGCCAACATGGTATTTTAGAGGCCCGAGATATAGCCGCCCCTATGCATTTTCCGCCTATCCCTGAGGACCTTGGTTCCTTCCGGCATTGGTCTCAGTATTCAGAGCCTGACATGGTGTCTACCTTATCAGGAGGTAGAGTCACTGGTAGGACCATTTTGAGGAGGGAGCTTCCTCCACGGATGTTACTTATAGATTTGGTGCTCCGCACCAATCTTTTTCCATTCCAGCATGTCGTCCAGAGGAGAGGTGCTATCCTAGATGCGCTTTACCGCATCTCTGAAGGATTCTACTTTGGACCCCACCATCTAGTCATGGTTGCTCTACCTATTTTGAGGAGAAGGTGCATAGGAAGCGCCTATGCAGAGTTGGTACTATTCCACTCTTATTTCCGAGGCTGATCTCTCAGGTCTTAGAGGATATGGGATACCCTTCTCAGCCCCACCTAGAGCGTCGTCATCATTGTCGAGAGCTCTTTACCAGTGAGAGTTGGACCCATTTCTTAGACCGCTCATCCATGGACCAGGGTATCCCTAGACCATTAGCTCCCGCGCCTCCAGATTCTCCAGCAGCCTCAGCACCTACAGTACAGACATCACCAGAGCAGGACCCACATACCACAGAGCCTTCTTCTTCAGTCCTGCTCCAGTGACTTGCACTACTGATACTCCCGCACCACCAGTCACTCCTGCTCCAGCCTATGCTGAGTCTTCAGCCGGGCCATCCATCACTGTCTCCGCTGCAGAGTTTAGAGCTCTCATGTCGTCCTTTCACTCATTGAGCGCCTCTCAGGCCACCTTAGTCCGTGAGATGGAGACCATCAGACGACAGATGGATACCATACAGACACATCAGGCTTAGCATACAGCTATTCAGGCTCAGCATACAGCTATTCAGGCTCAGCATACAGCTATCCTGGACCAGCACTCCGCCATGCTCTCTCAGATCCACTATCACCTGGGCATATCACCTCCTCCACCTCAGGAGCCACATCCATGATTGGATATTTCTATCTCCATTTTGTATATGTTTTTTGTATATGATACATGTTTTATATTCTGAGATTGTATGTACCTCATGCTTATATCTTGTACTCAACTCTCTCAGTTTATATAAGCATCATTTTTTGTATCTTATTTCCTCTCTCACGTTTCTTATGGTTTTTGAATCATGTGGATGCACTCACACGCCTTGAATACCACATCACCATAAGGTATATCATTCCTTCCTCGTCTTTTTCGATAGAAACATTGGGGACAATGTTCATCTCGGTTGGGGGGAGAGTTGAGGAAGTAAGTATTTCCTATTTAAGTTAGTTATTTTGTTGATTTAGTAGTTTTTGACCTTTTTCAAAATTTTTTGTTTCATTCTCTATGGTTGTTAAAGATAATTTCTCAAAATAAAATAGGATAAGTCGAGTTTTAACTTAATTACTTAAGTCTTAGAGTTTATTTTATGCTTTCAAAGTTGATAATCTATTGAAGCCTTCTTTGATTTCGAACTTATTTCTTCCATTTCAAGCTTTACACACACCGTGCACATTAGATCCCGGATATATGATGTAAAACTTTCTCACCCTCTAAGCTTAGGAAAATTTTGACTTGGTTCATTACTTAACCTCTTTTTAATAGTGTTGGGACACCTCAAAAAGACCAATGAGTCTTAAAAAAAAAAAAAAAAAGAGAATAAGCTTCTATTCTTTCCTTGAAACCTAAGCATGATCCGAAGGGGTGGCGAAAGCCTTTAAAACCCGATGCCCTAAACCTTGATTGGTTGGGAGTCACTGATCCTCTGCTTGCTACATAGGTGAATTGGTTAAGTTTAGTGAGTAAAAAGAATTGTGAATGAGAAGGTGCGTTCCTAACCTATTAAGAGTTGGTTAATTTTGCCAAAGTTCGAGAAAAGCTTAGGTTGGGGGGAGAGGATAGTTGTACATACTATATCCGGAAGCTAATCTCATTAACACTTAGCTCATTATGGAAGAGTTTGATCCGGAACCTTGAGAGTAGAGATTCTTTTGATACTTAATTGCATAATCTCCACTCTTTGTACTTTTTGTTTAAGTTTTAACTTTGACAACTCCTATTGCATTTTGAATCTTCATATCTTTAGTTCACCATGTGAGATGTGTTTTGATATCAGTCATGCCACTCAATTATTTTTTGGAGTGATTTGCATGACCTCTTTTATGTATATTATTATGTTTGCTTAGTTTTTATCTCCTCCATTGCTAAGGGACTAGCAATGAGTCGGTTGGGGGGTGTGATTACTACCAAAAAGTGCTATTTTGTAGACCTAATTATAAGGGTTTTAAGCACCTTTGAGTAGTAATCATATTCATTTAACCTAATTAATTCATTAAGCTCCTTAGTAATTAGTTCTAACCATTTTTAGTGGCAAGTTTACATGTTTTTCATCAGCTTATGAACCAATTCAAGCATGCCAATTGATGGAGGAGCTACTTGGGCGAGTTAAGCAAGGATTTTGGACGTTTACAGGCTTGAATTTCAAGTGGAAACGTGAGCACAAGCAATGGGAACACCATTTCGCAAGGGGAGGCAATTCACTTGCCAAATGACCAATTTCGCAAGGTGAATTTCACCTTGTCAAAATTTCGCAAGGGGATTTTCCTCATGGTGCGAAATTTGGCCATTTCGCACCATGAAGAAACCACCTTGCGAAATTTGGACCTTTCATCTTCCCCCTTGCGAAATGCCTTTGAAATCCCCTGTTTTGAGACACTGTTGATGATATTCCACTGCCAGTTCTCCAAGATATTTTGCTTGACTTTTAGCTTTGTAAATACCTATTTTACCCTTGTAATCAACCAATGAAAAGGTTGCTTTTGTAATAGCTCTTGTAATTTAGCTTTTTATTGTCTTTAAATAGAGGTGAAGAGCCTCAGACACGATCATCTTGTAACCTGTAACTTTATAAGTTATAAGAGCACTTTTGTTCATACGCTTCTTTTCTCTTTTCTTTCTCATTTTCTTAGTAGCCAAACATCCTTGGAGGATGAAATCCCCAAGGATGAGAGGCTAAAACCTTTTAGTTTCTTGAAGTAATGGATGTCATGTGAAGCTCCCGTGTCAGGATGGAGATTTCCAAGCCATAAATGTAAGTAGCTGAGCGTCATAAATGTTTTCATTCAAAGTAAAGCTTTTAATCCCTCTGACTTGCTTTGAATGGCCAATACTTGATAACCTTTTGGTCTCAGTGGATTCTTATTGTTAGATCCACTAACGTTCATTAGTTATCTCTTACGAGCCATTGTATTGCAAGTCGAGGAGATGACCTATACCAATAAAAGAACAGTTATGAGGTTCAGCTACCCTTTTTGTAAGTTTTCAAGGACTAAAACTCAGTTGTTAAACTCATACCGGTTCGGGAAGTAAGCATCACCTTAGTTGCTTCCCCAACTCAAGGTGAAAAGTCCCAAAATCTCCATTTTTACACAGTGAGTTAAGCATGACTATCCAAAGCTTTGAGAAACTTCTTTTTCCATCTTTTAACCTATTTTCATGTTAGTTTAGTTTACAACACCTTCATCTTTTTATGTTTTCATCTTAACCTAATTTTTATTAAGAAAAGTTCATTCCATCCTCCGAACTTCACCAGTTAAAGTAAAAACCCTTCCCAGTGTTCGATCCTAGAGCCACTATGCTATAGTAGCTTTGCTACTTTAGTGTAAGGACCTTAGGTATAAATTTTGTTGATACCCTTACATGCGAAGCTACCAAGAGTCGGGTTATCAATAACATGTGATACTCTTGGTTGTGAGCTCATGGCTCTAAATGCTATGAACAACATTAGGCTGTGGTTGACATGAATGACTCTGTGTTGTTAGCTCAAGGCTCTAGATGCTATAAACAGCTCAGAGTTATGGATGACATGAATGACTCTAGGTTGTGGGCTTAGGGCCCTAGATGTAATGGACAACACTTGACTGTGGTTACCATAAAAGACTCCGAGTTGTGAGCTCATGGCTCTAGATACTATGGACAACTCAGGGCTATGGATGACATTAGCCACTTTAGGTATTGAGCTCAATGCTCTAAATGGTATGAGTAGGTATGGGTTATGGTTGACATGAACGACTCCGAGTCGTGAGCTTAGGCTCTAAATGTTATTAATAGCTTAGGGTTGTGGAAGACACAAGGTACTCTAGGTCATTAGCTCAAGGCTCTAAATGTTATGAACATATTTGGGCTATGGTTCAAATGAACGACTTCGGGTCATGAGCTTAGGGCTCTTGATCCTTTGAACAACTTACAATTGTCAATGGCATGAAAGACTACAGGTCATGTGCTTAGCGTTGTAGATACTATGAACAACTTAGGGTTATTGTTGATATGAACGATTCTCGATCGTGAGCTTTTAAGGCTCTAGTTGCTATGAATAGTTAAGGGTTGATAACATGGGATACTCTTGGTTGTGAGCTCAAGGCTCTAAATGTTATGAACAATGTTGGGTTGTGGTTTACATGAATGACTCTGTGTCATGTGCTTAGGGCTTTAGATGTTATGAATAGCTCAGAGTTGTGGATGACATGAATGACTCTGGGTCGTGAGCTCAGGGCCCTAGACGGAATGAACAGCTCTAGGTTATGGCTGGCATGAAAGACTCTGAGTTGTGAGCTCATGGCTCTAGATGCTATGAACAACTCAATGTTATGGATGACTTTAGCCACTCTAGGTCTTGAGCTTAATGCTCTAAATGCTATGAACAACTCTGGGTTGTGGTTTACATGAACCACTCTGAGTCATGAGCTTCAAGCTCTTAATGCTGTTAATAGCTCAGGGTTGTGAAAGACATGAGGTACTTTAGGTCGTGAGCTCAAGGCTCTAGATACTATGAACAAATTTGCCCTATGATTGAGATGAATGACTCTGGGTTGTGAGCTCAGGGCTCTTGATGCTATGAAAAACTTAGAGTTGTCAATGTCATGAAAGATTATGGGTCATGAGGTCAGCACTATAGATTGTATGAACAACTCAGGGTTATGGTTGACATGAACGAATCTCGATCATGACTTCAAGGATCTGGTTGCTATGAACAAGTAAGGGTTGTGGATAACATGGGATACTCTTGGTTATGAGCTCAGAGCTCTAAATACTATAAATAATGTTGGGCTATGGTTGGCATAAATGACTCCTTGTTGTGAGCTCATAGCTCTAGATGCTATGAACAAGTTAGGGTTATGGATGACATGAACGACTTTAAGTCGTGAGGTCAGGGTTCTAGATTCTATGAACAACTCTACACTGTGGTTGAAATAAATGACTACGAGTCATGAGCTTAGGGCTCTAAATGCTATGAACAACATTGGGTTATGCTTGACATGAACGAATCCAGGTTGTGAGCTTAAGGGTATAGATGCTATTAACAACTCATGGATGTCGATGACATGAGCTATTCTAGTTCGTGAGCTTGATTACTACTCAAAAAGTGCCCTTTTATAGCTTGTTATAAACTCTTTTAAACACTTTTGAGTAGTATTTATTGCCTTTTAACTCAATTGGCACATTAAGGACCCTTGCAAGTGTTACTAATCAGTTTTTGGCAAGTTTTTGTGTTTTTGATAGTTTTTTTATCATTAAAACAAGACAAGAATGAGGGAGAACTTGGTATAGTCCATGGAAAAGCAAGATTGAAGCTAAATTACATGAAGAATCCAAGTTTTGGAGAGCTTTGAAGCCTTTGCCAAATCAATCAAGTATGTAAGGAAGAGAATCAGAGAAGGAATCTAACATTCAAGAATTTTGCAACCCTTTGTGAAATATTCACAAGCTTGCGAATTGCCCAAGAAGGAATTTCGCAAGCCTTGCGAAACTGATGAATTTCGCAACCCCTTGCGAAATTTTCACAACCTTGCGAAATCTTCCTATAATCTTCAGATATTTTTGCACTGACTCCGTTAGATTTTTATCTCAAGATACTGTGTAATTACTTATTATCTCCTTGTAATCAGCTAAAGATCTTTTTAGATATTTAGGATATCTAATTGAGGGGTTAAAAATATCTCTCTATATATGTTTTAAGATATCTATTTTTGTAATATCTCGGAATCTCGGAAGAAATTCTTGGGGATCACTTGTACATTTTTAGTAAGAAATATACAGAGCTTTGCTCTACCTTACCTACTCATTTTGATTTTATTTTCTTTCTAACCAAACAACATCTGAGGATGTTTTCTCAAAGGATGAGTGGTTAGGCTTTTTGTTTCTTGGACTAAAGGAAGCTAGGTAAGGGATCCGGATACAAAAGTGGGAGTTTTCCTTGTTTCTATTTTAAATGAAGAGAAGTTGTGACCCGTTAATGGTTTTTATATTTTTAGTTAACTTAAAATCCCTTAAAATCACCTAGGCCAATACTTGGTAAGCTTTTCGGACTCCATCCATAGAGATCCATTAGTTATCTCTTGCGAGTCTCTGGTAGGCGGTTTAAAGGTAGGATTACCTAGAATAGCCAAAACTTGGTAAGCTTTTCAGACTCCATCTCTAGAGACATCCATTAGTTATCTCTTGCGAGCTTTTGAAGGGTAATCCAAGGTTAAAGATCACCTTGAATGGCCAATACTGGGTGAGAGGTATAAACCATTGCAAGATCCATCAGTGAGAGGATTTTAGTGTTTGAAACCATTAATGGGAAGCAATGTAACACACCGGTTCAGGAAATAACTATAGGTTAAATCCCCAATGCGAGGAAAAGATCCGAAATCTCCCATTTTGAATTAGGAACCTGAACCCAGTGACCTAAAACTCCAAGGAACCTTTTCTTTGTAATTAAACTCAGTTACTATTTTTGGTTAGCTTAAAACCAACCCATTTTTCAACCATCATTATGTTTTCTTTTAAAGCCAACTCATAAAAGAAAAACTGCCATTTTAGTGTTGTAACTAATATCATGTGTGAAATGAAAACCCATCCATGTGGACAATCCTAGAACCACTATGCTATGCTACCTATGCTATGCTACCTTAGTATATGGTGAATTAGGTTTATAAATTTTGTTGATAACTCCCGTTTGAGGACTGAATCAAAAGTACACCAATTAGGGACGAATCAAAGCTCAAGGCACTAGATGATATGAACAACTTTGAGTTGTAGTTGACATAAACAAGTGTATTCAAATGAAGCAGTGGAACTACTCAATGGCAACAGCGCCGGAAGTTTCAAAGTCAATGGCCAACATTTCAAACCATTCCTAGAGCCATTTTCTTGAGACAAGGAGGAAATCAACCTCATTGAGCCACATCAAGTTTAAACAGACAAATGGTTAGATGGACTTAGTCTGTCGAAAGACATTAAGTCCATATTTTTTGTTTTTTGTTTTACTGTTAATTTAAAGTTTTATTAATTTTCTATTTGTTTTAATTGTGATTTCTTGCTTAAATTTTATTTTGTTGTGATTTAATTTAATTTTTGATGATCAATTGTAGGTGAGATTCCAAAACAGATGGAAAAACTTTTTAAATTTTTTCTGAAGGAGGAAAAATAAAGCAATTTGCAAGGGCATGCAAAAATTTCACAAACCTAAAATCCACCTTGCGAAAATTTCGCAAACCCAAAATTCACCTTGCGAAAATTTTGTAGTTGAAAAGCCTGTGCAAACTCATTTCTCAAACCAGCTTTGCCTTGCGAAAACATTGCGAAATTTGAAAGAGGTTGCGAACTCAATTCGCAACTTAAAAACCCATTTCGTAACCTTGCGAATTCCAACAGTCTCTGTGTGAAATACCAACGATCAGTGGGAAAGCCTAAGGTCACTTAAAAAGACTATTTAAAGACCTCCAAAGCCCCTTTTCATTTCGTACACCTCATTCCCCATTGCGAAAAACCCTTCACCACTTTGCGAATCAGTTTTCTCTCCAGTGGACGTCCCACGACCAACCATTTGAAGAGGCAACCTACACCTCTCGCTCCAGTTCAGCCATGGCGCGCATCAGAAGAGGCCATACCGACCCTTCAATATCTCGCGAGAGCAGGGCAAGAGCCTCATCTCCTCAGGAATCATCTCAGGCCCCTCAGACCTCGACCGTTCCATCTTCTGAGGGTGGAGTGCCCTCTAGCCCTCCTCAGCGTCGATACTCGACACGGAGACCACCGACTTCTCCACCCCCTAAGCAATCAGTATGTCTCATTCCACCTAAGAGAGCCAGGACCTCAGGCCCTGGAGAGACGTCTAGGCATTCACAGCCTAAGCCTCAGGCCCCAACTGATTCTCAGCGTCCTTTCGGCATTGCCCTGTAAGCCATCATCAAGAGGCCTATGGTCACTGCGCCTCCCATTGAGGGAAATTCATATTGTAGAGCCAGACCATTTCATTTCGAGCTTTATTTCGACATTGAGGCCATGCGATAGTAGGCGGACCTTCGGGATTCATTTGGATTGCTCTAGAGGTACCATCTCGAGCGCCTTATGACTCCTTGGGAGTTTTTCTACCCCAAAGTGGCAATGGACTTCTATCAGTCCATGACTACTCAGGGCGCCCCAGAGTCCTACCGCCATTCATTTCAGCATTGATGGGTGCTAGGGTATCCTAGAGGCTAGGCACATTGTTGAGGCTCTCCACATTCCATATCAACCAGAGGATCCAACACATTTCCTAGAGTGGTCCCTTATATCTCAGTGGGACATGGTCTGCATCCTATCTAGGGGGACTTCTGGAGATGCATTCCTTCTACATAAGGAGCTTCCATCTGGGATGCTCATAGTAGATGTGATGCTGCAGTCCAACATTTTTCCTCTTCAGCATCTAGTATAGAGGTGATGAGCCATCCTGGATGCGTTATTCAAGATATCTGAGGGTTTCTATTTTGAGCCACACCAGCTGATTATGGTCGTTCTCCTCCACTTTGAGGAGAAAGTTCACAGGAAGAAGCTACAGAGATCCAACACTATTCCGCTGTTGTTTTTGAGGTTGCTCTGTCATATATTGGAGCAAACGGGCTATCCTACTGAGCCCCACCTTGAGCGTCGCCACCATTATCGAGAAGATTTCACTCTCGACAAATGGACACAATTGGCAAGCTATTCGGCACCTGTAGCAACACCACCCAGGCTAGCATCTTCAATGCCACCACAGGCTGAGCAGCCATATCAGGACGAGCTTCCCACGGAGTTTGTACCACTAGCCCCTGCTGCAGTACCTGCCCCTGCTGCACCACATGTCCCTACTACACCACTTATGCCTAAGGCCACCTCTACTGGTCCTCTTGCTACTCCTCCTGTTCCACCAGCTGCACCTCCTACATCGAAAGCCTCATTCACCATTTTTGCCATGGAGTTTCATGCCATGGTACATTTGTTCCAGACACTGACCACTACACACAATATTTTATTCTGACAGATAACTGACATACGTGCTCAGCAAGACCATCATACTGCTATCCTTCGTCAAATTCAACAGCATCTAGGACTCCTGCCACCACCTCAGACTGACATTCCTAGACCACTAGAGCCCACAGCTCCAGCTGAGGAGATGACTCAAGCTGAGGAGACCGCCAGAGCCGATGTCCTACTCCAGGCCACTCACGAGGCAGCCACAAAACCATCATCTCCACCAGAGAGCCCCACTACTTGATCATTTCTTTATTTTGTATTTACTTAGTTTATTACTTGTTTTGATATTTTATATTATGAGATTGGATGTATTACATGATCACATCTCATTGTACTTTCTCAGAGTAATATATACACATCATTTTTGTTTATACTTGGCATTTTCCCTATTTCCTTTACTCATTACTGTTTTGTTTTTTTGAATTGTGTAGTTTCTCCTATATGACTCAGACTCAATGTCACTCAAGAGGTACCACTTTCTCCATTTATTTACAATTGCTCTTGCCACATTGAGGGCAATGTTGATCTTGGTTGGGGGAAGAGTAAATAAAGGAAGTTTTGTTAATAATGCTAGGTTATTTTGTCAATGTAGTACTTTTTGCTTAATTTTAAAATTTTTTCTCAATATTAAAAGTTTTTTTTTTTTACTCTACTTTCCATGGTTATTAAGGAAAATTCTCAAAATAAAATGGGAGAAATTGGATTCTTACCTTTTTGCTTAAATATTAGAGTCGTATTATGCTTAAGAAGTCGATGAATTATTGAAACTCCTATTGATTTCAACCTTATTTCTTCCACTTTAATCTTACCACACATTATGCACATTAGGTTCCGATTATAAGATGAAAAACTATCTCACCCCCTTAACTTAGGTAAATTTAGACTTGGTACCTTTGACCTCGTTTTAATAGTGTTGGGATACCTTAATAAAGGCTAATGAACCTTTGAGAAAAAAAAAAGAGAAAAAGAACAAAGTGTTACGTGATTCGTTCCCAATTGGTGTCTCAGCTGATTCATGTCCAGCTGGTGCTCTTCGATTGAGGAAGTAATCAACAAAATTTATAACCTATATCACCATGCATTAGGATAGCTTTAGCTAATATAGCATAGTGGCTCTAGGATCGTTCACTGGGAAGGGTTTTCAACTCACACTGATACCAATTCAAAGTTAAATTGGTGCTTTTTCATTTCAAAGTTAGCTTAAGAAATAAAACATAAACTTTGTTTAAATGAGGTTTTGTTTAAAGCTAACTAAAAAGAAAGTAATGGAAATGACTTATGAAGAAAAACATTCCTTGGAGGTTTGGGTTCACAAGGGAGGTTCCTTATGCAAAAATAGAGCTCCGGTCATTTGGTTCATTTCCTCGCATTAAAGAATTAACATATAGTCAATTCTTTACCCGGTGTTGTACAAATGTATCCTTTAAATGGATTTCAGCTCTAATTCCCTCTCACTGATGCAACTTGCAATGGCTCGTGCCTCTCACCTAGCATTTGCCATTCAAGGTGATCTTTAACTTTGGACTTCCCTTCTCAAGCTCACAAGAGATAACTAATGGATGTCTCCTTGGAGTCCAAAAGCTTACCAAGTGTTGGCAATTCTAGAAAATCCTACCTTCAAGTCACTTCCCAAAAGCTCGCAAGAGGTAAACTAGTGCATCTCCATGGACGGAGATCACTTGCCTTACCACGTGTTGGCTCAAGTGAATTGAAGGTGTTTTAAGTTAACTAAAAACATAGAAATCATTAAAGGAACACACTTTCTCTTCATTAATGGCTGAAACCACAAAGCTATAAATTCTTGCGCTTGGAACCTTTCCCGGCAACCTTAACTCCAAGGAACTAAAAGTCTAGCCACTCATTCTCTGAGGAAACTTCCTCAGAGCTTGTTTGGCTGGTAAGAAAAAGAATGAGAAAACAAAAATATACAGGAAAAACAGAGCAAGTGCTCTGTAAAATATATTTCTTGCAAAATAGTACAAAGGATGCGTCTGAGAGCAAGCTCCTTACTCTCTTCTATATCTCTGTGTAAAGAAAATTACAAACTATATATAAGAGGTTATTTCACCCTTTTTCTTGCTTAAAGACTAAGGAATCCTATGATAGGTGGATTACAAGGAGAGTTTGGGGATTTAGACAACAAATATCTAAAACAAAATATCTCAAAAAGTCGGTTGAAAATATCAGGAAGCTTCAGGAGAAATTCCGTTGCATTATGCAAAAATGGTTGTCCGGGGAATCTAAATTGTCGGCCGCAGATGCTCTCCGGGTAAGCGGCATCCGGATGTGAGATATCCGGATGTGAAATGTCCGATCAGAGGATCCGGACATGTCTGACCGGAGAAGTTGAAACGTCCTCCTCTCCCATCCGGATGTGAGATATCCGGATGTGAAATGTCAACGGACGGAATTTCGGATGTTAAATATCCGGAGAAGGTGGAAAGTTGGTCGGATAGAATTCCTCCCCGGGTGGAATGAGTTATGTCGCGCGTGACAAGGGGGACCGTCTGCGTGTGCAAGGTGTAGAGACCCCTCCCCTTGATGACATGGAGTGTGCAAGGCTATCCGGATCAACTTCATCCGGATTCCCCAAGAGGACATGTGGCGCGCTCTCCTATTCGGACTCCCTTAGGGAGAAGCACACGACACTTATGAACATCACACCCGGACGATAGCATATCCTATCCGGATATGTTGTCCGGATCATTGACTAATGTGAGCAAGCCTTGCTACGTCATTCCGCCAACCTGCCATAGCCCATATTCCGCCGTCCTCCGATGGTGTGTCCGGACGCCCTGTCCGGACATCTTTGCCAAGGATTCCAAAGAACTCTCCTCAATCTCGGATTGCTTTGGTGATCAAAGAGCTATCAAAACACCAAAACTTAACACAATTTGATTAGAATTGGTTGCAAGGGTCCTTAATATGTTAATTGGGTTAAAAGGTGATAACTACTACTCAAAAGTGTTTAAAAGAGTTAATTACAAGCTATCAAATAACACTTTTTGAGTAGTAATCATTACTCTTGCCTTGAAACTTGAGCAAGGTCTGAGGGGTATATGATGAAAATCTTTAAAACCTGGTGCCTTAAGCCTTAATTGGTTGGGAGTCACCGACCTCAATGCTCGTTACAAGGGTGAATAGGTGGAGTTTAACATATTGTAGGTGCTTAGGTATTAAATTTCAATCTCAAAAGTCCAGGGTAAAATCTGAGGAGTTAGAGGTCGAAAGATCCTTAAAGCTTGATGCCTTAAACCTTGATTGGTTTGGAGTCATCGATGGATCCCCGTTACATGGACACTTTAGAAAACAATACCTTTAGCATTGCACACCTATAAGAAAAAAATTGTGAAATAAAAGAGGTGCGTTTTTAACCTATTGGAGGTAGGTCAGTTTGTTTAAGTTTGAGTAAGAGCTAGGTTGGAAGGAGAGATTAGTTCAGCATACTATATTCGGAAACTAATAAGCTCAACACATAGATTTTTGTGGAAGAGTAGAGATGGAGCCTATGAGAGTGGAAATCTTTTTAATACTTAAATTTGCATAATGCCTACTCTTTATGAATTGTGATTAGGTAAGATATTTGATATACTCCTGTTGAAAGTTGGGTTTTGCTTCTTTAGTGTTCCATGGGAGAGTATGCTTTACATCATGCCCCTTATGATTTTTTGGAGTGATCAACATGATTTTGTAAATTATTTTACTATCTTATTTTTTTTGTTTTTCTCTCCTTCATTGCTAAGGGACTAGTAATATGTCGGTTGGGGGGAGTCATTACTACTCAAAAAGTGCCCTTTTATAGCTTGTTATAAACTCTTTTAAACACTTTTGAGTAGTATTTATTACCTTTTAACTCAATTGGCACATTAAGGACCCTTGCAAGTGTTACTAATTAGTTTTTAGCAAGTTTTGGTGTTTTTTATAGCTTTTTTATCATTAAAACAAGCCAAGAATGAGGGAGAACTTGGTATGGTCCATGTCAAAGCAAGATTGAAGCTAAATTACATGAAGAATCCAAGTTTTGGAGAGCTTCGAAGCCTTTGCCAAATCAATCAAGTATGCAAGGAAGAGAATTAGAGAAGGAATCTAACATTCAAGAATTTCGCAACCCTTTGCGAAATATTCGCAAGCTTGTGAATTAACCAATAAGGAATTTCGCAAGCCTTGCGAAACTGATGAATTTCGCAACCCCTTGTGAAATTTTCGGAACCTTGCGAAATCTTCCTGTAATCTTCTGATATTTTTACACCGACTCTGTTAGATTTTTATCTTAAGATATTTTGTATAATTACCTATTCTCTCATTGTAATCAGCTAAAGATCTTTTTAGATATTTAGGATATCTAATTGAGGGGTTAAAAATATCTCTCTACATATGTTTTAAGATATCTCTTTTTGTAATATCTCGGAATCTCAGAAGAAATTCTTGGGGATCACTTGTACAGTTTTAGTAAGAAATATACAGAGCTTTGCTCTGCCTTACCTACTCATTTTGATTTTATTTTCTTTCTAGCCAAACAACCTCTGAGAATGTTTTCTCAAAGGTGAGTGGCTAGGCTTTTTGTTTCTTGGATTGAATAAAGCTAGGTAAGGGATCCGGATACAAAAGTGAGAGTTTTCCTTGTTTCAATTTTAAATGAAGAGAAGTTGTGACCCGTTAATGGTTTTTATATTTTTAGTTAACTTAAAATCCCTTAAAATCACCTGGGCCAACACTTGGTAAGATATTCGGACTCCATCCATAGAGATCCATTAGTTATCTCTTGCGAGCCTCTGGTAGGTGATTTAAAGGTAGGATTACCTAGAATAGCCAACACTTGGTAAGCTTTTTGGACTCCATCTCTGGAGACATCCATTAGTTATCTCTTGCGAGCTTTTGAAGGGTAATCCAAGGTTAAAGATCACCTTGAATGGCCAATACTAGGTGAGAGGTATGAACTATTGCAAGATGCAGCAGTGAGAGGATTTTAGTGTTTGAAACCATTAATGAGAAGCAATGTAACACACCGGTTCAGCAAATCCCCAATGCAAGGAAAAAATCCAGAATCTCCCCTTTTATATAAGGAACCTGAACCTAGTGACCTAAAACTCCAAGGAACATTTTCTTTGTAATTAAACTCAGTTACTATTTTTTGTTAGCTTAAAGCCAACCCCTTTTTCAACCATCATTATGTTTTCTTTTAAAGCTAACTCATAAAAGAAAAACCACCATTTCAGTGTTGTAACTAATATCCTGTGTGAAATGAAAACCCATTCCTGTGGACGATCCTAGAACCACTATGCTATGCTAGCTATGCTACCCTAGTATACGGTGACAATAACGGTAACAATGACGGTAATGGTAATAGTGGCGGTAACTGTAACGTTAACGATAATAGTCATGGGAACGATGATTCTAACAGTAATGGTGACGGAAATGGTAATGGTGACTGTGACGATGACGGTAATGGTAACGGTAACGGTGAGGGTCATAGTGACGATAATGGTAAAGGTAACAATAATGGTCATGGTAACGATGATGGTAACGATTACGATGACGGTAACAATAACGGTAATGATGACGGTAACGGTCACGGTCACGGTAAAGGTAATGGTAACAATAACAATCACGATTACGATAATGGTAATGGTGATGCTAAGGGTGATAGTTACTACGATGGTAACGGTGATGATAATGGTAACAGTAATGGTAATGGTAACAGTCACAGTAACGGTCACGGTGATGGAAACGGTGGAGATGATTATGACGGTGACGGTAACGGTCATGGTAATGGTGACGGTAACGATGATGGTAACAGTTCTGGTGACGCTAACGGTAATGGTCATGGTCATTGTAACGATAACGGTTACAATAATGGTGACGGTAACAATAATGAAAAACGATTATGGTAAAGATAATGCTAACGTTGACAGTAACAGTAACAGTGACGGTGATGGTAATGGTAACGGTGACGGTAATGGTAACGATAACGATGATGCTACCGGTGATAGTTACTGCGATGGTAATGGTGATGATAATGGTAACAGTAATGGTAATGGTAACAGTCACAGTAACGGTCACGGTGATGGAAACGGTGATGGTGACAGTGGAGATAATTGTGACGGTGACGGTAACGGTCATGGTAATGGTGACGGTAACGATGATGGTAACAGTTCTGGTGACGCTAACGGTAACGGTCATGGTCATGGTAACGGTAACGGTTACAATAATGGTGATGGTAACATTAACGAAAAACAATTATGGTAAAGATAATGCTAACGATAACAGTAACAGTAACGGTGACGATGATGGTAATGGTAACGGTGACAATAATGGTAACGATAATGGTGATGCTACCGGTGATAGTTACTGCGACGGTAATGGTGATGATAATGGTAACAGTAATGGTAATGGTAACAGTAACGGTCACGGTGATGGAAACGGTGGCGATAATTGTGACGGTGACTGTAACGGTCATGGTAATGGTGACGGTAACGATGATGGTAACAGTTCTGGTGACGCTAACGGTAACGGTTATGGTCATGGTCATGGTAACGGTAGCGGTTACAATAATGGTGACGGTAACAATAACGAAAAATGATTATGGTAAAGATAATGCTAACGGTGACGGTGATAGTAACGGTTATGGTAACAATTATGGTGACGATGATGGTAACTGTCACTATAACGGTGACGATAATAGTATCGAAGACAGTAACAGTAATGGTAACGGTAACGATAACGATAATGATAACGATGTGGGTAATAATAAAGGTAACGGTGATGTTGACAATTATACTGATGGTAACGGTGATAGTAACGGTAACGGTAATGGTGACTGTGATAGTGACGGTAACGGCGACGGTGACGTTGACAGTGATAGTGATGGTAACGATGATAGTAACGGTAACAGTGATAGTAACAGTGACGGTAATGGTAATGGTGACTATGATGGTGACGGTAACGGTCACAGTCACGGTAACAATGATAGTAACGGTTGTGGCAATGGTAATGGTAATAGTGACAGTGATGGTGATAGTTGCAGTAATGGTCCTGGTTATAGTTACGGTAACGGTCACGATCACGGTCATGGTCACGGTCACGGGAACTGTAACGGTCATGGTTATGGTAACAATGATGGTAACGGTAATGGTGAGGGTAACGGGTACGATAACAGTTACGGTAACAATTACGGTAATGGTTGTGGTAACAGTTGCAGTGATGGTAATGGTAACAATGACGGTGACAGTAACGATAACAATAATAGTCACTGTAACTATGACAATAACAATAATGGTAATGGTAATGATAATGGTAACAACAACAATGACGGAAATGATGACAGTGACGATAACGGTCACGGTCACGATTACGGTAATGGTAAAGGCTACGATGATTATGACACTAAAGATAACGTTAATGGTGACGGTGACGATGGTCGTAACGGTCACAGTCACGATGACAATAATGGTCACAGTCACTAGCACGGTCATGGTAACAATGATGGTAATGGTGATAGTGGCGATAACGATCACAGTCACGGTGATGGTGATGGTGATGGTGACGGTGACGGTAACGGTGACTATGACGGTGACGATAATGGTCACGGCCACAGTTATGGTAATTGTAACAATTACAGTGATGATAACACTAAAGATAACTGTAACGGTGACGGTCATAGTGACGATGACCATGGCAATAATGGTCACAACTATGAATGATGGTAACGGTCATGGTCACGATGACGATAACGGTCACGATCATGGTCACAATAACAGTGACGGTAACGGTAACGGTAACAGTGACGGTAACGATGATGGTAACGATAACGGTGACAGTAATGGTGACAGGAAAAGTAAGAGTAACAATAAAGGTAACGATTACGGTTACAGTTACGGTGACTATAACGATGACAATGACAGTAACAGTGAAAGTGACCATAACGGTAAATGTAAGGATGATGGTGTCGGTGACTATAACAGTAGCGGTAATAGTGATGGTAATGGTGACGGTTACAATAATGGTGATAGTAACAACCATGATCACGGTAACAGTGACGGTAATTGTGACTGTGATGATAATGGTAACGATAACCTGCAACGATAATGGTAACAAAAACGTAAATCGAATAACGATAACAGTAACGGTAATGGTTATAGTAACGGTGATAAAAACGGTTACGGTAACGATGATGGTGACGGTAACGGTGATGGTAACGGTTACGATGATAGTAACGGTGATGGTAACGGTTATGGTGATGGTAACGATTATAGTGATGGTAATGGTAACGGTAACGGTAATGGTTACGATTACGGTAATGATGACGAAAAGGGTTATAGTGACAGTAACGGTAACGGTTACGGTAATGGTAACGGTTACGGTGATGGTAACGTTTATGGTGATGGTAATGGTAACGGTGATGGTCATGGTAATTGTGACGGTAACAGTAATGGTAACGATGATGGTGATGATAAAGGTTATGGTGACGGTAATGGTTATAGTAACGATGACGATAATAGTGACGGAAATGGTTATGGGAACGGTGACGGTGACGGTAACGATGATGGTAATGGTGACGGTCACGGTTACGATGACAATAATGGTGACGGTAACGATGATGGTAATGGTGATGGTCACGGTTACTATGACGATAATGGTGACGATAACGGTTACAGTGATGGTGACATTAACGGTGATGATAACAGTTATGATGACAGTAATAGTTACGGTGACGGTAACGGTTACAATGATAGTAACGGTAACGATAACGGTTATGATGACGGTAACGATTACAGGGACAGTAATGGTAACAGTAACGGTTACGGTGATGGTAACGGTTACGGTGACAGTAACGTTTACTGTAATGTAACGGTAACGATGACTTTCATGGTTGATTACTACTCAAAAAGTCTTTTTTCATTGCTTGAAACTAACTGTTTTAAACACTTTTGAGTAGTAGTTAATACTTTTTAACTCAATTGGCACGTTAAGGACCCTTGCAAGTGTTACTAATCAGTTTTGGCAAGTTTTAGAGTTTTTGGTAGCTTTTTTATCATTGAAGCAAGCCAAGAATGAGGGAAAATTTTGTGCAACCCTTGGCAATAGGTTTCCAAGCCAATCAAGAGATGCAAGGAAGAAAAACAGAGAGAGAAATCCAACATGAAGCAATTTAGCATGGCTATGCGAAATCTTCGCATGCTATACGAAATTCAAAAGAAGAGCAATTGCAGGAAAAATTTAGAGCACTTATTGGAGTCCATTATATACATACTATATATAGTTTCAAAGCTCGGGAAGTTAGGAGTCCAACACTTTAAACGATGTGCAAATCAAAGCTGAAATAAAGAAGTTATGGCCATTTGAAAACAATTACACCAAGTTGGAGGGTCATTTCGCACCTTGTGCGAAATTTCGCAAGCCTTACGAAACCAAATGCTGAAGAGCCAAGAAAAAAATGAATTTTGCACACCATGCGAAATCTCTCATGGCATGTGAAACCTCCCTGCGTAATTTCCAGATATTTGCGCACTAACTCCACTAGATTTTTATCTCCAGATATGTCTCCATATTTTTATCTCTAGATATTTTGTGTAATTCCCTATTTTCTCCTTGTAACCAACCAATGATAGGATTTCTTGGTTAGGAAGTTTAATGGAGGGTTAAAAAGACCTCTCTATATATATCTTTTATATCTTATAAGAAAAAGAGGTGGATCATAGTAAGAAATATATTCATAGAGCACTTGCTTTGCCTTTCCTTCGAATTTTTGTTTTCATTTTCTTTCTAGCCAAACATCCTCTAAGGTCTCAGAGGATGAGTGGCTAGGTTTTTCGTTTCTTGGACTAAAGGAAGCTAGAAAAGGGATCCGGATACAAAAGTGGGAGTTTTCCTTGTTTTAAATGAGGAGAAGTTGTGACCCGTTAATGGTTTTTATTTTTATGTTTAACTTAAAATCCCTTAAAATCACTTGGGCCAACACTTGGTAAGCTTTTCGGACTCCCTGGAGAGATCCATTAGTTATCTCTTGCGAGCCTCTGGGAGGTGGTTTAAAGGTAGGATTACCTAGAATGGCCAACACTTGGTAAGCTTTTCGGACTCCCTGGAGAGATCCATTAGTTATCTCTTACGAGCCTTTGGGAGGTGGTTTAAAGGCAGGATTACCTAGAACGGTCAACACTTGGTAAGCTTTTCGAACTCCCTGGAGACATCCATTAGTTATCTCTTGTGAGCCTTTGAAGGGTAATCCAAGGTTAAGATCACCTTGAATGGATAATACTAGGTGAAAGGTACGAGCCATTGAAAGATGATTCATAGTGAGAGGACTTTAGTGTTTGAAACCATTAATGGGAAGCAGCTGTAACACACCGGTTCGGGAGATAACCATTCTTTATGTTATTATCCCCAATACGAGGAAAAGATCTAGAATCTCCCTTTTTGTATAAGGAACCTGAACCTAGTGACCTAAACCTCTAAGAAACCTTTTCTTTGTAATTAATCATAGTTACTATTTTTTTGGTAAACTTAATACCAACCTTTTTCAACCAAAGATTATGTTTTCTTTTAAAGCTAACTCATAAAAGAAAAAGCACCATTTCAGTACTTTAACTAATATCACGTGTGAGATGAAAACCCATCCCTATGGACGATCCTAGAACCATTATACTATGCTAGCTATGCTACCCTAGTGTATGGTGAATTAGGTTTATGAATTTTGTTGATAACTCCCATTTGAGGACTGAATCAAAGTAGAACACCAATTAGGGACGAATCAATGGTAATTGTGGCAGTAACGGTAACAGTAATGGTAACGGTGACGGTGACAGTAACGTTTACGGTGATGGTAATGGTTACGATAATAGTTACGATGACGATAATGGTAACGATGACGATGATAGTGACAGTAACAGTTAAGGTCACGGTAATTGTAACGGTAACGGTAACAGTAACAGTAATGGTAATAGTAATAGTAATGGTGACTATAACGCTCACAATTACGGTAATGGTAATGATAAGAGTGACGGTAACAATAACAGTGACAGTAACAACAACAGTGACGGTAACGGTGATATTAACGATAACAGTGACGATAGTGGAAACAGTAACAGTAACAATGACGATAACGGTAAGGGTGACAATAATTATCATGATGACGGTAATGGTGATGGTAAAGGTAACGGTAACGATCACGGTTACAGTAATGGTAATTGTGATGACAACGATAATGGTAACGATGACGGTGATGGTAAAAGTATTGATAATGGTGATAATAACAATGACGATAACGAAGACGGTAATGGTGATGATAATAGTAATGGTAATGGTAACGGTAACGATTACGGTCACGGTAATGATCACGGCCACGGTATTGGTGACGGTAATGGTAATAATGACGGTTACAGTAATGGTGAGGGTAATGGTCACGATCACGATAATGGTCACAGTCACGGTGACGGTAATGGTGATGGTAATGGTTATGGGGATGGTAATGGTAACAGTAACTATAACGGTGATGGTAAAAATAACAGTAACGGTAAAGGTAACGGTAACGCTAACGGTAACGGTGACGGTAACGATGATGGTAACACTAACGTTAATGGAAACGGTAATGGTGACTGTAACAGTAACGATGATGGTAATGATAAATGTGACGATAATAGTAACGATGATGGTAATGATAAATGTGACGATAATAGTAACGATGATGGTAATGGTTACGATTATGGTTACGGTGACGATAACAATAATGGTGACTGTGACAGTAATGGTAACGACAACGATGATGATAAGGTGACGATGATGCTAACTGTTACGCTGACGAGTAACTTTAACGGTTACAATAACGGTGTCGATAATGATAACTGTCACGGTAATGGTCACTTTAATGGTTATGGTTATGGTAATGATAATCGTAACAATCACAGTGACAATAATTTATATTGTAACGGTGATGGTGACAACAACGGTTATGGTGATGGTGACGGTAACGATCAAGGCAGCGGTGACGATAACAGTATTGAAGAGGGTACATGGTAACGGTGATGATAATTGTATCGAAGACGGTAACAGTAATGGTAACGGTAACGATAACAATAACGGTGTTGGTAATGATAACAGTGACGGTAACGGTAATGGTAATGGTGACGTTGACAGTCATAGTGACGACAACGATGATAGTAACGTAACGGTGATAGTAACGGTGACGGTAACGGTAATTGTGACTATGATGGTGATGGTAACGGTAACGGTGACGGTGACGGTCTCAGTGATGGTGACGGTAATGGTAAAGATAATGGTGACGGTAACGGTAATGATGATGGTAACGGTGACGGTAACAGTAACGGTCAAGGTAACGGTAACGATGACAATAACGTTCACGCTTGAAGTAACGGTAACAGTGAGGGTAATGGTAACAATAATGCCGGTGATGATAATGGTAACGGTAACAATGACAGTTATTGCGATAATAACGGTGACGGTAGTGCTAACGGTAACGGTAACGGTCACGGTGATGATAACGATAACAGTGACGGTGATGGTGATGGTAACGGTAACATGGACGGTAACGACAACAGTGACGGTCACGGTGATAGTCAGAGTAATGGTGATTATGATGATAGTCATGGTAATGGTAACGATAATAATAACGGTGACGGTGACAATGACTGTATTGGTAACGGCAACAGTAACAGTGACAGTAATGGTCACGGTAATGGTGACTGTAATGGTCATTGTATCGATAACAGTCATAGTAATGATGAGAGTAAGGGTAACGGTGACGGTGATGGTAATGTGACAGTAACAGTCACAGTAACGGTAATGTGAAGGTAACGGTCACAGTCACATTGATGGTGACGGTAATGGTTATGGTGACAGTAACGATAATGATGACGGTAATAGTAACAGTAATGTTAAATGTAATAGTCACGGTAACGGTGTTGATGACTATGATGGTCACGGTGACGGTGATAGTAATGATGACAGTTATGGTAATGGTCATGGTACGGGTGATGGTAATGGTCACATTGACGGTGATGATAATGGTGACAGTAAGGTCACATTGACGGTGATAATAACGGTGACGGTAACGATCACGGTCATAGTAACGGTCACATGGATGGTGACGGTAATGGTTACGGTGACAGTAAAGGTAACGATGATGGTAATAGTAACGATTACGGTAATAGTAACAATAATGGTAACGATAATAGTCATGGTAACGGTCAAGGTCACAATGATTGAAATGGTTATGGTAACGGTGACGGTGACGATGAGGGTGGCAATAACTATGATGGTCACTATGACGGTGATGGTAACGATGACAATTACGGTAATGGACATGGTATAAGTAACGATGACGGTAACGATAATGGTGATGGTAACGGTTACGGTAACGGTCACAATAATGGTAACGGTAACGGTTAAAATAATGGTAACGGTAACGGTAACAATAATAGTAACGGTAACGGTGATGGTAATAAAAACGGTAACGATAACGGTGACTGTAATAGTGACGGTAATGGTGATGGTAACGGTGATGGTAATGATGATGATAATGGTAATAGTAACGATAACGATGTTGGTAATGATAAAAGTGACGGTAATGGTGAAGGTAACAGTAACAGTAATGGTGTCGTTGATAGTAATAGTGACAAAAATGGTGATAGTAACGGTAATGGTGACTGTGATGATAACGGTGATGGTGACGGTTACGGTAACGGCGACGACGACGGTAACGGTCACAGTGACGGTAAAGGTGAACGTGATAGTAATGGCAATTAAGGTGATGGTCATGGTAACGGTAACAGTAATAATAACGGTGACGGTGATGATGACGATGACTGAAACTGTAACAATGACGGTGATGGTAACGGTGCTGGTGATGGTAAGGGATAGTCAAGGTAATGGTAATGGTGACGATAATGTTCACGATTACAATATCAGTAACGGTAATGGTAATGGTAACGATGATGGTAACAGTAATGGTGACAGTAACAGTAACGGTGATGATAATGGTAACGGTAGCACTGAGGTTACTATGACGACAACGGTGACAGTAATGGTAATGGTAACAGTAACTGTAACGATGACAGTGATGGTGAGGGTGGCAATAACTATGAATGTCACGGTAACGATGACGGTGATGGTAACGATGATGGTAACGGTAATAGTCACGACCAACGTAGCAATGACGGTAATAGTAACGATTACGATAACGATAACGATAACAGTAATTGTAATAGTTAAAGTAACGGTAACGATGATGGTAATAATAATAGAAACAATAACGGTAACGGTAACAGCAATGGTAACGGAGATTGTAATGGTAACGGTGACGGTAACGGTTATGGTAACAGTAATGATAATGGTCAAGATAATGGTATCATGGATGGTAACAGTAATGGTAACGGCAACGATAATGATAACGGTGACGGTATTGATAACGGTGACGGTAATGGTAATAGTAACGGTGGTGGTAAGGGTAACGGTAACGATGACATTGACAGTAATAGTGATGGTCACGGTGATAGCAACGGTAATGGTATTGGTGACTATGATGGTGACCGTGACGGTGATGGTGATGGTATATGTGATGGTAGTAGTAACGGTAACGGTGACGGTAATGGTAATGGTGACGATAACAGTCACGATTACTATAACGGTAACGACAACAGTGACGATAAAGGAAACAATGACGATAATGGTGATATTAACGATAATAGTGACGATAATGGTAAGGGTGATGATAATTGTCATGATGACAGTAACGGTGATGGTAAAGGTAATGGTAACGATCATGGTCACGGTAATGGTAACGTTGATGATAACGGTGACTGCTATGGTAGCTGTGATGATAACGATGACAGTAATGGTGACGGTAACGGTGATAGTGAAGGTAAAAGTATTGATAATGGTGAGGATAATAGTGATGGTAATGATGACGATAACGGTAAAGATCATGATAACGGTGACAGTAACATCAACAATAATGGTGATGGTAATGGTAATGGTAACGGTAATGATAATGGTCATGAAAACGGTCACAATAATGGTCACGGTCACGGTAATAGTAACGGTGATGGTAATGGTAATAGTGATGGTTACGATAATGGTGAGGTAATGATAACAATATCGAAGACGGTAATAGTAATGGTAACGGTAACGATAACGATAATGATAACGGTGTTGGTAATGATAACGGTGATGGTAACGGTAATGGTAACGGTGACGGTAATAGTAACGATGACGTTGACAGTCATAATGATGGTAATGGTGACGGTAACGGTAATGTTGACAGTGATGGTGATTATAACGGTCAGGGTAATTGTGACGGTAACAGTGTTGGTAACGGTAACGGTAACGATAACAGTAACTGTGACAGTAACGGCAACTGTAACGGTAACGTTAACGGTAATAGTGACGGGAACGATGATTCTAATAGTAACGATGACGATAACGGTTATGGTGATGATAACAATAAAGATAACAGTAATGGTGATGGTCACAGTGATGGTGATCGTGGCGGTAACGGTCACGGTCACGATGACGGTAACGGTCACGGTGATGGTAACGATAATGGCGATAGTAATGGTGACGGTAATGGTAATGGTGACTGTGATGGTGACGGTAACGGTGACGGTCATAGTTACGGTAACAGTGATGGTAACGATAACGGTGACGGTAATGGTGACGGGAAAAGTAAGAGTAACAATAAAGGTAACGATTACGGTGACTGTAATTGTAATAGTAACAGTGATAATGACGGTAGCGATGAAGGTGACTCCTACGACAATGGTTACTGTGATGGTAACAATAACTATGATGGTGACTGTAACGGTAAATGTAAGGATGATGGTGATGGTGACTATAACAGTAGCAGTAATAGTGACGATAACGGTGATGGTTACTATAATAGTGATATTAACGACCATGATCACGGAAATGGTAACGGTATCGGTGACGGTAACTATGACTGTGATGATAATGCTAACGATAACGACAACGGTAACGGTAACAAAAACGTAAATGGAAATAATAACTGTAACAATAAAGGTAACGATAATAGTGTTGGTAATGGTAATGGTTATAGTAACGATGATGATAACGGTGATGAAAACGGTTATGGTAATAGTGACGGTGACGATAACGGTGACGGTGACGATAATGATGACAATAATGGTTATAGTAACAATGACGATAACGGTGATGAAAACGGTTATGCTAATAGTGACGGTGACGATAATGATGACGGTAATGCTTACAATGACGGTATCGGTGATGGTAACGGTGACTATAACGGTAATGGTTACTGTGGCGGTAACGATAACAGTAATGGTTACGATGATGAAAAGGGTTACAGTGACAGTAACGGTAATGGTTACAGTGACAATAATGGTAATGGTTACGGTGACGGTGACGATAACGTTTACGCTGATGGTAACGTTAACGGTGATGGTCATGGTAATTATGGTGGTAATAGTAACGGTAACGGTGATGGTAACAGTTACGGTGACAGTAATTGTTATAGTAACGATGACTAAAATAATGACAGAAACGGTTACTGTAATGAAGACGGTGATAGTAACAGTGATAGTAACGGTGACCGTGACGGTAACGATGATGGTAACGGTGATGGTAACGGTTACAGTGATGGTAACGGTAACAGTTATAGTTACGATGATGGTAACGGTTACTGTTACGATGACGGTAACGGTTACTGTTACGATGACGGTAACGGTTACAGTGACGGTTATAATGACTGTAACGGTAAAGTTTACGGTGATGGTAACGGTTACGATGACGGTAATGGTAAAGGTTATAGTGACAGTAATGGTAATGGTGATGGTGACTTTAACGGTGACGATGACGATAATGGTTATGATGATTGTAACGGTGACGGTAAAGGTTATGGTGATAATAACGATAACGGTAACAGTTATGATGATTGTAACGGTGACGGTAAAGGTTATGGTGATAATAACGATAACGGTAACAGTTATGTTGACAATAACATTTATGGTAATAATGACGGTCATGGTAATTGTGACAGTAACAGTAACGGTAATGGTAACGGTGATGGTAACGCTTATGGTGACGGTAACGGTTGTGATGACGGTAATGGTAACTGTGACAGTGATAGTGATGGTAATAGTTATGGTCATGGTAATTATAACGGTAACAGTAACGATAATGGTAATAGTAACAATGAGGTAACGTTGACGGTGATAGTAACGGTGACGATAACGGTTACGGCAAAGGTAATGGTAATGGTGACGGTGACGATTACAGTTGCGATAATGGTCCCAATGATGGTTACGATAACGGTCACGGTCACTGTAGCGGTAACTATAGTGGTAACGGTCACAGTCATGGTTAGGATAAAAGTGAAGGTAATAATGATGGTGATGGTGACGGTTACAGTAACGATTATGGTAACAGTTGCAGTGACGGTTATGGTAACAATAACGGTGATAGTAACGATAACAATAATGGTCATGGTAACTATAACAGTAACAGTAATGGTAATGGTAATGATAATGGTAACAACAACGATGATGATAACGGTGACAATGACAGACACGGTGACGGTAACGGTGATAGAGACGATAACGGTGATGGTGACGGTAATGGTCACGGTCAAGGTTACGGTGATGGTAACGGTTCAATGACGATGACACTAAAGATAACGTTAATGATTATGGTGACGTTGGTGGTAACGGTCACAGTCACGATGACAATAATGGTCACATTCACGGTCACGGTAACAATGATTGTAATGGTGATAGTGGCGGTAACAGTCACGGTGATGGTAACGGTGACGGTGACGGTGACGATGACGGTAACAGTCATGGTCACAGTTACGGTGATGGTAACAATGATTGTAACGGTGATAGTGGCAGTAATGGTCACAGTCATAGTGATGGTAACGACGATGGTGACGGTAACGGTGACGATGATGGTAACGGTTACGGTGGTGGTAATGGTCACAGTCACGGTAACCGTCATAGTCACGGTAACAGTGATGGTAACGCTGACGATGGCAGTGATGGTCACTGTCACGATGACGATAACTGTCATGGTCGCGATAATGGTGATGGTAATAGTAATAGTAACAATAATGGTAATGATTATAGTTATGATTACGGTGATTATAACGGTAACAGTAACGGTGAAGGTGATAGGTACGACAATAGTTACGGTGACGGTAATAGTAACGGTAACAATAACGGTGAGCATAACGGTAAAGGTAAGGATGATGTTGACGGTGACTATAACAGTACCAGTAATAGTGACGGTAACGATAATGTTGATGGTAACGATGACGATCATGGTAATGGTGACTGTAACGATGGCTGTGATGAAAATCATAACTATAACGGAAACGGTAACGGTAATGAAAATAGTAACGATAAGAATAACGGTAACGTTAAAGCTAACGATAACAATGATGGTAATGGTAATGGCAATACTAACGATGACAATAGAGGTGACGAAAACGGTTATGATGACGATAACGGTGACGGTAATGATAATGGTAACGGTTACGATGGCGATTATAGTTATGGTGACAGTAACGGTAACGGTTACAGTGATGGTAACGTTTACAATGATGGTAATGGTAATGGTAATGGGTGACGGTCATGGTAATTGTGATAGTAACAGTAACGGTAACGATTATGGTGACAGTAATGGTTACGGTGATGGTAATGGTAACGAGGATGGTGAGAATGACAATAACGGTTATGGTCACGGTAATTGTAATGGTAACAGTAACGATAATGGTAATGGTAATAGTAACAGTAATGATCACGGTCACGGTCATGGTAATGCTGATGGTGATTGTAACAGTGATGGTAACGGTTACGACAACGGTAATGATAATGGTGACGATGTTGTTGACAATTGCGGTAATGGTCCCTGTGATGGTTAGGGTAACGGTCACGATCACAGTTAAGGTAACAATAACGGAATGGTCATGGTCATGGTTATGGTAACAATGACGGTAACAGTAACAGTGACGTTAACCATTACGGTAATGGTTATGGTAATGATTATGGTAACGGTTATGGTAACAGTTGTAGTGACGGGAATAGAAACAATGACGATGACAGTAATGATATCAGTAACGGTCGCGCTAACTATGACGGTAACAGTAACAGTAATGTTAACGATAATGGTAACAACAATAATGACAGTAACGGTGGCAGTGACGGTAACGGTAACGATCACGGTCACAGTTACGGTGTTGGTAAAGGTTACGGTGATGATGACACTAAAGATAACGTTAATGGTGACGGTGATGATGGTGGTAACGGTCACAGTCATGGTAATGGTGACGATAACGGTGACAATAAAAGTGACGATAATGGTAATGGTGACGGTAACAATGATGAAAATCGTTACGATTACGGTTACGGTGACGATAACAATAATGGTGACTGTGACAGTAATGGTAACAGAAACGGTGATAGTGAGGTCAGGATGACGGTAACGGTTATGGTGACGATAACTTTAACGATTACAGTAACAGTGACGATAATGATAACTGTCACGGTAACGGTCACTTTAATGGTTATGGTTATGGTAACGATAATCGTAACGGTCACTGTGACAATAATTGTAATTGTAACAGTGACAGTGACAATAAAGGTTATGGTAACAGTTATGGTGATGGTGACGGTAACGGTCACGGCAACAGTGACGATAACAGTGTCGAAGACGATAAGAGTAATGGTAAGGGTAATGATAACGATAACGGTGACGGTAACGGTAATGGTGACGGTAATGGTAATGGTGACGTTGACAGTCATAGTGACAGTAATGGTAACGGTGACAGTAACAGTGACGGTAATAGTGACAGTGACAGTAATAGTGATGGTAATAATGACGGTGACAGTAACTGTGAAAGTAACGGTAACGCTGACGGTAATGGCAATGATGACGGTAACGGCAATGACAACTGTAATGGTAACATTGACAGTAATAGTGACGGGAACGATGATTCTAACAGTAACGGTAATGGTGATGGAAACGGTAATGGTGACTGTGACGGTGATGGTAATGGTAACGGTCACAGTGATGGTAACGGTAACAGTAACAATAATGGTGATGGTAACGGTGACGATGACGGTAACGGTAACAGTAACATTCACGATTATGATTATGGTAACAGTAACGGTGACGATAATGGTAACAGTGATAGTAATGGTAACGATAACGGTAATGATAACAATAACGGTGATAATAACGATAAAAGTAATAGTGACGCTAATGGTGATGGTTACTGTGACGGTAACGGTGACGATAATGTTAATAGTAATGGTAACGGTAACAGTCATAGTAACAATCACAGTCATGGTGATGGTAATGGATACGATAACTATGATGGTGATGGTGATGGTAACGGTCATGGTAATGGTGACGGTAAAGGTGATGGTAACAGTTCTGGTGATGGTAACGGTCATGGTCACGATAACGGTAACGGTTACAATAATGAAAACGATAATGGTAAATATAATGTTAATGGTGATAGTAACGGTGACGGTAACTGTAATGGTGAAGGTGACAGTAATGTTTATGGTAATAGTTACGGTGACGATGACGGTAACGGTCACGATAACGGTATCGAAGATAGTAACGATAATGGTAACGATAATGGTGTGGCTAATGATAACAATGATGGTAACGGTAACGGTGACGTTGATAATAATAGTGATTGTAAAGGTGATAGTAAAGGTAATGGTGTCGGTAACGGTAATGGTGACTGTGATGGTGACGGTCATAGTGATGGTAATGGTGATGGTAATGGTAACGATAACGGTGATGGTAACGGTGACGGTAAAGGGGACGGTAACGGGGATGGTCACGGTAACGGAAATGGTGACGATAACGTACACGATTACGGTAACAGTAACGGTGAGGGTAACGGTAATGGTGATGATTACGATAACGGTAACAGTAACGGTTACTGTGACGGTAACGATGATGATATTGGTAACGGTAATGATAATGATCACGGTGATGATAAAGGTGACGATGGCGGTAACATTGACAATGATGATAACATTAACAATAATGGTGATGTTGACGGTGACGGTTACAATGACTGTAATGGTAATGGTAAAGTAACGATAATGGTGACGGTCACGATAATGGTGATGGTAACGATCACTGTATCCGTAACAGTAATAGAATGATGAGAGTAATGGTAACGGTATCAAAGATGGTAACAGTGGCGGCGACGATGACGGTAATAGTGACGGTAATGGTCACGGTCACAGTAATGGTGATGATATGGTTACAGTGATAGTAACGGTCACGATGACGGTAACAGTAACGATTATGGTAATGGTGACGATAATAGTGACGATAATAGTAACAGTAATGGTAACGATAATAGTCACGGTAACGGTCACGGTCATGGTGATTGAAACGGTGACGGTGATGGTGAGGGTAGCGATAATTGTGACGGTCATGGTGACGGTGACGGTGACGGTGACGGTAACGATGACGGTAATAGTGACGGTAATGATAACGATGATGGTAACGATTATGGTAATGGTCATGTTAATGGTAATGGTAACGGTTAAAGTAACGGTAACGGTGATGGTAATAATAAGAGAAACAATAACGGTAACGGTGACGGTGATGGTAACAGAGACAGTAATGTTACGGTGACGGTAATGGTAACGGTGATGGTGACGGTAATGGTAACGGTTATGGTAACAATTATGGTGACGGTGATGTTAACAGTCACGATAACGGTGAAGATAATGGTATTACGGACTGTAACCGTAATGGTAACGGTAACGATAATGATAATGGTGACGGTATTGATAACGGTGATGGTAACAGTGATGGTAAGGGTAACGGTGACATTGTCGGTAATAGTGACGGTAACAGTAACGATAATGGTATTGGTGACTATGATGGTGACTGTGACGGTAATGGTAACAGTAACGATAACTTTAACTGTAACGGTAATGGTGACAAAAACGGTAATGGCAACGGTAACGGTGACGGTCATGGTAACTGTAATGGTGACGATAACGGTCACAATTAAGGTAATGGTAACAACAACAGTAACGATAACAGTGACTGTAACAACAATAGTGATGGTAACGATGATATTAACGATAACAGTGATGTTAATGGTAACGATGATATTAACGATAACAGTGATGTTAATGGTAACGATGATATTAACGATAACAGTGATGTTAATGGTAACAATAACGGTAACAATGATGATAATGATAAGGGTGACAATAATTGTCATGATGACGGTAACGGTGATAGTAAAGGTAACGGTAACGATCACAGTCACAGTAATGTTGATGATAATGATGACTGTTATGGTAACTGTGATGATTACCATGACGGTAATGGTGACGGAACGATGACGATGATGGTAAAAGTATCGGTAATGGTGACGATAATAGTGACGGTAATGGTGATGATAACGGAGACGGTAACGGTAACGATCATGGTAACGGTGACGGTAATAGTAACGGTAATGGTGATGGTAACGGTAATGGTAATGGTAATGGTAACAGTAATGGTAACGGTGATGGAAATGGTCATGGTGACGGAAATGGTAACAGTGACGGTTACGATAATGGTGAGGGTCATAGTCATGGTGACGGTAATGGTGATGGTAATGGTTACGGTGACGGTTATGGTAAGGTAACGGTTACGATAACGATAACGGTAACTGTAATGATGACGATAAAAATAATTGTAACGGTAAAGGTAATGGTAACAGTGACGGTAACGATGATAGTAACAATAACGGTAATAGAAATGGTAATGGTGATAGTAATGCTGACGATAACTGTGACAAAAAAAGTGACGATAAAGGTGATGATGACGGTAACAATGATGATAATGATGAAAGTAACAGTGACGGTAACGATGATGGTAATTGTTACTATTATAGTTACGGTAACGATTACGATGGCAGTAACAGTAATGGTGACTGTGACAGTAATGGTAACGATAACGGTGACAGTGAGGTGATGGTGACAATAACAATTACGGTGATGGTAACTTTAACGGTTACAGTAACGGTGACGATAATGATAACTGTCATGCTAACGGTCACTTTAATGGTTTTGGTTATGGTAATGAAAATCGTAATGGTCACAGTGACAATAATGGTAATTGTAACGGTGATGGTGACAGTAACTGTTATGGTAACAATTATGGTGATGGTGATAGTAACGGTGATGATAAAAGTATTAAAGACGGTACCAATAATGGTAACGGTGACGATAACTGTATCGAATATGGTAACAGTAATGGTAATGGTAACGATAACGGTAACGGTGTTGGTAATGATAACGGTAACGGTGATGTTGATAGTCATAGTGACGGTAATGGTGATAGTAACAATCATGGCGATAGTAATGGTGACGGTAATGGTAATGGTAACTGTGATGGTGACGATAACGGTGACGGTCATAGTTATGGTAATGGTAACGATAATGATAATGGTGACCGTAACAGTAACGATGATGGTAACAATAACGAGGATGATCACGGTAACGGTAATGGTGACGATAACGTTCACGCTTGAAGTAACTATAATAATGACTGTAATGGTGATGGTAACGGTAACAATAATGGTAACGATGATGATAACGGTAACGGTAACAATCACGGTTATTGCGACACTAACGGTGACTGTAATGGTAACGGTAACGGTAAGGGTCACAGTGATGATAACGATAATGGTGACAGTGACATTAACGGTGACGGTGACGGTAACGGTAACAATGACGGTGACGGCAACAGTGACGGTCACGATAATAGTGACTATATCGATAACAGTCATAGTAATGATGAGAGTAAGGGTAACGGTAACGGTATCAGTGATGGTGATGGTGTCGGTAATGGTGACGGTGACGGTAATGGTCATGGTCACATTAATGATGACGATAATGGTTCATAACGGTAACGAAGATGGTAATAGTAATGATTACGGTAACGGTGATGGTAGTAGTAACAGTAATGTTAAATGTAATAGTCACGATAACGGTAATGAAAACAGTGATGGTAACGGTGATGATGACGGTCACAGTGATGGTGGCGATAATTGTGATGGTGGCAGTAATGATGACGATTACGATAATGGTCATGGTACAAGTGACGGTAATGGTCACATTGACGGTGATGATAATGGTGACAGTAACTGTCACATTGATGGTGATGATAACAGTGACGGTAACGATCATGGTCATAGTAATGCTCACATTGACGGTGACGATAACGGTGACGATAATGGTTTACAGTAACAATAATGATGATGGTAATAGTAACGATTATGGTAATAGTAACGATAATAGTCATGGTAACGGTGACGGAAACGGTGATGGAAACAAAGACAATAACAGTAACGGTGACGGTAACGGTAATGGTAACGGTAACGGTGACGGTAACGATGATGATAATAGTGACTGTGATGGTAACGGTGATGGCGACGGTAACTGTGACGATGATGGTAATAGTATCAGTAATGGTGAAGATAACGGTGACTGTAATGCTGACGGTAACGGAGACAGTAATAGTAACGGTAATAGTAATGGTAATGGTAATGGTAACGGTGACGGAGACGGTCACGATAATGGTGACGACAATGGTAATAGTGATGGTTACAGTAATGGTGATAATAACGGTCACAATCAAGGTAACGGTCACAGTAACGATGATGGTAATGGTGACGGTAATGGTAACGGTAACGGTAATAGTTATGATAACGATAATTGTAATAGAGACGGTAAAAATAAGGGTAACGGTAATTGTGACGGTAACAATAATGATAACAGTAACGGTGACGGTAACAATAATGATAACAGTAACGGTGACGGTAATAGTGATAGTAAAGGTAACGGTAATAGTGACAGTAACGGTCACAATTATGGCTACTGTAACGATTATGTTGACGGTAACGGTAATGGTGACTGTGACAGTTATGATAATGGAAACGGTGACGGTGACGGTGACGATATGGTAACGGTTACAGTAACGGTGACGATAATGGTAACTATCACGGTAACAGTCACTTTAACTATTATGGTTATGATAACGATGATAGTAACGATTATGGTAACAGTTACGAGGACGGGGACGGTACTTGTCATGGTAATAGTGATGATAATAGTATTGAAGACAGTAACAGTAATGGTAACGGTAACAATAACAATGTTGGTAATGATAACAGTGACGGTAATGGTAACGGTGAGGTGACGTTGATAGTAATAATGACGGTAATGGTGATAGTAATGGTAATGGTGACTGTGATGATAACGGTGATGGTGGTGGTTACGGTAACGGTCATAGTGACGGTAACAGTGAACGACGACAGTAACGGTCATAGTGACGGTAATGGTGAACGTGATTGTAATGACAATTAAGGTGATGGTCACGGTAACGGTAATGGTAATAATAACGGTGACGGTGACGATGATGATGACTATAACGGTAACAGTGATGGTGATGGCAACGGTAGCTGGGATAGTCATGGTAATGTTGATGGTGACGATAACATTCACAATTACAAAAACGGTAACAGTAATGGTAATGGTAACGGTGATGGTAATGGTAATGGTGATGATAATGGTAACGGTAACAATGACGGTTACTGCGACGGTAACGGTAACGGTAATGGTGACAATGATGGTGAGGGTGGCAATAACTATGAATGTCATGGCCAACGTAATGATGATGGTAATAGTAACGGTGACAATAATAATAACAGAAACATAACGGTAACAACAATGGTAACAAACACGGTAACGGTAATGGTGATTGCAACGGTGACGATAATGGTAACGGTGACGGTGACGGTAACGGTAATGGTAACAGTAACAGTGACGGTAATGTTAACGATCATGATAATGGTGAAGATAATGGTATCCCAGACGGTAATGGTAATGGTAAGGGTAACGATAATGATAACGATGATGGTATTGATAACGGTGATGATAACGGTAACAGTAACGGTGATGGTCAAGGTAACGGTGACGGTAATGGTATTGGTGACTATGATGGTGATAGTGACAGTGACAGTGACGGTAACAGTGATGGTAATGGTAATGGAAATGATGACGGAAACGGTCGCAGTCGTGGTAACGGTAATGGTGACTATAACAGTCACAACTACAATAACGGTAATGACAACAGTGGCTGTAACAGTAATATTGACGATAACAATGACGATAATGGTAATAGTAATCGTAAAAATGACAGTAACGGTAAGGGTGATTATAATTGTCATGATGACGGTAACGGTGACGATAATGGCAATAGTGACGGTTACGGTAACAGTGAGGGTAACGGTCACAATCACGATAACGGTCACAGTCACGGTGACGGTAATGGTGATGGTAATGGTAACGGTTACGATAACGGTAACTATAACGGTGACGGGAAAAATAAAAGTAACGGTAAAGGAAACCGTAACAGTGAGGTAACAGTAACGGTAACGGTAACGGTGATGGTAACAATGATAGTAACGGTAACGGTGACGGTAACAACGATGGTAACAGTAACGATAATGGAAACGATAAAGGTGACGGTAACGCTGGTGATAACGGTGATGATAAAGGTGACGATAACAATAACGGTGACGGTAACGATGATGGTAATGATTACGATTACGGTTACGATTATGGTGATGATAACAGTAATGGTGACTTTGACAGTAATGGTAATAGTAACAGTGAAAGTGAGGTGACAGTGACGGTAACGGTTACGGTGACGGTAACTTTAACGGTTACAATAACGGTGACGATAATGATAACTATCACGATAACGGTCACTTTAATTGTTATGGTTATGGTAACGATAATCGTAATGGTCACGATGACAATAATTGTAATTGTAATGGTTATGGTAACAGTTATGGTGATGGTGACGGTAACAGTCATGGCAATTGTGATGATAACAGTATCGAAGACGGTACCAGTAATGGTAACGATGACAGTAACAGTGACGGTGGGGGTAACGGTCACGGTCATGGCAACGGTGATGGTAACGGTGACAGGAAAAGTAAGAGTAACAATAAAGGTAACAATTATGGTTACGGTTAGGGTGACTGTAACGGTGATAGTAACGGTGACAATGACGGTAACGGTGAAGGTGACGGCTACGAGAATGGTTACGGTGATGGTAACAGTAATGGTAACGGTAACGGTGATGGTAACAATAATGGTAACGGTGATGGTAACGGTTACGATGACAGTAATGGTTATAGTAACGATGACGATAATAGTGACGAAAACCGTTATGGTAACGGTGACAGTGATGGTAACGGTGACAATAACGATGACAGTGACGGTAACGATGATGGTAATGGTGACGGTGACGGTTACGATGTCGGTAATGGTTACAGTGATGGTGACGGTCACGGTTACGGTGACGTGACGGTAACGGTAACGGTAATTGTTATGATGACGATAACGGTTACGGTGACAATAACGATAACAGTAACGGTTACGATGATGGTAACGGTGACGGTAACGTTTACGGTGATGGCAATGGTAACAGTGACGGTCATGGTAATTGGGACGGTAACAGTAATGGTAATGGTAACGATTACGATGATGGTAACGGTTATAGTGACAATAAAGGTAAAGGTGATGGTGACATTAACAATGACGGTAACGATTACGATGACGGTAATGGTTATGATGATGGTAATGGTGACGGTAACAGTTATAGTGATAGTAACGGTAACGGTAACGGTTATGATGATGGTAACGGTGACGGTAACAGTTATGATGATGGTAACGGTGATGGTAACGATTACAATGGCAGTAACGGTAACGTTTACGGTGACGATAACGATGACGGTAATGGTAATAGTGACGGTGACAGTAATGGTTACGGTCATGGTAATTGTAACGGTAACAGTAACGGTAATGACGTTGACACTAACGGTGATAGTAACGGTGACAGTAATGGTTACGACAAGAGTAATGGTAATGGTGAGGGTGACGATTAGAGTTGCGGTAATGGTCCCGGTGATGGTTACGATAACGGTCACGGTAACTATAGCGGTAACGGTCACGGTCATGGTTACGGTAAAAATGAAGGTAATAGTGACGGTAATGGTTACGATAGCGATTACGGTAACTATTATGGTAACAGTTGAAGGTAATGGTAACAATAGCGATGATAGTAACAATAACAGTAACGGTCACGGTAACTATAAGGTAACAGTAATGGTAATGGTAACAATAATGGTAACAGCAACGATGACGATAACGGTGACGGTAACAGTAATGGTTACGATCATGGTTACGGTGATGGTAACGATTCGATGATGATGACACTAAAGATAACATTAATGGGGACGGTGACGATGGCGGTAACTGTCACAGTCACGATGACGGTAATGGTCATAGTCACGATGATGGTAACAATGACGGTGACGATGACTGTAACGGTCACGGTCATAGTTACGGTGACGGTAACAATGACTATAACGGTGATAGTGGCGATAACGGTCACAATCACGATGATGGTAACGGTGACGATAATGGTGACGATGACGGTAACGGTCACGATCACAGTTACGATGACAGTAACGATTACCGTGGTGATGACACTAAAGATAATGGTAACGATGGTGGTAACGGTCATAGTCACGGTGACGGTAATGGTCACGGTAACAGTGATGGTAACGGTGACGGTGGTGGTAACGGTCACAATCACGGTGACGGTAACGGTGATGGTAACAGTAATGGTGACGGTAATGGTGACGGGAAAAGTAATAGTAACAATAATGGTAATGATTATGGTTACGGTGACGGTGACGGTAATGGTCACGGTCACAGTTATGGTAATGGTAAAGGTTACGGTGACGATGACACTAAAGAAAACGTTAATGCTGACGGTGACGACGGCGGGAATGGTCACAGTCACGGTGACGATAATGGTCATGGTCACGGTCATGGTAACAATGATGCCAACGGTGATAGTGGCGGTAACAATCATAGTCACAATGATGGTAACGGTGATGGTGATGGTAATGGTTACGGTAATGATGACATTAAAGGTAATGGTATCGGTGACGGTGACAGTTGTGGTAACGGTCATAGTCACAGGGATGGTAACGGTCACGATCACCGTGATGGTAACGACCATGGTCAGGGTCATGGTAACGATGATGGTGGCGGTAATAGTGATAGTAATAGTGGCAATAACGATCACAGTCACGGTAACGGTGATAGTCACAGTGACGGTGATGGTAACAGTTACGATGACAGTAATGGTGATGGAAAAAGTAAGAGTAACAATAACGATAACGATTACAATGATTGTAATGGTGATGGTAACGGTGACAATGACGGTAACGGTGAAGGTGACTATAACAGTAATGGTAATAGTGACGGTAATGGTGACGGTTACGATAAAGGTGATAGCAACGACCATGATCACGGTAACAATAATGGTAACGGTGACAGTAACGGTGACGGTGACAGTAACGATGACAATGACTGTAACGATGATGGTGACGGTGACGATAATAGTGATAGTGACGATGATGGTAACAGTGACTGTAATGGTTACGATGACGGCAACGGTGACGGTAACGATTACGGTGATGGTAATGGTGACGGTAACAGTTACGGTGATGGAAACGGTATCGATAACGGTTACGATGACGGTAATGGTGAAGAAAACGGTTATAGTGACGGTAACGGTAACCGTTATGGTGATGGTAATGTTTACGGTGATGCTCACAGTAACGGTGACGGTCATGGTAATTGTGACGGTAACAATAACGGTAATGGTAACGATAACGGTGATGGTAATGGTTACGATGACGGTAATGGTTACAGTAACGATTATGGTGAAAGTAATGGTAACAGTGATTGTAACGGTTATGGCAACGGTAATGGTAATGGTGACGGTGACAGTAATGGTAACGGTGACGGTGATGGTGAAAGTTGCGGTAATGGTCCCGATGATGGTTACGATAACAGTCACGGTCACGGTAATGGTAACTATAATGGTAATGGTCACTACCACGGTTACAGTAACGGTGAAGGTAACAGTGACGATAATGGTAATAGTGACGGTAACCGTTATGGTAACGGTAACGATTACAATAACGGTTATGGTAATAGTTGCAGTGACGGTAATGGTAACAATGACGGTGATAGTAACGATAATAATAACAGTCACGCTAACTATGACGGTAATAGTAACAGCAATGGTAACTATAATGGTAACAGCAACAAAGATGATAACGGTGACGGTAATGGTGACAATAACGGTCACGGTGAAGATGACAGCAAAGATAACGTTAATGGTGATAGTGACGATGGCGGTAACGGTCACAGTCACTGTGATGATAGCGGTAATGGTCACAATCACTGTGATGATAACGGTCACGGTCACGGTTAGGTCATGTAACAATGACAACAACGATCACAGTCACGTTGATGGTAATGGTGATAGTGATGATAACAGTGACGGTAATGCATATGATGATGATGACACTAAAGATAACGGTAACAGTGACGATGATGGTGGCGGTAACAGTCACAGTCATGGTGACGGTAACAATGACGGTGATGGTCACAGTAACGGTTACGTTAAAGATGATGGTAACAATGTCGATAACAGTCACAGTCACGATCATGGTGATTGTAAGGTGATGGTGACGGTTAGAGTGACGGTCACTATGACAATAACAGTAACGATGATGTTAATGGTAATGGTGACAATAATAGTAACAATAATGGTTATGGTGAGGGTAATGGTAACTGTGTCGGTAACGGTCACGGTAGCGATTATGGTGACAGTAACGGTAATAGTAACAATAACGGTGACGGTGACCGTAACAGTAATGGTAACAGTGATGGTATGTCTGTAACGGTACCGGTGACGGTCACAGTAACGTTAACAGTTATGGTAATGGTAACGGTAACTATAATGGTGATAGTAACAGTAACAGTGACGATAACGGTGATAGAAATGGTGATGGTAATGATGACGAAAACGGTGACGATAATTGTGATGAAAATGATGACAATGATAATAATGGTGATGGTAACGATTATGGTGACAATACAGGTAACGGTAACGATGACGGTGACGCTGACTATGACTGTAACGGTAATGATGATAGTAATATTGCTAGTAACAATGTCAATGACAATAAAGGTAACGGTAACGGTGATGGTGACAATGACTGTGACTCTGACGATGATGGTAACGGTAATGGTAACAGTGACGGTGATGATAATGTGACGGTAATGGTCACTATCATAATAACGGTCACAGTGACGGTGACAATAACGATGACGGTATTGGTTACGATGACGATAACGGTAACAATGATGATAATAGTAACAATAACAATAATGTTAACAGTAACAGTCACGGTAACGGTGTCGATCACAGTGATGGAAACGATGATGGTGATGGTGATGGTGGCGATAACCGTGACGGTGACGGTGATAGTAACATTGATGATAACGGTCATGGTAACAGTGATGGTAATGGTGATGGTGATAGTTCTGGTGATGGTAACGGTAACGGTGATGGTCACGGTAACGATAACGGTTTTAGTGACAGTGAGGGTAATAATAATGAAAACAATAATGGTAATGATAATGCTAACAGTGATAGTATCAGTGACAATAATGATAACGGTGATAGTGACAGTAATGGTTATGGTAACAGTTACGGTGACGGTGATAGTAATGGTGATGATAACAGTATTGAAGACGGTAATAGTAATGGCAACGGTAATGACAACGATAACGGTGTGAGTAATGATAACGGTGACGATAATGGTAACGGTGACGTTGACAATAATAGTGATGCTCATTATGACAGTAACGGTAATGGTGATTGTGATGGTGATGGTGATGGTAACGGTAGCGGTCACAGTGATGGTAACGGTAATGGTAATGGTGATGGTAACAGTAACGGTAATGGGGACGATCACGGTAACGGAAATGGTGATGATAACGTACACGATTATGGTAACGATAACGATGATTGTAAGGGTAACGGTGACGATAACGGTAACTGTGATGGTAATGGTAACGATAACGGTGATGGTAATGGTAACTATTACGGTAATGGTAACGATGACGATCATGGTAATGGTAATGATAACGATCACAGTGGTGATAACGGTGACTGTGACGGTGATGGTAGCTGCAACGGTGACAGTGACGGTAACGGTGACAGTGAGAGTAATGGCGATTACGATGATGGTCACGGTAACGGTAACGGCAACAATAACGGTGACGTTGATAGTCACGGTTGCGATGACTGTAACGGTAACGATAATAGTGACGGTCATGGTAATGGCGATGATAACGATCACTGTATTCGTGACAGTCATAGAATGATGAGAGTAACGGTAATAGAATCACTGACGGTGACGGTGGCAGTGACGGTGATGATAATGTGATGGTAACGATCACGGTCACAGTAACAGTCACATTAATGATGACGATATTGGTTACGGTGACGGTAACGGTAACGGGGACGGTAACGGTAACGGGGACAGTCACGGTAACGGTAATGGTGATGATAACATTCACGATTACAATAACGGTAATGGTAACGATGACAGTGACAGTAATGGTAATAGTGACGGTAACAGTAATGGTAACGGTGATGGTAATGGTGATGATAACATTCACGATTACAATAATGGTAACGGTGATAGTAATGGTAACGGTGACGGTAACAATAACGGTAACAGTGACGATTACTGCAACGGTAATGGTGACGATAATGGTAACAGTCACAGTGATGATAACGGTGACGATGATAGTGATGGTGACGGTAACCGCAACGGTGACGGTAATAGTGATGGTAACGGTGAACGTGACAGTAATGGCAATTATGGTGATGGTCATAGTAACTGTAACAATAACAATAATGGTGACGGTGACAGTGACGATGACTATAACGGTAACAATGACTGTGATTGTCATGGTAATGGTGACGGTAACGATCACTGTATCGGTAACAGTCATAGTAATGATGAGAGTAATGGTAACGGTGAGAATAACAATAATGGTTACGGTGACGGTAATGGTAATGGTGATAGGGACAGTAACGGTTATGCTAACAATTACAGTGACGGTGACGATAACGGTCACGGTAACAGTGACGATAATAGTATCAAAGACGGTAACAATAATGGTAATAATAATGATAACGATAACGGTGTGGGTAATGATAATGGTGACGGTAACGGTAACGGTGACGTTGATGGTGATGGAAACTGTAACGGTCACAGTGACAGTAATGGTAACGGTAACAGTGATGGTAACGGTGATGGTAACGATAACGGTGATCGTAACGGTAACGGGAATGGTCACTGTAATGTTAATGGTGATGATAACGATTGATTGCGGTAACGGCAACGGTGTTGGTAATGGTAACGGTGAGGGTAACTGTAACGATGTCGGTAATGGTAACGGTGACGGTAACGGTAACGGTGACTGTAACGGTAACGGTAACGGTGACGGTAACGGTAACGGTGATGAGAACGGTAATGGTAATAATGACGGTAACGATGACGGTATTGGTAAAGGTAAAGGTAACGATCATGGTGACGATGACGATGACGGTGATAGTAATGACAACAGTGAGGGTAACGGTGATAGTGACAGTAATGGCAATTAGGGTGATGTTTACGGTAATGGTAACGATAACAATAATGGTGACGGTGACGATGACTGTGACGGTAACGGTAACAGTGATAGTTACGATACTAGTGACGGTAAAGTCATTGTATCGATAACAGTCATAGTAATGATGAGAGTAACGGTAACGATGATGGTAATAGTGACGGTGATAGTAACAGTTATTGTAACAATTACGGTGACAATGATGGTAATGGTCACTGTAATGGTGGCGATATCAGTATCGAAGACGGTGACAATAATGGTAACGGTGACGGTGACAGTGATAGTAATGGCGATTATGGTGATGGTCATGGTAGCGGTAATGGTAACAATAATAGTGACGGTGACGGTGACAATGACTGTAACGGTAACGATAACAGTTATGGTAAAAGAGACAGTAATGGTAACAATCACGATAATGGTTAGAGTAACAGTAGCAGTGATGATAATGTTAAGGGTGACAGTGACGGTAACCGTTATGGTAACAGTTACGGTGACGGTGATGGTAATGATCATGATAACGACATTGCAAACCGTAACGGTAATGGTAACGGTAACAATAACGATAACGGTGACGGTATTTATAGTGGTGACGGTAATGGTAACGGTGACGGTAAGGGTAACGGTGATGGTAACGGTAACGGTGACGGTGACGGTAACGGTAACGATAACAGTGACGGTGACGGTAACAGGTAACGGTGACGGTGACGGTAACAGTAACGGTGACGGTGACGGTAACAGTAACGGTGACAGTAATGGTAACGGTGACGGTAAGGGTAACGGTAATGATGATGTTGATGGTAATAGTGATAGTAATGGTAACGGTGATGGTAACAATATTGGTGACTATGATGGTGATAGTGACGGTGACGATTACAGTAATGGTAACAATAACAGTGACGGTAACGGTGATAGTAATGATGATGGTAATGTTGACGATAACGGTGACTGTGACGATAATGCTAATGATTACAGTGACAGTGATGGTAACAGTATCGATAACTGTGACAGTAACAATAACGGTTACAGTAATAGAAACAGTAACGCTAACAATAACAGTGACGAAAATGGTCACGATCCCGGTAATGATGACGATAATAGTAATATTGACGGTTACGATATGGTGATGGTAACTGTCATGATCACGATAATGGTCACAATAACAATGACGGTAATGGTGATGGTAATTGTAATGGTAACTGTTACAATAACGGTAAGTGTAATGATGATGGTAAAAGTAACGGTAAGGGTAAAGGTAACAGTAATAGTGATGGTAACAGTAATGGTAACGGTGACAGTAACGATGATGGTAAGAGTGACGGTAACAAATACGGTGACGGTGATGGCAACGGTAATGGTGACTATGACAATAATGGTAACAGTAACGGTGACAGTCAAGTGACAGTGACGGTAATGATAACGATTATAGTAACGATGACGATAATGGTAACTATCACGGTAATGGTCACTTTAACAATTATGGTTATGATAACGATAATCGTAACGATGATGGTGACTATAATGGAAATTGTAACGGTGACGGTGACAATAAAGGTTATGGTAACAGTTACGGTGACGGTGTCGGTAATGGTCACGGTAATGGTTATGATAATAGCATCGAAGACGGTAACGGTAATGACAACGATAACAATGTTGGTAATGATAACGTTGACGGTAACGGTAACAGTGACGTTGACAGTAGTGTAGTTAAGGTAATGGTGATAGTAACGGTAATGATGACGATAATAGTAATGGTGACTATGATGACGATTGTCATGGTGACGGTAACGGTAACGGTGATGGTGGCGGTAACGGTAAAGGTAATGGTGACGGTCACAGTGATGATAACGGTAATGGTAACGGTAACGATGATGATGAAAGTAGTTGTAACAATGACGACAATGACAATGGTAATGGTTACGGTAACGGTAACGATGATGATAACAATAAAGGTAACAGTGACTGTTACTGCGACAGTGACGGTTACTACGACAGTAACGGTCACCATGATGATGATGGTGACAATGACAGTAACGGTGGTGGTAACAGTAACGATGATAGTAATGGTAATGATGACGATTATGGTAATAGTGACGTTGAAAGTAATAGAACGTTAACGGTGATGGTAACGCTAACGGTGATGGTAACGGTAATAGCGACTGTGATGGTGATGGTAATGGTGATGGTCACAGTAACGGTAATGGTGACGATAACGTTCACGATTACCATAATGGTAATGGTGACGATAATGCTAATGGTGACGGTGACGATAATGGTAACGGTGATGATAATGGTAACGGTAACAATGATGGTTACTAAGACGGTAACGGTGATGGTAATGGTAACGGTGACAGTGACGGTTCTGGTAACGATGGTGAATGTGACGATTATAGTAATTGCGACGGTAATGGTAACAGTGACGGTAACGGTAAACGTGACAGTAATGGCAATTACTGTGATGGTCACGGTAACGGTAACAATAACAATAATGGTGATAGTGATGGTGGTAGTGATGGTAACGGTGACGGTAACGGTGACTATGACAGTACCGGTGATGGTCACTGTATTGTGGGTAATAATAATGGTGACGATAACGGTAATGGTAACGGTGATTGTAACGATAACGGTGACGTTAATTGTAATAGTGACAGTAATGGTGATATTAATGGTAATGGTGACGGTAACGGTAATGGTGACTGCGACGGTGATGGTAACGGTAACTGTAACGGTAACAGTGACAGTCACAGTGATGGTAACGTTAACGGTGATGGTAACGTAACAGTAATGGTAACGGTAATGGTAATAGTGACGGTAACGGTAACGGTGATTGCAACGGTGATGGTAATTGTAACGGAGACGGTCACGGTAACGGTAATGGTGATGATAACGTGTGATTACAGTAATGGTAATGGTGATGGTAATGGTAACATGACGATAATTGTAATGGGGACGGTAACGATAACGGTAATGGTGATAGTGACGGTTATTGCGACGGTAACGGTAACGATAACGATAATGGTGTGGGTAATAATAACGGTGACGATAACGGTAATGGTGACAGTATCGATAACGATAATGATGACGTTGATTGTAATAGTGACGGTAACGGTGATAGTAATGGTAATGGTGGTGCTAACGGTAATGGTGACTATGATGGTGATAGTAACGGTAACAATGACAATCACAGTGATAGTAACATTAACGGTGATGGAAACGGTAGGAGTAATGGTAACGGTGATGGTAATGGTAACAGGGACGGTCATGGTAATGATAATGGTGATGATAATGTGTGATTACAGTAACGATAATGGTGATGGTAATGGTAACGTGATGGTAATCATAATGGGGATGGTAACAGTAACGGTGACGATAACGGTAATGGTGATTGTGACGGTTACTGCGACGGTAATGGTAACGGTCATAGTGACGATAACTGTGATGGTAACGATAATGGGCACGATGATAGTAATGGCGATTATGGTGATGGTCATGGTACCAGTAATGGTAACAATAATGGTGACGGTGACTGTGACGATGACTGCAACTATAACGGTAACAGTGATGGTCATGGTAATGGTGACGGTAACGGTCACTGTATCGGTAACAGTCATAGTAATAACGAGAGTAGCGGTAACGGTATCAATGATAATAACGGTGACGGTAACGGACATGGTCATAGTAACGGTCACATTGATGATGACGGTAACGGTGACGGTATTGGTTACGTTGACAGTAACGGTAACTATGACGGTAACAGTAACGATTACGATAACAGTGACGGTAATAGTAACAGTTATGGTAAATGTAATAGTCACAGTAACAATGACGATGACGGTGATTGAAATGGTGATGCTAACGGTCACGGTCACGGTCACGGTGATGGTAATTGTGACGGTGACATTAAGGGTGGCGATAACTGTGATGGTCATAGTGACGGTGACGGTAACGATGATGGTTACGGTAATGGTCATGGTCAAGGTAACGATGACCATAACATTGATGGTAATGGTAACAGTGATGATAACCGTTATGGTAATGATTGCGATAACGATAACTGTTAGAGTAACGGTAACGGTGACGGTAATAATAATAGAAACAATAACGGTAACGGTAACGGTGATGCTAAAAGAGACGATAAAGGTAATGGTAATAGTTTCAGTGACGGTGACGGTAATGGTCATTAAAACAGTGAGGATAAAAGGATCGCAGATGGTAATGGTAACGATAATGATAATGGTAACGGTATTGATAACGATGGCAGCAACGGTGGCATTCACGGTAACAGTGACTGTAATGGTGATAACAGTAATAGTGACGGTATGATAACAGTAATGGTGACGATAAACTTGATAGTAACTTTAACGATAACGGTAATGGCAGTGGAAACGGTAATGGTAGCGGTCACGATTATGGTAACGGTAAGGATAATAGTGTCAGTAACGGTAACAGTGATGGTAATGGTGATGTTGATGATAACAATGATGATAACGATAACAATAATGATAATGTAAGAGTGACGATAATTGTCATGATGACGGTAACGGTGACGGTGAAGGTAACGGTTGCGGTCACGATCACGGTGACGGTAACGGTAACGGGGACGGTCATGGTAACGATAATGGTGATGATAACGTGTGATTATAGTAACGGTAATGGTGATGGTAATGGTAACGTGACGATAATTGTAATGGGGACAGTAACGGTAACGGTGACGATAATGGTGTGGGTAAAAATAACAGTGACGATAATGATAACCGTAACGGTCACATTGATGATGACGATAACGGTGACGGTATTGGTTACGGTGACAGTAACGGTAACTATGATGGTAACAGAAACGATTATGCTAACGGTGACGGTAATAGTAACAGTTATGGTAAATGTAATAGTCACAATAATGGTGACGATGACGGTGACGGTGATTGAAACAGTGATGGTAACGGTGACTGTCACGGTCACGGTGATGGTAACGGTGACGATGACAGTAAGGGTGGCGATAACTGTGACGATGACGGTAACGATGATGGTTTCGGTAATGGTCACGGTCAAGGTAATGATGACCATAACATTGATGGTAACGGTAACGGTGATGGTAACCGTTACGGTAATGATCGCGATAATGATAACGGTTAGAGTAACGGTAACGGTGACTATAATAATAATAGAAACAATAACGGTAACGGTAACGGTGATGCTAAAAGAGACTATAACGGTAATGGTAACGGTTACAATGACGGTAACTGTTATGGTAACAGTTTTGGTGACGGTGACGGTAACGGTCACTAAAACGGTGAGGATAAAAGGATCGTAAATGGTAACGGTAACAATAATGATAATGGTAACGGTATTGATAACGATGGCATTCACGGTAACAGTGACGGTAATGATAACGGTAACAGTGACGATAAACTTGACGATAATGGTAATGGCGGTGGAAACGGTAACGGTAGCGGTCACGATTATGGTAACGGTAAGGATAACAGTGTTGGTAACGGTAACAGTGATGGTAATGGTGATGTTGATGATAACAGTGATGATAACGATAACAATAATGATAATGTAAGAGTGACGATAATTGTCATGATGACGGTAATGGTGATGGTGAAGGTAACAGTAACGGTCACGGTAACGGTAATGGTGATGGTAACGATGACAGTAATGTTGATGATAACAATGACTGTTATGTTAACGATGATGATTACTATGACAATGACGGTAATGATGACGATAGCAGTGACGATAATGGTGACATTGATGGTAACAATAACGATAATAGTGACAGTAATGATGATGGTAATGGTTACGGTTGCGGTTACAAAAACAGTTACGATTACGATTACGATAACGGTTACGGTGACTGAAATGGAAACGATGATGGTAATGGTAACGGTGAAAGTAACGAGCACTATCATGGTCACAATAACGCTAACGGTAATGGTGACGGTGATAGTAATGGTGACTGTAACGGTTATGGTGACGATAACGATAATAGTGATGGTGATAGTAACGGTAACGGTAACGGTGATAATGACGGTGATAGTGGCAGTAACATTCATGGTTACGGTGATAGTAATGGTGTGGTAACGGTAACGGTTACGATTATGGTAACGGTTACGGTGACGGTAACGATAACAATAAAAGTAATGGTAATGGTAATAGTGACGGTGACAGTAACGATCACTGTAATTGTGATAGTAATTGTAACGGTAATGGTAATAGTAACGATGACGGTAACGGTGATGAGAATGATGAAGGAAACGGTGATGGTAATAGTGAAAATGACTATAACGGTGACTATGATTGTAATAATGATGGTGACGGTAACGGTAATGGTGCCAATTGATTACTACTCAAAAAGTGCTATTTTATAACCTGAAATTAACTATTTTCAAACGCTTCTGAGTAGTAATTAACACCTTTTAACCCAATTGGGACGTTAAGGACCTTTGCAAGTATACTAATCAAATTTTGGTAAGTTTTGGTGCTGTTAATAGCTTTTTGATCATTAAAATGAGCCAAGAATGAGGGAGGACTTTGTTCCGTTCATAGCAAAGCTAGTTGAATCTCAAAACATGAAGAATCCAAGTCTTGGAGAGCTTCGAAGCCTTTGCCAATTCAATCAAGCGAGCAAGGAGGAGAATCAGAGAAGGAATCTAAAATTCATTAGTTTTGCAAGTTACCTTTCAACTTGCGAAAATTTCATACGAAACTGGTGAGGAGTTTGTACTGTAGGATAGAGATCAGCAAAGCTGAAGGAATTTCTCAAGTTCCGTTTTAACTTGCGAAATTTTTGCAAGTCCCTTCTTTAACTTGCGAATGATTTGCGAAAGACTTGCAAAACCACAACTAAAGAAAAGCAATTTCATAAGTCCCTGTTTTAACTTGCGAAATTTTCGCAAGTCCCTTTTAACTTGCGAAAATTCCCCCTGTGTAAATTTGGGATATTTTCCTGCCGACTCCGTTAGATTTTTATTTAAAGATATTTTGTGTAATTACCCATTCTCTCCTTGTAATCAGCTGAAGATATTTTTTAGATATTGTAATCAGCTAAAGATATTTTGTTTTTAGATTTTTTAGGATATTTTAGTAAGAGGTTGCAAATATCTCTTTATATATGTCTTAGAATATCTCCATCTCGATATCTCGAACTCTCGAAAGAAGTTCTTAGTGATCACTTGTACATTCTTATTAGTAAGTAAAAATACAGAGCTTTGCTCTACCTTACCTTCTCATTTTGTCTTTTATTTTCTTTCTAGCCAAACACCCTCTAAGGACGTTTTCTCATAGGATGAGTGGCTAGACTTTTTCTTTTCTTGGACTAAAGGAAGTTAGGTAAATGATCTGGATACAATATTGGGAGGTTTCCTTGTTTCAGTTTTAATGAAAGGAGTTTGTGACCCGTGAATGATTTATATTTTTCTAGTTAACATAAAATCCCTTAAAATCGCTTGGGCCAACACTTGGTAAGCATTTGGACTCAGCCCATAGAGATCCATTAAGTTATCTCTTGCGAGCCTCTGGGAGGTGGTTTAAAGGTAGGAGTACTTAGAATAGCCAACATTTGGTATGCTTTTAGACTCTTCAGAGACATCCATTAGTTATCTTTTACGAGCTTTTGAAGGGTATTCCAAGGTTAAGGACCCCCTTGAATGGCTAATACCAGGTGAGAGGTATGAACCATTGCAAGGTGAGTCAGTAAGAGGTTTTAGGGTTGAAACCATTAATGGGAAGTAACTATACCACACTGGTTCTGGAAATAACTACATGTTAAATCCCTAATTCAAGGAAAAGATCCGAAATTTTCTCTTTTTGTATAAGGGACCTGAACCTAGTGACCTAGAAGTCCAAGAAACCTTTTCTTTGTAATTAATCACAGTTATTATTTTGATTAGCTTAAACACAATCTTTTTCAACCAAACAATTATGTTTTCTTTTAAAGCTAACTGGTAAAAGGAAAACCATATTTTGAAACTAATATCATGTGTGATATGAAAACCCATCTCTGTGAACGATCCTAGAGCCACTATGCTATGCTAGCTATGCTACCCTAGTATATAGTGAATCAGGTTTATAAATTTTGTTGATAACTCCTGTCTGAGGACTGAATCAAGTTGCACACCGTTAGGGACGAATCACCAATGACGGTAACGGTAACGGTGATGATGACAATGACAGTAACGATCATAATCACGCTGAAGGTAATAGTCACGATATTAGAGATGGTAGCAGTGACGGTTACGGTAACAGTAACAGTAGCGAAAATGGTAATGGTATCGATGACAGTAACAATAACGGAACCAGTGACGGTAACGGTAATGGTGATAGTAAAAGTAACGATAACAATAAAAATAACGATGATGGTAACGGTGACGGTAAAGTAGAAAGTGACAATAACGATGACAGTAATGATAATGGTTACGGTAATGATTAGGGTGACGGTAACAGTAATTGTAACAATAACAGTGAGGTGACCGTAACGGTAAAGGTAAGGGTGATGGTGATTGTGATGGTGACGGTGACGATGATGGTGACAGTATCGGTAATGGTAATGATAACGGTGACGGTAATTGTAATGATAATGATAATGGTGACAGTAACTGCAATAGTGACGTTGAGAGTGATAGCAACAGTAATAGTGATGGTAACGGTGACGATAATGGTGATGATGACAGTAACAATAACGGTAATGGTGACGGTAGTGGTGACCATTACGGTTATGATTCGTGCCCAGTCGGGTATTTTAATAAAAAACATTTATAAATCCTATGACCTCATACTAGCGTAGCAAAACTACTATAGTATAGCAGCTCTAGGGTCGAACTCTGGGATGGGTTTTCACTTCGCAAATGATATTAGTTCAAAAACTGAATTGGTGTTTTTTCTTTTCAAGGTTAGCTTTAAAAGAAGACATAAGTTTGAATGAAAACGGATGGTATTAAGTTAACCTAACATAAAGTAACTAAAATTAACTAGAAAGAAAGGTGTTTCTTGGGATTTCAGGTTACTAGGATCAGGTGCCAACTACAAAGAGGGAGATTTCGGTCACTTGAATCTTTTCCTCGCATTCGGAATTTAACCTATAGTTATTTCCCGAACCGATGTGATACAGATGCTTGCCATTAATGGTTTCAACGCTAAATCCCTCTCACTGATACACCTTGCATTGGCTCGTACCTCTCACCTAGTATTTTCCATTCAAGGTGATCATTAACCTTGGACTTCCCTTCTCAAGCTTGCAAGAGATAACTAATAGATGTCTCTTTTGAGCCCAAAAGCTTACCAAGTGTTGGCAATTCTAGAAAATCCTACCTTCAAGTCACCTCCCAAAAGCTCGCAAGAGGTAAACTAGTGCATCTCCATGGACGGAGATCACTTGCCTTACCAAGTGTTGGCTCAGGTGAATTGAGGGCGTTTTAAGTTAACTAAAAACATAGAAATCATTTACGGGCCACACTTTCTCTTCATTAAAAACGGAAACAACAAAATCTCACACTTATGTAGCTGAAACCTTACTTAGCTTTCTTCACCCAAGAAACAAAAAGCCTAGCCTCTCATCCTCTAAGAAAACATCTCAGAGAATGTTTGGCTAGCAAGAAAATGAAAATGAAAGAGAAGGAAAAACAGAGCCAGTCTCTATTCGTCGATTTTATATATTTATATATATTTATTACAATGGATGCAAGGGAATATATATAGAGAAGTTTTTTCAACCTTCCTAGCTAAGAAATCTTATGGTTGGTTGATTACAAGGAGAAGAATGGAAATTTATACAAAAATATCTAAAGAAAAGATCTCATGTGGAGTTGGCAAAATGATTCATGCCTAATTGGTGTCTCAGCTGATTCGTGTCCAGCTGGTGCTCCTTGATTGAGGGATTAATCAACAAAATTTATAACCTATTACACCATATACTAGGGTAGGAAAGACAAAGCTACTATAGCATAGTGGCTCTAGGATCGTTCACTGGGATGGGTTTTCACTTCACAAATGATATTAATTCAAAGCTGAATTGGTGCCTTTTCATTTCAAGGTTAGCTTTAAAAGAAAACATAAAGATGTTTGAATGAAAAAGGAAGGTTTGGTTTTAAACTAACCAAAAATAGTAACTGATTTTACTTAGAAAAGAAAAGTGTTTCTTGGAGTTTCAGATCACTAGGCTCAGATTCCTCATACAAAAAGGGAGAGTTCCAGTCACTTGTTTCTTTTCCTCGCATTAGAGAATTAACATATAGTTCCTTCTCCAACCGGTGTTGTATAGATGCTTCCCATTAATGGGTTCAAACACTAAATCCCTCTCACTGATGCACCTTGCAATGGCTCATACCTCTCACCTAGCACTTGCCATTCAAAGTGATCTTTTAACCTTGGATTACCCGTCAAAAGCTCGCAAGAGATAACTAATGGATGTCTCCTTGGAGTCCAAAAGCTTACCAAGTGTTGGCTATTCTAGAAAATCCTACCTTCAAGTCACCTCCCAGAGGCTCGCAAGGGGTAAACTAGTGAATCTCCATGGACGGAGATCACTTGCCTTACCAAGTGTTGGCCCAGGTGATTTAAAGACGTTTTAAGTTAACTAAAAAGATAAAAACCATTAACGGGTCACACTTTCTCTTCATTAAAAACTAAAATAACAAAACTTCCAATTTATGCATGTGGAAACTTACCCGGCTTTCTTCACTCCAAGAGACAAAGAGCCTAGCCTCTCATCCTCTGAGAAAAATCCTCAAAGTTTGATTGGCTAGAAAGAAAATTAACGAGAAAACAAGAATATATAGGAAAAACAGAGCAAGTGCTCTGTTCGTTGATTCTATATATGATATATTATATGATGGCTCATTTTTTTACAATGGATGCAAGAGAGTTTATATAGGAAGGTAATTTACCCTTCCTTGGATACTTCCTAGCTAAGGAATTACATGAGTGGCTGAATACAAGGAGAAAATGGAAATTTAGACACAAAAATATCAGAAGAAAAGATCTAAAAGAGTCGGTGCACAACTATCGGAAAGCTTCAGGACCGTTTCGCAGGTGAAAATGAGGTCTGCGAGATTTCGCAGATGTACAAAAAGGGCTGCGAAATCACTTCGCAGCAACCGGTTGATTTCGCACCGCTGCGAAGTGGTCTTTCATCTTGCGGCTATCAGCTTCCAACTTGACGTGAAACTTCAGGGGAAATCCATAGCACTGTACAAAAAGGTTGCGAAATATCTCGCAACAAAAGGGTGATTTCGCAGCACTTTGCAAAATCTTCCTTCAGCTTGGAGTGATCGGCTTCCAACGGCTGTAACTTCCTCATTTCGACTCCAAATTGTGCACCATTTGAAGCGTTGGATTCTTGACTTCCTGAGCTTTAAAATGGTATATAGCATGTAGAAAATGGACTTCGAGAAGTGCTCCAAAAGTGTGAAAGAAGACTGCAGCTGCTGTCCTCTGTTTTCTTCTTTGCTTTTCTCCTCTTTGCTTCTCTCCTTGCATACTTTGAACGACTTTGGCAAAGGGCTATGGAGCTCCAAAGCTTTGGTTCTTCATGTATTTGAGCTTTCCATTGCTTTGCCATGGATTCCAAATAACTCTCCTCAATCTTGGATTGCTTTGGTGATCAAATTACTAACAAAAGCACCAAAACTTACACAATTTGATTAGAATTGATTGCAAGGGTCCTTAACATGTCAATTGAGTTAAAAGGCAATAATTACTACTCAAGAGTGTTTAAAAGAGTTAATTACAAGCTACAAAATAGCACTTTTTGAGTAGTAATCACAAAATAGAGGAGATTTCGCACTTGCATGGGCTGCTGTGCGAAATTTCGCACAAGGAGAAGGTGTTGTGCGAATTTCGTACAAGGGGAAGGTGTTGTGCAAATTTCGCACAAGCTTATGCTGTTGTGCGAAATTCGCACATGCTTGGAGCAGTTGTTTTCCGAAGGCCATATCTTCCTCATTTCAGCTCCAAATTGTACACGGTTTGAATCGTTGGATTCTTGACTTCCTGAGCTTTGAAATGGTATATAGCATGTAGAAAATGGACTTCGGGAAGTGCTCCAAAAGTGCGAAGGAAGACTGTAGCTGCTGTCCTCTGTTTTTCTTCACTCTATTTTCCTCTTTGCTTTTCTCCTCTTTGCTTCTCTCCTTTACTTGGCTTGTCTTAATGATCTAAAAAGCTGTCAAACCACTAAAACTAGCCACAAATATAATTAGAAGTCATTTGCTAGGTCCTTAACATGCCAATTGGAATAAAAATGGAGAACTACTACACAAAAGTGCTTAAAACATAATGAATTAAAGGCGCAAAATAGCACTTTTTGGGTAGTAATCACTCCCCCCAACTGACACATTGCTAGTCCCTGAGCAATGAAGTAGAGAAAAATAAAGAAAAATAGATAATATAGTAATTTGAAAAATCATGCTGATCACTCCAAAAAATAATCAAGTGGCATGATTGGATCAAACTATCACATGGCAAGTCAAGGATATAAAACTCAATCATCAACAAGAGTCATCAAATAACTTACCTATCACAACATGCAAAGAGTGGGCATTATGCAAATTTGAGTATCAAAATAATTTCCACTCCCAAAGGACCAATTCTTAATCTTCCACAAAAATCTAAGTGTAGTTTCCGAATATAGTATGTTGAACTAATCTCTCCCCCAAACCTAGTTCTTTTTCAAAGCTTAGCAAACTAATCAACCTCCAATAGGCTAAGAACGCACCTCTTGTTTCACAATTTTTTTTTCATTGTAGGAGTACAAGGCTAAAGGTATTCTTTTCTAAATTGTCCATGTAACGGGGGTCCATCGATGACTCCCAACCAATCAAGGTTTAGGGCATCAAGCTTTAAGGATTTTTCAACCACTAACTCCTCAGATTTTACCCCGGACTTTTGAGAATATATTTTAATACCCAAGCACCTATAGTATGTTAAACTCCACCTATTCACCCATGTAACGAGCATTGAGGTCGGTGACTCCCAACCATTGAAGGCTTAGGGCACCAGGTTTTAAAGATTTTCACCATATACCCCTCGGACCTTGCTCGGGTTTCAAGGCAAGTAAAACATTTTTTTTTTCTTTTTCTTTCTTTTTCCAAAGGCTCATTGGCCTTTTATAAGGTGTCTCAACACTATTAAAATGAGGTCAAAGGTACCAAGTCTAAATTTTCCTAAGTCAAGGGGGAAAATAGTTTTTCATCTTATAAACGGAACCTATTGTGCACAGTGTGTGGATAGCTTAAAGTGGAAGAACTAAGGTTGAATTCAATAGAAGTTTTAACAATTCATCAACTTTAGTAAGCATAATACAAACTCTAAGTCAAGTAAAAAGACAAAAATTCAATTTCTCCCTTTTCATTTTTTGAGAATTTTTCCTTAATAACCATGGAGAGTAGAATAAAAACTTAAAAAATTTTAAAATTAAGCAAAAAGCAACTAAATTACCAAAATAACTTAGCATTATTAACAATACTTCCTTCCTCAACTCTCCCCACAACCAAGCTGAACATTGTCCTCAATGTGACAAAAGCGATTGAAAAATAGGGAGGAAGTGGTACCTCTTGAGTAACATGAAGTATGAGTCATGTAGGAGAAACCACATGTTTCAAAGAAAATATAAGAGTTAGTGAGTAGAGGAAATAGAAAAATGCCAAGTTTAAACAAAAATGATGTCTATATATGATGTATCATCAGTAATACATCCAATCCTAGAATATAAGACATCAAAACATGGAATTATCTATACTAATATAATATGTAAAGACAAAAAGTAAAGAGATGATCAAGTAATGGAAGGGTCCTGTGGAGCTGATGCATCTGTGGTGGCCTCTTGAGTAGGTTGGATCAAGACTTTGGCCTCTGTTCTGATAGTCTCCTTAGATGGCATAGTCTCCTCGGGTCTTAGGCATAGGGAGCAAAGAAATGAGGCTCAGAGGCTTGGATTGGGAAGGGTAGAAATGAGAAAGCTCAAAAATTTGCACAAGGGGGGGTGGGTTGTGCGAATTTTGCACAAGGGAAAGGTGGTGCGAAAATTTCGCACAAGGGGATGTGTTGTGCGAAATTCGCACAAGGCACTATTCACCCGTGCAAATGCGAAATTGTGGTGCTTTGCGCGATCGTCTTCAAACTGCTATAACTTCTTCGTTTCAACTCCAAATTGTGCACCGTTTGAAGCATTGAACTCTTGACTTCCCAAGCTTTGAAATGACATATGGTATGCATAATTTGAGCTCTAGTAAGTGCTTGAAAAATGTGTCCTACAGTAGCAAAATGGGGTACGGCATTTCAGCTCATTGTCTGCACAGTCTTCAAACGGCCATAACTTCTCTTTGATTTTGATCATCCAAAAACCTATATTACATCAAAGCAAAGTAAAATTAAAGAATTGAAATCAAAATTAAAACAAGTAATAAATAAAACAAAAAGCTATGGACTAGTTAGTCTTAAGAAAGACTAAGTCCATCAAAAAATTTTGATCCTGATTTAGCTTGCCCGGATCCCATATGAAGTTTGCATCCCTCAATTGAGACTTGGTTTGTATGATTTTCCCATACAAAGCTTGGAGAAAAATCAGATGCATGTGTTTCTTCATTCTTTCTTCCTTGATGACTATCCTCTATGGTTCTCCTTGTACATTAACATCATAACCATCTTTCTCTATCCTATTCCCTTTTTTTTTTCCTTCGATTTCCTCCCTCTTTTCTTTCTCTGTTTCACTGTCTACCTTATGCTCTAGCTTGGATGTGGGCAGATCAACCTCTTTATCACTCTCCTTAGCCTCCATTTCGTGGATACCCTTTTGATTTTGATGAGGTTGAGAAGGAGAGTTTTCTTTCTCTTGCATTGTATTGAGGTTGGCAAACCTTGAGATTGAATCTTAGAGATTATCTATCTTCTGAGATAGATCATGTTACACTCCATCCATCCTTTTGTTCAATGAACTCTCCACATTGTCAATTCTTTGACTGAGTTGAGCATTGATGGATTTTTGTTCTCCAATAAAATCTCCCACGACCTTGCTGAGATTCACTATTGCTTGTTCAAGACTTCAGGCTTGCTGAGGTGCTTGAACAGGTTGCTGGTATTGAGGTGGCTGTGGTTTTGATTCGTACTCAGTTGAGTATTTTAATCAAAAACATTTATAAATCCTATGACCTCATACTAGCGTAGCAAAACTACTATAGTATAGCAGCTCTAGGGTCGAACTCTGGGATGGGTTTTCATTCTACCAGTGATATACTCAATATTAGAAACTGAGTCTGATGAGTTCCTTTGTCAAAAACTTAAAGTTTAAAAGAAAATAAAATTTATTTTGAAAGTGGTGTTTGAAACTAAACTAATATAGAACTAGATAAAAATGGAAGAAAGAAAGTCTCCCGGAGCTAAGGGTTGCTAGGATCAAGTTCAGAGTGCAAAGTGGAAATTCCGGATTTTTCTTCTCGCATTGGGGACAACAACATAAAGGATGGTTGTTTCCCGAACCGGTATAGGTTTAACAATGAAGATTTAATCCATAAAAAGTCAATAGAAATGGTAGTCAAGTTCCATTAATGGCTTTAGACACTGTGGGTCTTCACCTTGAGTCATTTTCCAATGGCTCGTACATGATAACTAATGGACTGATATGGATCTAGCAATAAGCATCCACAGAGACCTGAAGCTTACCATGTATTGGCCATTCAAAGTGATTCTAAGGGATTTAAAGCAAAACTTTAGATTTAAAAGCCATTTATGAACTCCAACTACCTGTATTTAATGCACGAGAGTTTTCCACCTTTGCATTTGGACTTTTCACCTAGCTTCCTTCACTCCAAGAAACCAAAAGTTTAGCCTCTCATCCTCTGGGAAAACATCCTCAGAGGTTGTTTGGCTTCCAAGAAAAAGAAAATAGTAGAGAGAAAAAGAAAAAACGAGAGCCCTCAATTTCACTAAGTGTAAAACATAACATATATGGTCGAGAGATGATTTCCACCCCTCTTATAGTCTTTACAAAAGCAAAGCTTGTGATTGGCTAGTTATAAGGATAAGAAAGGAATTTACATAAAAAATACATAAGAAAAGATCTCATGTGGAGTCGGCAAAAAAAGAGGAGATTTCGCACCACGCATGGGCTGCTGTGCGAATTTTGCACAAGACATTGTGTTGTGCGAATTTCGCACAAGCTCGCACAAGCTGAAGGTGTTGTGCGAATTTCGCACAAGCTTGGAGCAGTTGTCTTCCGAAGGCCATATCTTCCTCATTTCAGCTCCAAATCATACACGGTTTGAAGCGTTCTATTCTTGACTTCCTGAGCTTTGAAATGGTATATAGCATGTAGAAAATGGACTTCGGAAAGTGCTCCAAAAGTGTGAAGGAAGACTGAAGCTGCTGTCCTCTGTTCTCTTCACTCTGTTTTCCTCTTTGCTTTTCCTCTTTGCTTCTCTCCTTTACTTGGCTTGTCTTAATGATCCAAAAAGCTGTCAAAATACTAAAACTAGCCACAAATATGATTAGAAGTCATTGCTAGGTCCTTAACATGCCAATCGGAATAAAGATGGAGAACTACTATACAAAAGTGCTTAAAACATAATGAATTAAAGGTGCAAAATAGCACTTTTTTTGGATGGTCCCTCCAATTGGAATTGTAGGTGTTGCAATCACCAAACATTTCCCTCAGGGCTGGAATGGTAGGACACTCATCCACCAAGTGCTCATAAGATAGACAAATGGCACAAGGCATAGCTTGCAATGGTGTCTGAGAGATGGCTTGCACTTCTTGCATCTCCTTCATTTCTAGTTCTTCCAATCTCCTTGCCATAGCTGCAATCTTTGCCTTCATGTCTATGCCATCATTTAAAATATACATCTCACCCTTAACATTAGGTTGAGACGTCATTCCCCCCATATTTTGAGCATTTGGTTCATCCCATCCTCTTGAAACTTCAGCCACATAACTCATGAAGTTCATGACTTCCTCTGCTATCTCGTATTCAACATGGCATGCACAACTAGCAATTTGTGAATTAAAAACAGAGAAAACAAAAGAAAATAAAAGAAAAAAATTCTAAAGAAAAAAGAAAATTATTAAGATTAACTAAAAACTAAATAAAAGATATACTAAAATATGAACAAAGAAAAAGAAACAAATAAAAAGAGTTAGTAAAAAGAAAAGAAAAGTCACTAAACTTGTGATGAAGATCACAAGTACTCTGAAAAGGTCATACCACTGTAAAGTGGCACCATTCCCGGCAACGACGCCATTTTGATTCGTGCCCAGTCGGGTATTTTAATAAAAAACATTTATAAATCCTATGACCTCATACTAGCGTAGCAAAACTACTATAGTATAGCAACTCTAGGGTCGAACTCTGGGATGGGTTTTCACTTCGCAAATGATATTAGTTCAAAAACTGAATTGGTGCTTTTTCTTTTCAAGGTTAGCTTTAAAAGAAGACATAAGTTTGAATGAAAACGGATGGTATTAAGCTAACCTAACATAAAGTAACTAAAATTAACTAGAAAGAAAGGTGTTTCTTGGGATTTCAGGTTACTAGGATCAGGTGCCAACTACAAAGAGGGAGATTTCGGTCACTTGAATCTTTTCCTCGCATTCGGAATTTAACCTATAGTTATTTCCCGAACCGGTGTGATACAGATGCTTGCCATTAATGGTTTCAACGCTAAATCCCTCTCACTGATACACCTTGCAATGGCTCGTACCTCTCACCTAGTATTTTCCATTCAAGGTGATCATTAACCTTGGTCTTCCCTTCTCAAGCTTGCAAGAGATAACTAATGGATGTCTCTTTCGAGCCCAAAAGCTTACCAAGTGTTGGCAATTCTAGAAAATCCTACCTTCAAGTCACCTCCCAAAAGCTTGCAAGAGGTAAACTAGTGCATCTCCATGGACGGAGATCACTTGCCTTACCAAGTGTTGGCTCAGGTGAATTGAGGGCGTTTTAAGTTAACTAAAAACATAGAAATCATTTACGGGCCACACTTTCTCTTCATTAAAAATGGAAACAACAAAATCTCACACTTATGTAGCCGAAACCTTACTTAGCTTCCTTCACCTAAGAAACAAAAATCCTAGCCTCTCATCCTCGAGAAAACATCTCAGAGAATGTTTGGCTAGCAAGAAAATGAAAATGAAAGAGAAGGAAAAACAAAGCCAGGCTCTGTTCGTCGATTTTATATATTTATATATATTTATTACAATGGATGCAAGGGAATATATATAGAGAAGTTTTTCCAACCTTCCTAACTAAGAAATCTTATGGTTGGTTGATTACAAGGAGAAGAATGGAAATTTATACAAAAATATCTGAAGAAAAGATCTCATGTGGAGTCGGCAAAATAGAGGAGATTTAGCACTTGCATGGGCTGCTGTGCGAAATTTCACACCAGGAGAAGGTGTTGTGCGAATTTCGCACAAGGGGAAGGTGTTGTGCAAATTTCGCACAAGCTTGGGCTGTTGTGCGAAATTCGCACATGCTTGGAGCAGTTTTCTTCCGAAGGCCATATCTTCCTAATTTCAGCTCCAAATCATATACGGTTTGAAGCGTTGGATTCTTAACTTCCTGAGTTTTGAAATGGTATATAGCATGTAGAAAATGGACTTCAGGAATTGCTCCAAAAGTGCGAAGGAAGACTGAAGCTGCTGTCCTCTATTTTTCTTCACTCTGTTTTCCTCTTTGCTTTTCTCCTCTTTGCTTCTCTCCTTTACTTGGCTTGTCTTAATGATCTAAAAAGCTGTCAAAACACTAAAACTAGCCACAAATATGATTAGAAGTCATTGCTAGGTCCTTAACATGCCAATTGGAATAAAAATGGAGAACTACTACACAAAAGTGCTTAAAACATAATGAATTAAAGGCGCAAAATAGCACTTTTTGGGTAGTAATCAGGTTACTATAACAGTGATGGTAACAGTGATGATAAAAGTGATGGTTACGGTAATGGTGATGGTAACGGTCACGATCATGGTAACGGTCACAATAACGATGACGGTAATGGTAACAGCAACGGTAACTGTAATGGTAACAATAACGGAAATGGTGATGGTAACAATAACGAAAACAATAAAGGTAACGGTAACGATGATGATAACAGTAATGGTAACTATCACAGTAACAATCATGGTTATGGTAACAATAATCATAATGGTCACAGTGACAATAATTGTAATTGTAATGGTGACGGTGACAGTAACAGTCATGGTAACAGTTATGGTGATAGTGATTGTAACGGTCACGACAACGGTGATGATAACAATATCGAAGACGGTACGAGTAATGGTAATGGTGATGATAACTGTATCAAAGACGGTAATAGTAATGGTAAAGGTAACGATAACGATAACGATAATGGTGTTGGTAATGATAACGGTGATGGTAATGGTAACGGTGACGTTGACAATCATAGTGACAGTAACGGTGACTGTGATGGTGACAGTAATGGTAACGGTAACGGTGATGGTCATAGTGATGGTAACAGTAATGGTAACGATAATGGTGATAGTAATGGTAACAATGATGGTAATGGTGATGGTAATGGTAATGGGGACGGTCAAAGTAACGGTAATGGTGATGATAACGTTCACGCTTGAAGTAACGATAACGGTGAGGGTAATGGTAATGGCGACGATAACGATAACAATAATGGTAACGGTGATGATAACGATAACAATAACAATGATGGTTATTGCGGCGGTAACAGTGACGGTAATGGTAACGGTAACAGTAACGGTCACGGTGATGATAACGATAATGGTGACGGTGACGGTGACGGTAATGGTGATAGTGATGGTAACGGCAACAAGGATGGTCACGGTGATAGTCAGAGCAATGGTGATTACGGTGATGGTCTTAGTAATGGTAACGGTAACAATAACGGTGACGGTGGCGATGACTGTAATGGTAACGGTAATGGTAACAGTGACAATAATGGTGACAGTCACGGTAATGGTCACTGTATCGATAACAGTCATAGTAATGATGAGAGTAAGGGTATCAGTAACGGTATTAGTGACGGTGATTGTGACAGTAACAGTGATGGTGACGGTAATGTGACGGTAACGGTTAAGATCACAGTAACGGTCACATTGACGATGACAGTAATGGTTATGGTGATAGTAACGGTAACGATGACGGTAACACTAACGATTACGGTAACGGTGACAGTAATAGTAACAGTAATGTTAAATGTAATAGTCACGGTAACGGTGACAGAAACGGTGATGGTGACAGTAATGATGACAGTTACTGTAACAGTCATAATGATAGTGATGATAACGGTGGCAGTAACAGTCACATTGATAGTGATGATAACGGTGACAGTAACTATCACGGTCACAATGACGGTGACGATAACGGTGACGGTAATGGTTACGGTAACAGTAACGATTAACAATGACGATAACAATAACGATTACGGTAATAGTGATGATAATAGTAACAGTAATGGTAATGATAATAGTCACGATAACGGTGACGATTATGGTAATTGAAACAGTGACAGTGACGATGAGGGTGGCGATAACTATGATGGTCACGGTGACGGTGACAGTAACGGTGACAATTACGGTAACGGACACGATCTAGGTAATGATGATGGTAACGATAACGGTGATGGTAACGGTTACAGTAATGGTCACGATAATGGTAACAATGACGATAATGGTGACGGTAACGATGATGATAATGGTGACTATGATGGTAACGGTGACGATTACGGTGACGGTGATAGTAACTGTGATGATGATGGTAACAGTATCAGTAATTATGAAGATAACGGTGACTGTAATGGTGACAATAACTGAGACGGTAATGGTAATGGTGATGGTAACAGTAATGGTAATGGTAACGGTAATAGTGACGGAAACGGTGATGATAATGGTAATAGTGATAGTTACGGTAATTGTGATGATAATGGTCACAATCACGATAACGGTCACAGTAACGGTGATGGTAATGGTAATGGTAATGGTTACGATAACGGTAACTGTAGTGGTTACAGTAAAAATAACGGTAATGGTAAAGGTAACTGTAATGGTGATGGTAACAGTAACGGTGATGGTAACGATGACGATAAAGGTAATGGTAATGGAAACGATAACGGTGACGGTAATAGTGATGGTAACAGTTATGGTTATGGCTACTGTAACGGTTACGTTGATGATAACGGTAATGGTGACTGTGACAGTAACAGTAATGGTAATGGTGATAGTGAGGTGACGGTAACAATTACAGTAACGGTGACGATAATGGTAACTGTCATGGTAAGAGTCACTTTAACGGTTATGGTGACGGTAACAATGATAGTAACGGTTATGGTAATAGTTATGAGGATGGGGACGGTAACTGTCACGGTAACAGTTACGATAACAGTATCGAAGACGGTAATAGTAATGGTAACGGAAACGATAACAATGTTGGTAATGATAACAGTGATAGTAATGGTAATGGTAACGGTGACGTTGATAGTAATAGTGACGGTAACGGGGATAGTAACGATAATGGTGACTGTGATGATAATGGTGAAGGTGACTGTGATGATAACGATGACGGTGACAGTGATGGTTATGGTAACGATGACGGCAATGGTAACAGTGACGGTAACGGTGAACATGATACTAATGGCAATTAAGGTGATGAGCACAGTAACGGTAATAATAACGATGACGGTGATGATGACGATGATTGTAAGGCTAACGGTGACAGTGATGGTAATGATAACGGGGACAGTCATGGTAACGGTAATGGTGACGATAATGTTCATGATTACAATAATAGTAGCGGTGATGGTAATGGTAACGGTAATGGTGATGGTAACAGTGACAATGGCGGTGATGGTAATAGTAACGGTAACAGTAAAGATAACGGTAATAGAAACGGTAATGGTAATAGTAACGGCAACAGTGACAATTACTGCGATAGTAATGATGACGGTAATCATAACGGTCACGGTGATGATAACAGTGATAGTGATAGTGACGGTGACGGTAACGGTAATAGTGATGGTGACGGTAACGGTGACGGTGATGGTAACGGTGATGGTGACGATAAAAGTATCAAAGACGATAATAGTAATGGTAATGGTAATGATAACAATAACGGTGTGGGTAATGATAACGGTAACGGTGATGTTGATGATGACAGTAATGGTAACCATAATGGTGACGGTCATTATGACGGTAATGGTGATGGTCACTATGATGGTAGCGGTAAAAGGGACGGTCACGATAACGGTAATTGTGATGATAACGTGTGATTATGGTAACGGTAATAGTGTCGGTGATGGTAACTGTAATGGTGATGGTAACGGTAACGGTAATGGTAACGGTGATGATAAAGATAACAGTAATAGTGACGGTTACTACGACGGTAACGGTGATGATAACGGTGACGGTAATAGTGACGGTAACGGCGACGGTGACGCTAACAGTGACAATGACACTAATGGCGATTACGATGATGGTAATGGTAACGATAATAATAACGATGACGGTGATGATGACTATAACGGTAATGGTAACAGTGACGGTCACGTTAATGGTGACGGTAATAGTCAGTGTATCGATAACAGTTATAGTAATGATCAGAGCAACAGTAACGATGACGGTAACAGTGATAGTGACAATAACGGGGATGATAACAATATCGAAGACAACAACACTAATGGTAACAATAACAATAACGATAACGGTGAAGGTGATGGCGACGATAACGGCGACGGTGACGGTGATAATGATAGTAATAGTGACAGTAACAATAACGGAAAATGTTACGGTGATGATAATGGTTACGGTTGCGATTACAGCAACAGTTATGGTGGCAGTAACGGTAATGGTGACTGTGACAGTAATGGTAACGGTAATAGTGACAGTCAGGTGACGGTGACGGTAACGGTTATGGTGACATAACGGTAACAGTTATAATAACGGTGACGATAATGGTAGCTGTCACTATAACGGTCACTTTAACGGTTAAGGTTAAGGTAACGATAATCATAACAATGATGGTGACAATAATGGTGATTGTAATGGTGACAATAAAGATTATGGTAACAGTTACAATGACAGTGACGGTAACAGTGACAATAACAATATCGAAGACAGTAATAGTAGTGGTAACGGTAATGATAATGATAACGGTGTTGATAATAATAATGGTGATGGTAACGGTGATGGTAACGATAACGATGACAGTAATGGTAACTGTGATGGTAACGGTAACAATGACGGTAACAGTGACGGTAATGGTAATGATGACGGTAACGGTAAAGTTGATAGTAATAGTTAAGGTAACGGTGATAGTAACTGTAACGATGACGGTAACGGTGATAGCAATAGTTATGGTGACGGTAACAGTGATAGAAACGGTAACGATGACTATAACAGTAATGGTGACTTAACGATCAGGGTAATTGTGATTGTAACGATAATGGTGACGGTAACGTTGACGGTAATAGTGATGGGAACAATGATTCTAATAGTAATGGTGGCGGAAACGGTAATGGTGACTGTGACGGTGATGATAATGGTAACGGTAACTGTAACAGTCACAATAACGGTCACGGTGACGATGATGGTCACGGTGACGGTAACAATAACGGTAACGATGACGGTAATGATCACGATCACGGTAATGGTAATGGTGATAATAACATTCACGATTATGATAACGGTAACAGTAACGGTGATGGAAATGGTAACAGTAACGGTGATGATAACGATAAAAGTAACAGTGACGGTAACGCTGACGGTTACTGTGATGGTAACGGTGACGCTAATGATAACAGTAATGGTAACAGTAATAGTCACAGTAACGGTGAAGATAATGGTATTGCGGACGGTAACGGTAATGGTAACAGTAACGATAATGATAACAGTGATGGTATTGATAACGGTGATGGTAACGGTAATGGTAAAGGTGATGGTAAGGGTAACGGTGATGGTAACGGTAACGGTGACATTGATGGTAATAGTGGCGGTAACAGTGATAGTAATGGTGACGGTAACGGTAACAGTAATGGTAATGGTAATGATCACAGTCATGGTAACGATAATGGTGATGATAACGGTCATAATTACGGTAACGGTAACGACAACGTAACGATAACAGTGACGGTAATGATGACAGTAACGTTGATGATAACGGTGACTGTTATGGTAACTGTAACGATAACGATGACGGTAATGGTAACGGTAACAATGACGGTGATGGTAAAAGTATTGATAATGGTGACGATAACGGAGATGGTAATGGTAACGATCATGGTAACGGTGATGGTAATAGTAACGGTAATGGCGATGGTAATGGTAATGGTAACGGTAACGGTAACGGCAACGGTAACAATAACGGTGACGGAAACGGTCACGGTAGTGGTCAGAGTCACAGTAACGATGATGATAATGGTAATAGTGACGATAACGCTAATGGTGAGGGTAACGGTCATGATCACGATAACGGTCACAATCACAGTGGCGGTAATGGTGATGGTAATGGTTACGATGACGGTAATGGTAACCATAACGATGACGGTAAAAATAACGGTAATGGTAAAGGTAACGGTAACAGTGACGGTAATAGTAATGATAATGGTAACGATGACGACAACGATGATGGTAACAGTATTGGTAATAGAAACGGTAATGGTGACGGTAACGGTGATGGTAACGATGATGATATTGGTTACGATTACGGTGATGGTAACAGTAATGGTGACTGTGATAGTAATTGTAATGGTAACTATGACAGTGAGGTGACGGTGACTGTAACTTTAATGGTTATAGTAATGGTGACGATAATGATAACTCTCACAGTAATGGTCACTTTAATGGTTATGGTTATTGTAACGATAATCGTAACGGTCACAGCGACAATAATGATAATTGTAACGGTGACGGTGACAATAACGATTATGGTAACAGTTACGGTGATGGTGATGGTAACGGTCACAGTAATGGTGACTATAACAGTATCGAAGACGGTACCAGTAATGGTAACGGTTACGATAATTGTATCAAAGATGGTAATAGTAATGGTAACGGTAACAATAACGGTAACGGTGACGGTAACGGTGACGGTGATGGTAACGGTGACGGTAACGGTGACGGTGACGGTAACGGTAACAGTGACGGTAACGGTGACGGTGACGGTGACGGTGACGTTGACTATCATAGTGACGGTAATGGTGATAGTAACGGTAATGGTGACTGTGATGGTGATGGTAAAGGGAACGATAACGGTTATTGTCACAGTGACGGTAATGGTTACTGTCACAGTGACGGTAACGATAACGATTACTGATTACTACTCACAAAGTGCTATTTGATAGCTTGTAATTAACTCTTTTAAACACTTTTGAGTAGTAGTTATCACCTTTTAACCCAATTAACATGTTAAGGACCCTTGCAATCAATTCTAATCAAATTGTGTTAAGTTTGTTTTGATAGCTTTTTGATCACCAAAGCAATCCAAGATTGAGGAGAGTTCTTTGGAATCTATGGCAAAGATGTCCGGACAGGGCGTCCGGACACACCATCGGAGGGCGGCGGAACATGGGTTGTGCCAGGCTGTCGGAATGACGTAGCAAGACTTGCTCACATTAGTCAATGATCCGGACAACATATCCGGATAGGATATGCTATCGTCCGGGGTGTGATGTTCACGAGTGCCGTGTGCTTCTCCCTGAGGGAGTTCGGATAGGGGAGCGCGCCACGTGTCCGCCATGTGTCCTCTTGGGGAATTCGGATGGAGTTGATCCGAATAGCGATGCGCGCTCCGTGTCATCAGGGTGAGGGGTCCCTACACCTTGCACACGCAGACGTTTCCCCTTGCGATGCGCGTCATAGCTCATTCCACACAGGAAACAATTCTGTCCGACCGACATTCCACCTTCTCAAGATATCTCACATCCGGAATTCTGTCCGGCCAGACATGTCCGGATCCTCTGATCGGATATTTCACATCCGACGCCTAATGCCGGATAGGAGAGGAGGGCGTTTCAACTTCCCCGGTTAGACATGTCTGGATCCTCTGATAGCGCTTACCGGGAGAGTTTTTCTCTTAGTGCACAGCTGCGGTGTTCTCTTGAAGCTTCCCGATATTTGCAACCGACATTTTGAGATATTTTGCTTTAGATATTTGATGTCTAAATCCCCAAACTCTCCTTGGAACCCACCTATCATAGGATTCCTTAGTCTTTAAGTAAGAACAAAAGGGTGAATAACCTCATATATATAGTTTTGTAATTTTCTTTTATAGAGGATGATGTAATCGGCGGAAGGAATAAATATATTTAACAGAGCACTTGCTCTGTTTTTCCTTCGTATTTTTGTTTTCTCGTTAGTTTTCTTTCTAGCAAAACAAGCTCTGAGGAAGTTTCCTCAGAGAATGAGTGGCTAGACTTTTAGTTCCTTGGAGCTAAGGTTGCCGGGAAAGGTTCCAAGTGCAAGAATTAGTAGCTTTGTGGTTTCAGTCATTAAAGAAGAGAAAGTGTGATCCTTTAATGATTTCTATGTTTTTAGTTAACTTAAAACACCTTCAATTCACTTGAGGGAACACTTGGTAAGGCAAGTGATCTCCGTCCATGGAGATACACTAGTTTACCTCTTGCGAGCTTTTGGGAAGTGACTTGAAGGTAGGATTTTCTAGAATTGCCAACACTTGGTAAGCTTTGGACTCCAAGGAGACATCCATTAGTTATCTCTTGCGAGTTTGAGAAGGGAAGTCCAAAGTTAAAGATCACCTTGAATGGCAAATGCTAGGTGAGAGGCTTGAGCCATTGCAAGTTGCATCAGTGAGAGGGAATTAGAGTTGAAATCCATTTAAAGGATACATCTGTACAGCACCGGTTAGAGAATTGACTATATGTTAATTCTCTAATGCGAGGAAATGAACCAAATGACCGGAGCTCTGTTTTTGCATAAGGAACCTCCCCTGTGAACCCAAACCTCCAAGGAATGTTTTTCTTCATAAGTAATTTCCATTACTTTCTTTTTAGTTAGCTTGAATCAAAACTTTGTTTAACCAAAGTTTGTGTTTTATTTCTTAAGCTAACCTTGAAATGAAAAAGCACCAATTTAACTTTGAATTGGTATCAGTTGTGAGTTGAAAACCCTTTCCAGAGAACGATCCTAGAGCCACTATGCTATATTAGCTAAAGCTATCCTAATGCATGGTGATATAGGTTATAAATTTTGTTGATTACTCCCTCAATCAAAGAGCACCAGCTGGACATGAATTAGCTGAGACACCAATTGGGAACGAATCAAATGGCGCCGTTGCCAGGGAAGGTGCCAACTTCATAGTGATATTATTTCGGTATACTTGTGGTTTTCATCACAAGTTTGGTGAGTTTTCTGTCATTTTACTAGCTCTTTTTGTTGTTTCTTTTAGTCGTTTATATTCTAGCTGATTACTACCCAAAAAGTGCTATTTTACACCTTTAAGTCATTATGTTTTAAGCACTTTTGTGTAGTAATTCTTCATCTTTATTCCAATTGGCATGTTAAGGACCTAGCAATGACTTCTAATCATATTTGTGGCTAGTTTTAGTGTTTTGACATCTTTTTGGATCATTACGACAAGCCAACCAAAGAAGAAAAGCAAAGAAAAGCAAAGAGAAGCAAAGAGAAGCAAGGAGGAAAATAGAGGACAACAGCTGTAGTCTTCTTTGGCACTTTTGGAGCACATCCCGAAGTCCATTTTTTACATGCTATATATCATTTCAAAGCTCAAGAAGTCAAGAATCCAACGCTTCAAACTGTGTATGATTTGGAGCTAAAACGAGGAAGTTATGGCCTTCGGAAGACAACTGCTCCAGGTATGAGAAAATTTCGCACACCCCCTTCAAGTGTGAGAATGGTGTGTGAGTTTCGCACACCCCCTTCAGGTGTGCGAAAATTTCGCACACCCCATGCGTGGTACGAATTCTCCTCTGTTTTTGCCGACTCCACTTTAGATATTTTCTTAAGTATTTTTTTTATGTAATTTCCTTTCTTCTCCTTGTAACAAGCCAATCACAAGCTTTGCTTTTGTAAAAACTATATAAGGGGTGGAAATCACCTCTTGAACCATGTATCACGCGTGTTATGCTTAACACTTAGAAATATACAGAGCTCTCTCGTTTTCTATTTTCTCTTTACTTTTTTCTTTTTCTTGGAAGCCAAACAACCTCTGAGGATGTTTTCTCAGAGGATGAGAGGCTAAACTCTTGGTTTCTTGGAGTGAAGGAAGCTAGGTGAAAAGTCCAGATGCAAAGGTGGAAAACGCTCGTGCCTTAAATACAGGTAGTTGAAGTTCATAAATGACTTTTAAATCCAAAGTTTTGCTTTAAATCCTTTAGAATCACTTTGAATGGCCAATACATGGTAAGCTTCAGGTCTCTGTGGATGCTTATTGCTAGATCCATATTAGTCCATTAGTTATCATGTACGAGTAATTGGAAAGTGATTCAAGGTGAAGACCCATAGTGTTTAAAGCCATTAATGGACCTTGACTACCATTTCTATTGACCTTTTATGGATTAAATCTTCATTGTTAAACCTATACCGGTTCGGGAAATAACTATAGGTTAAATCCCCAATGCGAGGAGAAAAATCCGGAATTTTCCACTTTGCATTCTAAACTTGATCCTAGCAATCCTTAGCTCCGAGAAACTTTCTTTCTTCCATTTTTAATTAGTTTATGTTAATTTAGTTTCAAACACTTTCAAAACAAATTTTATTTCTTTTAATTTTTAAGTTTTTGATAAAGGAAATCATTAAATTCAATTTCTAATCTCGAGTATATCACTGGTAGAATGAAAACCCATCCCAGAGTTCGACCCTAGAGCCACTATACTATAGTAGCTTTGCTACACTAGTATGAGGTCATAGGTTTTATAAATGTTTTTTATTAAATGACCCGACTGGATCATCTTGCGCGAATCAAAATGGCGCCGTTGCCGGGGATGGTGCCACAATACAGTGATACAACCTTTTAGAGGCTACTTGTGATTTCCGTCACAAGTTTGGTGAATTCCTTTTTCACTAACTTTATTTCCTTTCTTTTAATTGTAGATTTTCTTTTGTTTTCTTTCTAACCTTAACTTTCTTCTAGTTTTCTTTTGTTTTTGTTGTCTTTGTTTTATTTTCAAGTAAGTAGTGATTTGTGCATGCCCTATTGGATTCGGGACCAAGAGGGAAGATTAGTAAGGATTGAGAATCCTCAAGCCACAGAGTTGGATATCTGTGTAAACATTATGGACCCTCCACAAGAGGATCAGAATTCCCAACAAGGTTAAGGGGGTAATCCAAATGCATATCTATCCATTAGGGATAGAATGCACCCACCAAGGATGAGTGCACCCTCATGCATCATACCTCCTCTTGAGCAGCTGATTATAAGGCCCCATATTATGCCCCTTCTACCAAATTTCCATGGAATGGAGAGTGAGAATCCGTATGCCCACATCAAGGAGTTTGAGGAGGTGTGCAATACCTTTAGAGAGGGAGGAGCTTCAATAGACTTGATGAGACTCAAGCTATTCCCTTTCACTTTGAAAGACAAGGCAAAAATATGGCTTAATTCTTTAAGGCCAAGGAGCATAAGGAATTGGGTTGATCTTCAGGCCGAATTTTTGAAGAAATTTTTCCCCACCCATAGGACCAATGGGTTGAAGAGGCAAATCTCAAACTTTTCTGCAAAAGAAAATGAGAAGTTTCATGAATGTTGGGAAAGGTATATGGAGGCCATCAATGCTTGTCCTCATCATGGCTTTGATACATGGCTCTTGGTGAGCTATTTCTATGATGGAATGTCTTCCTCCATGAAGCCAATTCTTGAAACCATGTGTGGGGGAGATTTTATGAGTAAGAATTCGGAAGAAGCCATGGATTTTTTAAGTTATGTATCTGAGGTAACAAGAGGATGGGATGAGCCCAACTCAAAGGAATTGGGAAGGATGAAAGCTCCTGTAAATCCAAAGGGTGGAATGTACATGTTAAGTGAAGACATGGACATGAAAGCTAAGGTGGCAACAATAGCAAGGAGGCTGAAAGAACTTGAGTTAAAAAAGATGCATGAAGTCCAAGCCATTTCTGAGACTCAAGCTCATATCATGCCATGCACCATTTGCCAATCATGTGATCATGTGGTGGATGAGTGCCCAACCATGCCAGCTGTGAGGGAGATGTTAGGTGATCAAGCCAATGTTGTGGGGCAATTTAGGCCTAACAACAATGCACCTTATGGAAACACCTATAATTCAAGTTGGAGAAACCATCCCAATTTTTCTTGGAAACCAAGACCACCTCCATACCAATCACAAGCCCAAACTCAAGCACCTCAACAAACCTCTTCAGTGGAGCAAGCCATTGCAAACCTAAGTAAAGTCATGAATGACTTTGTGGGTGAACAAAGGGCAATCAACTCCCAAATGCACCAAAAGATCGAGAATGTTGAGAGTTCTCTAAATAAGAGAATGGATGGGATGCAAAATGATCTATATCAGAAGATAGATAACATTCAATACTCCATCTCTAGGCTTACCAACCTCAACATAGTGAATGAGAAAGGAAAGTTCCCCTCTCAACCAAGCCAAAATCCAAAGGGTGTTCATGAAGTTGAAACCCAAGAGGGGGATTCTTCAAAGTTGAGGGAGGTCAAAGCTGTGATCACCTTGAGGAGTGGAAAGGAGGTTGATCAGCCCTTGCCTAAGGTAAGGCAAGATGAAGAACTCTTGTCAAAGAAAACCTTGGTTAAAGAGAGCAATAACCAAGAAGAGGAGAATGGGAAGAAAAGTGCATCCAAATCAAGCTTTGAAGAAGAGCCAAGGATAGTGATTAAAGAGGATATGATGAAGAAACATATGCCTCCCCCTTTTCCTCAAGCTTTACATGGAAAGAAGGAAATCAAGAATTCATCAGAAATTCTTGAAGTCTTGAGACAAGTGAAGGTGAATATACCCTTACTTGATATGATCAAGCAAGTCCCCACATATGCAAAGTTTTTAAAGGACTTGTGCACGGTCAAGAGAGGGCTACATGTGACAAAGAATGCATTCCTCACTGAGCAAGTAAGTGCTATCATTCAGAGTAAGTCTCCAGTTAAGTATAAAGATCCGGGTTGCCCCACCATTGCAGTCAACATTGGAGGGACACTTGTGGAGAAAGCTTTACTAGACTTGGGGGCAAGTGTGAATTTGCTCCCATACTCTGTGTACAAGCAACTGGGACTTGGAGGATTGAAGCCCATAGCCATCACTCTCTCCTTAGCTGATAGGTCCGTCAAAATCCCAAGGGGGGTGATAGAGGATGTTCTAGTGCAAGTGGACAAATTCTACTATCCCATGGATTTTGTTGTGCTTGATACTGACCCCACTGTTATGGAAGCCAATTACGTACCAATCATCCTTGGGAGGCCTTTCCTGGCTACCTCCAATGTCGTCATCAATTGTAGAAATGGGGTGATGCAGCTCACATTTGGAAACATGACCTTGGAATTAAACATATTCCATCTTTGCAAGAGACATCTTCACCCAGAAGAGGATGAAGGATTGGAGGAGGTGTGCCTGATCAACACCTTGGTTGAAGAGCATTGTGACAAGAGCTTAGAAGAGAGCTTGAATGAAAGCCTTGAAGTTCTTGAAGAAGGGTTACCTGAACCCTCTGATGTGCTAGCTATCATGTCTCCTTGGAGGAGACGGGAAGAGATCTTACCACTGTTCAATAAGGAGGACTCACAAGGAGCAGCTATGGAGGACCCTCCAAAGCTTGTTTTGAAGCCACTTCCTGTTAATTTGAAGTATGCATACTTGGAGGAAGATGAGAAATGTCCAGTGGTGGTCTCTTCAAATCTCACAAGTGATCAAGAGGATAGTCTTTTGGGAGTCCTCAGAAAATGCAAGAAAGCCATTGGATGGCAAATTTCTGATCTAAAAGGGATTAGTCCTTTGGTGTGCACCCACCATATCTATATGGAGGAAGATGCAAAACCAGTGAGGCAGCCCCAGAGGAGGTTGAATCCTCACATGCAAGAGGTGGTGAGGGGTGAAGTTCTGAAGCTACTACAAGCAGGGATCATATATCCCATTTCAGATAGCTTGTGGGTGAGCCCCACCCAAGTAGTTCCAAAGAAATCTAGAATCACTGTGATCCAGAATGAGAAAGGGGAGGAAGTCTCTACACGTCCTACCTCAGGATGGAGGGTGTGTATAGACTACAGGAGGTTGAATTCAGTGACTAGGAAGGACCATTTCCCATTGCCTTTCATGGACCAAGTCCTTGAGAGAGTCTCAGGACATCCTTTCTACTGTTTTCTAGATGGTTACTCAGGGTACTTCCAAATAGAGATTGATTTGGAAGATCAAGAAAAGACAACCTTCACATGCCCCTTTGGTACTTTTGCGTATAGGAGAATGCCCTTTGGTTTATGTAATGCTCCTGCAACTTTCCAAAGATGTATGCTAAGCATCTTCAGTGATATGGTTGAACGCATCATGGAAGTCTTCATGGATGACATCACTGTTTATGGAAGTTCTTTTGAGGAGTGTTTGTTGCACTTATAAGCAGTTCTCCACAGATGTATTGAGAAAGACCTAGTACTAAATTGGGAGAAGTGCCATTTTATGGTACAACAAGGCATTGTCTTAGGACATGTAATCTCCAAAAATGGCATTGAGGTAGATAAGGCAAAGGTGGAGCTAATTGTTAAGTTGCCACCTCCCACTAATGTTAAAGGAATTAGGCAATTCCTAGGACATGACGGGTTCTATAGGAGGTTTATTAAGGATTTCTCAAAAATCTCAAAGCCTCTTTGTGAACTCTTGGTAAAGGATGCCAAGTTTGTGTGGGATGAGAAGTGTCAGAAGAGTTTTGAGGAACTAAAGCAATTCCTCACAACTGCACCAATAGTGAGAGCCCCAAATTGGAAATTACCTTTTGAGGTAATGTGTGATTCAAGTGATCTTGCTATGGGGGCTGTTTTGGGGCAAAGAGAGGATGGAAAGCCCTATGTGATTTATTATGCGAGCAAGACTTTGAACGAGGCTCAAGGGAACTACACAACTACTGAGAAGGAGTTGTTAGCAGTAGTCTTTGCCTTGGATAAGTTTCGTGCCTATTTGGTAGGGTCCTCTATAGTGGTGTTCACTGACCATTCCGCTTTGAAGTACTTGCTAACCAAGCAAGATGCCAAGGCAAGATTGATAAGATGGATCCTTTTGCTCCAAGAATTCAATCTCCAAATCCGGGATAAAAAGGGAGTAGAAAATGTAGTAGCTGACCATTTGTCAAGACTTGTGATAGCACATGACTCACATGGTCTGCCTATCAATGATGACTTCCCTGAGGAGTCTCTCATGGCAATAGATGTAGCCCCATGGTATTCTCACATTGCAAATTACTTGGTTACTGGGGAAGTTCCAAGAGAGTGGAGTGCCCAAGACAAGAGGCATTTCTTTGCTCCATGCCTATTATTGGGAGGAGCCTTTTCTCTTCAAATATTGTGCAGATCAAATCATAAGGAAATGTGTTCCTGAACAAGAGCAATCAAGAATTCTTTCCCATTGCCATGATAGTGCATGTGGAGGTCATTTTGCCTCCCAGAAAACAGCTATGAAAGTGATCCAATCAGGGTTTTGGTGGCCCTCTCTTTTCAAGGATGCCCACTCTATGTGCAAGGGATGTGATCGGTGTCAAAGGATTGGTAAGCTTACACGCCGAAATATGATGCCCTTGAATCCCATCTTGATAGTGGATGTCTTTGATGTTTGGGGGATAGACTTCATGGGACCATTTCCAATGTCATTTGGACATTCCTACATTTTGGTGGGAGTGGATTATGTCTCTAAGTGGGTGGAAGCAATCCCATGTAGGAGCAATGATCACAAGGTGGTTCTTAAATTCCTCAAGGACAACATCTTTGCAAGATTTGGAGTGCCTAAGGCCATTATAAGTGATGGAGGAACCCACTTTTGCAATAAACCTTTTGAAACTCTTCTAGCCAAATATGGGGTTAAGCACAAGGTAGCTACACCTTATCACCCTCAAACAAGTGGCCAAGTTGAGTTAGCCAACCGGGAGATCAAGAATATATTGATGAAGGTGGTGAATGTTAATAGGAAGGATTGGTCTATTAAGCTCCTAGATTCCTTATGGGCGTATAGGACTGCTTACAAGACCATCCTTGGAATGTCTCCTTATTGCCTTGTTTATGGCAAAGCGTGCCATCTTCCAGTGGAGATTGAATATAAAGCATGGTGGGCAATCAAGAAGCTCAACATGGATTTGACAAGAGTCGGGTTGAAAAGATGTTTGGATTTGAATGAATCAGAGGAAATGAGGAATGATGCTTACCTCAATTCAAAAATTGCAAAGGAGAGGTTGAAGAAATGGCATGATCAATTGGTAAATCAGAAGAATTTTGCCAAGGGGCAAAGAGTCTTGCTTTATGACTCTAAGCTTCATCTTTTTCCGGGAAAATTGAAATCAAGATGGACGGGTCCTTTCATAATTCATGAAGTGCAACCAAATGGAGTAGTGGAACTACTCAACTTCAATAGCACTCGAACTTTCAAAGTGAATGGGCATCGTCTCAAGCCTTATATCGAATCTTTTTCCCGAGACAAGGAGGAATTCATCCTCCTTGATCCACCTCCAGCATGAAAACACTTGGTTCATGGTTGAACTTAGTCTCTCCAAAGACTAAAAAGTTCATCCTCTTTTTGTTTTCTTTTAAGTTGATTTTAGTTTAATCTAGTGTTTTCTTGTGTTTATGCATGTTTTGATTTCTATTTTTGACTTTAATTTCATTCTAATGTGGTTTGAATTGGTTTTTTGTGTTAACATGTAGGTAGGAAGGCTTGAAGAATGAAGTCTTGGTGGAAGCAGGGGAAAACAGGGGAGAAAAATTAACACTCAGCAAAATTCGCACACCCCTTTGTGGTGTGCGAAAATTTCGCACACCCCCTACCCTGTGCGAAATTGCTTTTCCACCAGCTTTCAAAATTGCATGCTCTCGGTCCCTTGTGCGAATTTCACAGGTATGCGAACCTGGTGCAAACCCGGTGCGAATTTGTTTTTTGCGCCAATTTTCAAAACCATGCTCTCTGTCTTGGAGAATCACAGGTATGCGAAAATTTCGCACACCATTTTACCCTGTGCGAAATTCTTTTTTCTCTTTAAAAACCATGTTCTCCTCTTCAAAGTCTTAGTTTCTTCTTCAATTCTCTCAACACCTTTCTTCCGATCACCCACTTCCATCCACAAAGCTCCTTTCCTTCATCATCCATCATCATCAACACCACCATGGCAGCCATTATCCATAGCTCCACTCCATAGCCGCGGCATCCACTATTCATCACCTTCCATTTTCGGCAATTCCATCTCCTTCCACCATTAAAATCCTTTCAAATCTTCACCCAACCCTCTAAATCCATCCATAATCCAATCCCAACCCTGTTCTTACCAAACCAAAGCCCAAACCATCAGCATTCAAGCCACGGTTTCTTCAAAAGAAACCCATTGCCGCCGGCCATGGGAGCTCCCAAATTCCAATTCTCCTCTTGAAAAGCTCCAATTTCCAAGCCTATTCACCATGACAAATCCTTTTCCTACCTAAGCCAACAATTTCCATCCTCAAAAGCCACAAATTTTCACCATCTCAAACAAGCCACAATTCATCAACCACGCGGGTGAATAGTACCCTGTGCGAAAATTTCGCACACCCCCCCCCCCCCCCCCCTGTGCGAAAATTTCAGCTTCTCCATCCTTACCTTCCATAATTCCGAGCCTCTGAGCCTCATTTCATCACTTCATCATGCCTAAGACCCGAGGAGGATCTACCTCAGCTCCCTAGAGCAGTCAAAGAGCCGCCCCTGTGCGGGCCCCACTTGATGCACCCTCACATTTACCTGATTCTACCCCTCAGAGCAGATACCATACGAGGAGAGTATCTTCCACGTCTGTGGCCTCTACACAAATTCCACCTCGGAGTCCTCCTACAAAGAAAGCCAAGACTTCAGAGCCAGGAGAGTCCTCCAGAGCACCTCAGCCTTCTTCCGCCAGGCGCCCTAGACCCAGTTTGCCCATTGAGGGCAACTCCGATTGCCGATCGAGAGACTTTCATGTCGAGACATATTTCGATCACTCTCTGATGCGACAGCAGCCTGAGTTGCGGGATTCATACCGCCTACTTGAGAGGTACCATCTTGTACCCTTTATGACTCTGCCCCAGTTCTTTTATCCTCGAGTAGCTTTAGACTTTTACTAGTCTATGACTACTCGTGGCGTCCCGGTACCAGCCTCGATCCTTTTTACCATTGACGGACGCTAGGGTATTTTGGGGGCTAGACAGATTGCCGATGCTTTCCATATCCCTTATGCACTAGCAGATCCCGCTGCATTTAGATGCTGGGCCCCACTTTCTGAGTGGGACATGGTTCGTATCCTATCTCGAGGGACATCTTCCCAGAGGACCATTTTGAGGAGAGAGCTTCCCCCAGAGATGCTCCTAGTTGATGTGGTGCTTCGCGCCAATCTTTTTCCTCTTCAGCATAAAGTGCAGAGGCGAGGGGCCATTATGGAGGCATTATTCCGTATCTACAAGGGCTACTACTTTGGCCCCCATCATTTGATTATGGCTGCTCTCCTCCATTTTGAGGAGAAGGTGCATACGCGGCGTCTTGCGAGGGCAGACTCCATTCCTTTACTTTTCCCTCGGCTGCTATGCCATGTTTTGGCGCATATGGGTTTTCCTGCAGAGCCTCACTCTGAGACCCGCCGCCATTGTCGAGAGAGCTTCTCTCTTGACCAATGGACTCAGATATGGCTCCATCGCCAGTCCCCAGAAATTCCCGAGCCAAGGGAAGTCCCTCCTACTCCGTCCACTTCAGATCCTCCACAGCCAGTACCAGAGGCCGCATCATCTGATGCCCCACCTGCTGTTCCTCCTACATCAGAGCCGCCCATTACTATCCCTGGTGCAGAGTATCGTGCCTTGCTCGCTTCTTTCCAGACTTTGACCACTACTCAGACGGCTATTATGGAGCGCATGGACCACTTCCAGCTTCAGCAGGACCAGCAGACTCTCATTCTCCGTGAGATTCAGCAGCACCTCGGTCTTTCACCACCAGTTCCACCTGTAGCGGTTCCTTCCACAGTTGCAGCGGAGGACCCCTCCTATCCACCAGAGGAGCCTACTACTTGATCATACGATCACTCATCTCCTTTTTTGTATCTATATGCTATGTTTTTGGATGTCTTATATATTTTGGACCACTTTTATACTAGGATTGGATGTATTCCATGCTTATTTTGTATATTGTACTCTCTCAGTTTATATAGACATCTTCTCTTTTTGTGTATTTTAGCTTCCATTTTATTTCCTCTATTCAGCACACTTATGATTTTTCTTTTCTTATGCAACATGTGGTTTCTCCTGTTCATTCAGAGTCCTTTACTATCAGGAGGTATCACTTCCTCCCTTATTTTATCGCTTGTTTTTGGAACATTGGGGACAATGTTCATCCTAGTTGGGGGGAGAATTGAGGAAGTAATTTGTTGAATTTTCGGTTAAATTATTTTGCTAACAAATTTTTTTTGCAAACTCTCTTTGTTTTCTCAAAGATAAATTCTCAAAAGTAAATGGGAGAAATTAAATTCTTATCTTATTGCCATAGTCTCAGAGTTTGTATTATGCTTATTAAAGTGGATAAATTGTTGAAGCTCCTTTTGTTTTCAATCTTAATTCTTCCACTCTAATCTTTTCACACACTGAACACATTAGATTCTAGTTATAAGATGGAAAACTTTCTCGCTCCCTAAACTTAGGAAATTTTCGACTTGGTGCCATTGACCTCATTCTATTAGTGTTGGGACACCTTATAAAAGGCCAATGTGTCTTATGAAAATAATTTTTTGCTTCACTTGCTTTGAAACCCGAGCAAGGTCCGAGGGGTATATGGTGAAAATCTTTAAAGCCTGGTGCCCTAAACCTTTACTGGTTGGGAGTTCACCGACCTCAATGCTCGTTACATGGGTGGATGGGTGGAGTATATTAAAAAAAAAAAAAAAAAAAAAAAAGGGGTACGTTCTTAGCCTTTTATATATGAGTAGTGTTGCTAAAGTTAGAGAAAAACCTTAGTTGGGGGGAGAATATAGTTTGACATACTATAACTGGAAACTAAGCACCTTAACACTTAGATTTTTGTGGAAGATTAAGAGTTGATCCTTTGGGAGTGGAAATTATTTTGATACTCAAATTTGCATAATGCCCGCTCTTTGCAATTTGTGATTGGTAAGTTATTTGATAACTCTTGTTGATGATTGAGTTTTATATCCTTGACTTGCCATGTGAGAGTTTGATCCAATCATGCCACTTGATTATTTTTTGGAGTGATCAGCATGATTTTGTGAATTATTATTATCTATTTTTCTTTCTTTTTCTCTCCTTCATTGCTCAGGGACTAGCAATGTGTCAGTTGGGGGGAGTGATTACTACCCAAAAAGTGCTATTTTACACCTTTAAGTCATTATGTTTTAAGCACTTTTGTGTAGTAATTCTTCATCTTTATTCCAATTGGCATGTTAAGGACCTAGCAATGACTTCTAATCATATTTGTGGCTAGTTTTAGTGTTTTGACATCTTTTTGGATCATTAAGACAAGCCAACCAAAGAAGAAAAGCAAAGAAAAGCAAAGAGAAGCAAAGAGAAGCAAGGAGGAAAACAGAGGACAGCAGCTGCAGTCTTCTTTGGCACTTTTGGAGCACTTTCCGAAGTCCATTTTTTACATTCTATATATCATTTCAAAGCTCAAGAAGTCAAGAATCCAATGCTTCAAACTGTATACGATTTGGAGCTGAAACGAGGAAGTTATGGCCTTCGGAAGACAACTGCTCCAGGTGTGCGAAAATTTCGCACACCCCCTTCAGGTGTGCGAAAATTTCGCACACCCCATGCGTGGTGCGAATTCTCCTCTGTTTTTGCCGACTCCACTTTAGATATTTTCTTAAGTATTTTTTTATGTAATTTCCTTTCTTCTCCTTGTAACAAGCCAATCACAAGCTTTGCTTTTGTAAAAACTATATAAGGGGTGGAAATCACCTCTTGAACCATGTATCACGCGTGTTATGCTTAACACTTAGAAATATACAGAGCTCTCTCATTTTCTATTTTCTATTTACTATTTTCTTTTTCTTGGAAGCCAAACAACCTCTGAGGATGAGAGGCTAAACTCTTGGTTTCTTGGAGTGAAGGAAGCTAGGTGAAAAGTCCAGATGCAAAGGTGGAAAACGCTCGTGCCTTAAATACAGGTAGTTGAAGTTCATAAATGGCTTTTAAATCCAAAGTTTTGCTTTAAATCCCTTAGAATCACTTTGAATGGCCAATACATGGTAAGCTTCAGGTCTCTGTGGATGCTTATTGCTAGATCCATATTAGTCCATTAGTTATCATGTACGAGTCATTGGAAAGTGATTCAAGGTGAAGACCCATAGTGTCTAAAGCCATTAATGGACCTTGACTACCATTTCTATTGACCTTTTATGGATTAAATCTTCATTGTTAAACCTATACCGGTTCGGGAAATAACTATAGGTTAAATCCCCAATGCGAGGAGAAAAATCCGGAATTTTCCACTTTGCATTCTAAACTTGATCCTAGCAATCCTTAGCTCCGAGAAACTTTCTTTCTTCCATTTTTAATTAGTTTATGTTAATTTAGTTTCAAACACTTTCAAAACAAATTTTATTTTCTTTTAAACTTTAAGTTTTTGATAAAGGAAATCATTAAATTCAATTTCTAATCTCGAGTATATCACTGGTAGAATGAAAACCCATCCCAGAGTTCGACCCTAGAGCCACTATACTATAGTAGCTTTGCTACACTAGTATGAGGTCATAGGTTTTATAAATGTTTTTTATTAAATGACCCGACTGGATCATCTTGCGCGAATCACTAGCATAGCTTTTAATTTAGTTTTAGTTAAGCGAACTCTTTTTGGTAGTTTTTTTTTTTTTCCTCTGTTTTCGTTCTTTTTTGTTACAGTTGATATTAGTTGTGTATGCCAAAGTGGATACGAGACAGTGGAGGAAGGCTTGTTAAACTTGAAACACCTCATAACAAGGAGTTGGAATTGAGCTTGAACATCATGGAAACTACACCTGAGGATCAGCTTAGTCACCATGGTCATCAGGACAATCCCAATGAATTCAGATCAATGAGGAACCGTATGCATCCACCTCGTATGAGTGCACCATCATGTATAGTGCCCCTTACAGAGCAGCTAGTGATCAGACCCCGTATTGTGCCATTTCTACCAACTTTCCATGGAATGGAAAGTGAGAATCCTTATGCCCATATCAAGGAATTTGAAGACGTTTGTAATACATTCCGAGAGGGAGGAGCTTCAATCGACCTGATGAGGTTTAAATTATTTCCTTTTACTTTAAAGGATAAGGCCAAGATTTGGCTTAATTCTTTAAGGCCAAGGAGTATCCGTTCTTGGATTGATTTACAAGCTGAATTCCTCAAGAAGTTCTTTCCTACTCACAGAACAAATGGCTTGAAAAGGCAAATTTCAAACTTCTCAGCTAAAGAGAATGAGAAATTCTATGTGTGTTAGGAAAGATACATGGAAGCCATTAATGCTTGTCCTCACCATGGCTTTGATACATGGCTGTTGGTGAGTTATTTCTATGATGGGATGTCTTCTTCAATGAAGCAACTCCTCGAAACAATGTGTGGAGGGGATTTCATGAGTAAGAATCCTGAGGAAGCTATGGATTTCTTGAGTTATGTAGCTGAAGTCTCAAGGGGATGGGATGAACCGCACTGAGGAGAAGTGGGAAAGATGAAGTCTCAACCAAATGCTTTTCATGCTAAGGCTAGGATGTACACCTTGAATGAAGATGTTGATATGAAAGCAAAATTTGCAGCTATGACAAGAAGAGTGGAGGAGTTAGAGCTGAGAAAAATGCATGAAGTGCAAGCTGTTGCTGAAACACCAGTGCAAGTAAAGCCATGTTCGATTTGTCAATCTTATGAACACTTGGTGGAGGAGTGCCCTACAATTCCAGTTGCTAGAGAAATGTTTGGAGAACAAGCAAATGTCATTGGACAATTCAAGCCCAATAGCAATGCTTCGTATGGCAATACTTACAACTCAAGTTAGAGGAATCATCCAAATTTTTCATGGAAGCCAAGAGCACCTCAGTACCAACAGTCGGCTCAACCATCTCAACCATCCCAACAAGTTTCAAGTCTTGAACAAGCAATAGTGAATCTCAGCAAGGTTGTGGGAGATTTTGTTGGAGACCAAAAATCCATCAACTCTCAACTCAGTCAAAGAATTGACAGTGTAGAGAATACTTTGAATAAAAGGATGGATGGGATGCAAAATGACTTATCTCAGAAGATAGATAATCTTCAATACTCAATCTCAAGGCTCACTAATTTGAACACAGTGCAAGAGAAGGGTAGATTTCCTTCTCAACCTCACCAAAACCCCAAGGGTATCCACGAAGTGGAAACTTGTGAGGGAGAAGCTTCACAGGTGAGAGATGTTAAAGCCTTGATTACTCTAAGGAGTGGTAAAAAGGTTGAGTCACCAACACCCAAGCTATATGTTGAAGAGAAGGAAGAAGAAGAGACAAAGAAGAGGGAGGAAATGAAAGGAAAGAAGAAAGATATCAATGAAGAGAAGAGGACCGTGATTCAACAGTGAATGCAAATCCAGAGAAAGAACTTATTAAGGAAGAATTGATGAAGAAACCCACATCTCCACCTTTTCCTCAAGCTTTGCATGGGAAAAAGGGGATAAAAAATGCATTAGAAATCCTTGAAGTATTGAGGCAAGTGAAGGTCAACATTCCATTACTAGACATGATTAAGCAAGTTCCATCGTATGCAAAGTTCCTAAAGGACCTGCGTACTATCAAAAGAAGGTTGAATGTGAATAAGAAAGCCTTCTTGACTGAGCAAGTGAGTGCCATCATACAATGCAAATCTCCTTTGAAGTACAAAGATCCAGGATGTCCTACCATTTCAGTCATGATTGGAGGAAAGGTAGTGGAAAAAGCTTTGTTAGATTTGGGAGCAAGTGTGAATTTGTTGCCATACTCTGTTTATAAGCAATTGGGACTTGGTGAATTAAAGCCAACATCAATCACTCTATCTTTAGCTGATAGGTCAGTGAAAATTCCAAGGGGGATAATTGAGGATGTTTTAGTTCAAGTTGATAATTTCTACTATCCAGTAGGTTTTGTTATTCTTGATACTGATCCTTTAGTTAAGGAAGCTAATTATGTTCCTATCATCCTTGGAAGGCCATTTCTTGTTACTTCAAATGCAATCATAAATTGTAGGAATGGACTTATGCAACTCACTTTTGGCAACATGATACTTGAGCTTAATATCTTTCATATGTCAAAGAAGCTAATTACTCTGGAAGAAGAAGAAGGTCCAGAAGAGGTGTGCATTATTGACACTCTAGTGGAGGAGCATTGTGATCAGAATATGCAAGACGAGTTGAATGAAAGTCTTGAGGATCTTGAAGAAGGGTTGTCTGAACCCGCTGATGTCCTTGCTACTCTACAAGGTTGGACGAGGAAAGAAGAGATCCTACATTTATTCAATAAAGATGAGGGACAAGATGATGTAACAGAAGAATTCCCGAAGCTCAATTTGAAACCTCTGCCCATGGAGTTAAAATATACATACCTGGAAGAAAATAACCAATGTCCTGTTGTTATATCTTCATCTCTTACCGGTCATCAGGAGATTTCTCTACTTGAAGTTCTTAAGAGGTGCAAGAAAGCAATAGGATGGCAAATATTTGACTTGAAAGGAATCAGTCCTTTGGTTTGTACACATCACATGTATATGGAGGAAGAAGCTAAACCAATTCGTCAACCTCAAAGAAGATTGAATCCTCATTTACAAGAAGTGGTGCGAACTGAGGTACTGAAGCTACTCCAAGCGGGTATTATTTATCCCATATCTGACAGCCCTTGGGTGAGTCCTACTCAAGTGGTACCAAAGAAGTCAGGGATTACTATGGTTCAGAATGAAAAAGGAGAAGAAATTGCTACATGCCTCACTTCAGGTTGGAGGGTGTGTATTGACTATAGGAAATTGAATGTTGTGACAAGGAAAGATCATTTTCCACTCCTGTTTATTGATCAGGTGCTGGAGAGAGTCTCTGGCCATCCTTTCTATTGTTTTTTGGATGGGTACTCAGGGTATTTCCAAATTGAAATTGACGTTGAAGATCAGGAGAAGACCATTTTCACATGTTCGTTTGGAACATACGCCTACAGAAGAATGTCTTTTGGTTTATGCAATGCACCTGCAACATTCCAAAGATGTATGCTTAGTATCTTCAGTGATATTGATTACTACGAAAAAGTTCTATTTTGTAGACCTAATTATAAGGATTTTAAGCACCTTTGAGTAGTAATCATATTCATTTGACCCAATCAATTCATTAAGGTCCTTAGTAATTGGTTTTAACCATTTTGTGGCAAGTTTACATGTTTTTATCAGCTTATGAATCAATTCAAGCATGCCAAATGATGGAGGAGCTACTTGGACAAGTTAAAGCAAGGATTTTGGAAGTTTACAGGTTTGAATTTCAAGTGGAAACACAAGCACAAGCCATGGGAACACCATTTGCAAGGAAAGAACAATGGAGAAGAGGAAAACAGAGTGAAGAAAATAGAGGACAGTAGCTACAGTCTTCTTTCACACTTTTGGAGCACTTCCCGAAGTCCAGTTTCTACATGCTATATGTCATTTCAAAGCTCAGGAAGTCAAGAATCCAACGCTTCAAACCGTGTACAATTTGGAGCTGAAATGAGGAAGATATGGCCTTCGGAAGACAACTGCATCATTCCAAATGAGCAATTTCGCAAGGAGATTTTCTTCATGGTGCGAAATTTAGCCATTTCGCACCATGAAGAACCACCTTGCGAAATTTCGCAAGGTGGATTTAGGCACCTTGCGAAAATGCCTTTGAAATCCTCTGTTTCTCCACGCACGCACCACCGACTTCCCAGATATTTTTAGCTTGATATTTTCTCGTGTAAATTCCTTTTGTAACCTTGTATTCAGCCGACATAAGGCTTTATCTTGTAATTTAGCTTGTTATTGTCTTTAAATAAAGGTGAAGAGCCTCAGACAAAAATATCTTGTAACCTGTAACCTTATAAGTTATAAGAGCACTTTTGTTCATACGCTTCTTTTCTCTTTTCTTTCTCATTTTCTTAGTAGCCAAACATCCTTGGTGGATGAAATCCCCAAGGATGAGAGGCTAAAACCTTTTAAGTTTCTCAAAGTATGGATGTTATGTGATGGCTTGGATGCAATCCCATGGAAATTTCTCACACCTGGAAGGTAAGGTAGTCATTTTTCATTAATGGTTCATTAATGCAAAGTTTGGTTTTTATTTCCTTTGGACAACTTCCAACGGCCAATACTTGATAAGCTTTTGGATTTCTATCCATTAGTTATCTCCTACGAGCTATTGGAAGGTGAGGTTTTCAATTCCAAGTTTTGCATTAATCCGTTAGAACCAATTTCAATGGCCATTGAAAGGTGAGTTTATCACCTAGAATGACTTTGAGTTGCCAATATTTGGTAAGCTTTTAGCTTTAGAATATTAGTTATCTCTTACGAGCCATTCAAAGGAAGTCTAAGGTGAATAACCATTGATGAAATTCACTACCATCTGTTTTGCCATTTTAAAGGATTAAAACTTGATTTGCTAAATCCATACTGGTTCGGGAAGCAAGCATCACCATAGTTGCAACCCCAACGCGAGGAGCCTATCCTGAGATTTCCAATTTGCATAAGAGCTAGAGCATAGCTATCCTATCTTTGAGAAACTTGTTTTTACACCCTTTCATTTTAGTCTTTAATGTTAGCTTAAATTAGTTTAAATCCCTCTAAAACATTTACATCTTCTTTTAAAGCAAACATCCATAAGAAAATTACCTATTTTCCTAATTTGAATATCACTTATGTTTGCGAAAACCCTTCCCAGTGAACGATCCTAGAACCACTATGCTATAGTAGCTTGGCTACTTTAGTAATAGTATTTAAGGTATAAATTTTGTTGATACGCCTTTAAAGCTAAGCTACCAAGAGTCGCATCAGATATGGTGGAGCGAATTATGGAGGTCTTCATGGATGATATCACCATATATGGAGGTACATTTGAAGAATGCTTAGTAAATTTGGAAGCGGTTCTTAAAAGATGCATTGAAAAAGACTTGGTGCTCAACTGGGAGAAATGCCATTTTATGGTACATCAAGAAATTGTCCTTGGCCATATCATCTCTGAGAAAGGCATTGAAGTTGATAAAGCAAAGGTGGAACTTATTGCCAAATTGCCATCCCCAACCACTGTAAAAGGAGTAAGGCAATTTCTTGGCCATGTAGGGTTCTACAGGAGATTTATACAAGACTTCTCTAAGCTTTCAAGGCCTCTTTGTGAACTTTTAGCTAAGGATGTTAAGTTTGTCTGAGATGAGAGATGTCAAAAGAGTTTTGATCAATTGAAGCAATTTTTGACAACAGCTCCAATAGTAAGGGCTCCTAACTGGCAATTACCCTTTGAAGTAATGTTTGATGCCAGTGACTTTGCTATAGGAGTTGTACTTGGCCAAAGAGAAGATGGGAAGCCTTATCTGATCTACTATGCAAGCAAAACATTGAACGAGGCTCAAAGAAACTACACAACTACAGAGAAAGAATTGTTAGCTGTGGTGTTTGCGTTAGACAAGTTTCGTGCTTATTTGGTAGGGTCTTTCATCATTGTTTACACTGACCATTCGGCCTTGAAGTATTTATTGACAAAGCAAGATGCAAAAGCAAGGTTGATTAGATGGATTCTTTTGTTACAAGAATTTGATCTCCAAATCAGAGACAAGAAAGGAGTGGAGAATGTGGTAGCTGACCACCTTTCAAGGTTGGCTATAGCACATAATTCCCATGTATTACCTATTAATGATGACTTTCCTGAGGAATCACTTATGTTGCTAGAGAAAGCTCCTTGGTATGCTCATATTGCTAACTATTTGGTTACTGGTGAAGTTCCAAGTGAGTGGAAAGCGCAAGACAGGAAGCACTTCTTTGCAAAGATTCATGCTTATTATTGGGAAGAGCCCTTCCTTTTCAAGTATTGTGCAGATCAGATCATAAGGAAGTGTGTCCCTGAAGAAGAGCAACAAGGGATCCTCAGCCATTACCATGAGAATGCCTATGAAGGCCACTTTGCCTCTCAGAAAACAGCCATGAAGGTCTTGCAATCAGGGTTTACTTGGCCATCGCTTTTCAAAGATTCCCACATCATGTGTAGGAGTTGTGATAAATGCCAAAGACTCGGGAAGCTTACAAAAAGAAACCAAATGCTCATGAACCCCATCCTTATAGTTGATCTTTTTGATGTTTGGGGTATTGACTTCATGGACCTTTCCCAATGTCTTTTGGTAACTCTTATATATTGGTAGGGGTGGACTATGTTTCCAAATGGGTGGAGGCAATCCCCTGTAAACATAATGATCACAGGGTGGTTCTCAAATTTCTTAAGGAGAACATCTTATCATGATTTGGGGTGCCCAAGGCCATAATTAGTGATGGAGGTACTCATTTTTGCAACAAACCTTTTGAAACCTTCTTAGCCAAGTATGGAGTGAAGCATAAGGTAGCTACACCTTATCATCCTCAAACTTCCGGGCAAGTGGAGCTAGCAAACAGGGAAATAAAAAACATACTGATGAAAGTGGTGATTACAAGCAGAAAAGATTGGTCTATTAAGCTACATGATTTATTATGGGCATATAGAACAACTTATAAGACTATTCTTGGCATGTCCCCCTATCGTCTTGTTTATGGCAAAGCATGCCACCTCCCTGTGGAAGTTGAATATAAGGCTTGGTGGGCAATTAAGAGGTTGAACATGGACTTGATCAGAGCTGGGGCAAAGAGGTGCTTAAACCTTAATGAGATGGAGGAATTAAGAAATGATGCTTACATCAATTCCAAAGTTGCAAAACAAAGGATGAAGAAGTGGCATGATCAACTAATCTCCAACAAAGAATTGCGGAAAGGACAAAGAGTCTTACTCTATGACTCAAGGCTCCATATCTTTCCAGGGAAGCTCAAGTCAAGGTGGATAGGTCCTTTCATTATTCACCAAGTACATCTCAATGAAGTGGTGGAATTACTAAATTCCAATGGCATAGACACCTTTAGAGTCAATGGTTATCGCCTCAAGCCATTCATTGAGTCGTTCAAGCCAGAAAATGAGGAAATCAACCTCCTTGAGCCACAAAAAGCCTGATCACCAAAGGGTTAGATGGACTTGGTTTCACCAAAGTTCATAATTTTGTTAAATATGTTAATTTTTAAGTTTTGTAAATTATTTGATTGTAATTTTGGTCTTAAATTATGTTAATTGTAACTTAATTTTTTGAATGATTAAAATCAGAAGGAATTGCAAGAAAATCGAAAGAAGTTGCTCCGAGCAATGCCATTCCCAGCTCATCAAAGCCATCACAAGCCCCTCCTTTTGTTGATCAGCCTATGCCTCATCAAGAGCCTCCTACAGGAGAGGCAGCTGAGCCATCATTTCCACAGCATCACTCCACGTCACTCAGGAGGTACCACTTCCTCCCTATTTTTCAATCGCTTTTATCACATTGAGGACAATGTTCAGCTTGGTTGGGGGGAGAGTTGAGAAAGGAAGTTTTTGTTATTAATGCTAAGTTATTTTGGTAATTTAGTTGCTTTTTGCTTAATTTTAAATTTTATTCTACTCTCCATGGTTATTAAGGAAAAAATTTCAAATTTAAAAGGGAGAAATTGAATTTTTGTCTTTTCACTTGAGTTAGAGTTTGTATTATGCTTACTAAAGTTGATGAATTATTGAAACTTCTATTGAATTCAACCTTAGTTCTTCCACTTTAAGCTATTCACACACTGTGCACAATAGGTTCCGATTATAAGATGAAAACCTATTTCCCTCTTGACTTAGGAAAATTTTAGACTTGGTACCTTTGACCTCATTTAATAGTGTTGGGACACCTTATAAAAGGCCAATGAGCCTTTGAAAAAAAAAAGAATAAAGAAAGAAAGAAAAAAATGTTTGCTTGCCTTGAAACCCGAGCAAGGTCTGAGGGGTATATGGTGAAAATCTTTAAAACCTGGTGCCCTAAGCCTTCATTGGTTGGGAGTCACCGACCTTAATGCTCGTTACAAGGGTGAATAGGTGGAGTTTAACATACTGTAGGTGCTTGGGTATTAAAATTCATTCTCAAAAGTCTGGGATAAAATCCGAGGAGTTAGTGGTTGAAAGATCCTTAAAGCTTGATGCCCTAAACCTTAATTGGTTGGGAGTCATCGATGGACCCCCGTTACATGGACAAGTTAGAAAAGAATACCTTCAAAAAAAGAAAAAAAAAATGAATTTTTTTTTTTTATTTAGAAAAGAGGTGCGTTCTTAGCCTATTGGAGGTTGATTAGTTTGCTAAGCTTTGAAAAAAAACTAGGTTTGGGGGAGAGATTATTTCAACATACTATATTCGGAAACTAATAAATAACACTTAGATTTTTGTGGAAGAGTAAGGTTTGACCCTTTGGGAGTGGAAACTCTTTTAAAGCTTAAATTTGCATAATGCCTTCTCTTTAAGAATTGTGATTAGACATGTTATTTGATAACTCTTGTTGAAGTTTGAGATTTATTTCTTTAATGTTCCATGTGAGAGTTAGATCATCATGCCACTTGAAAATTATTTTTTGATCAGCATGATGTTGTAAATTATAATACTTTTTATTTTTATTTTTCTCTCATTCATTGCTAAGGGACTAGCAATATGTCGGTTGGGGGGAGTGATTACTACTCACAAAGTGTTATTTGATAGCTTGTAATTAACTCTTTTAAACACTTTTGAGTAGTAGTTATCACCTTTTAACCCAATTAACATGTTAAGGACCCTTGCAATCAATTCTAATCAAATTGTGTTATGTGGACCCCGTATTTCAGCTCAATGCGTTTCCCACTAGATGGCGAGCTCGATTTTTATTTGAAAAAATGATTTTTATTGATTATTTGAAAATGACTTGGAGTCGCCACTTAATTTTGTTTTATTTTTAAAGGGTAAACAAAATAAGAAAGAAAAACCCTAAGTGTGACTCCTTATTTCGGAAAAGGTGATCTACGAAAAACCGGATCGGGTTCGGGGGTCAGGTTACTTATCGGGAAGGTACGGTACAGACCGTAGCACCCCTTTAAGTCCCTAAAGTCGGGTCTCTACTAATATAATGAAGCAATCATGGCAATTGATGAGGGAATCAATGAATTCTCGAATCAATCATGCACATATGAGTATCGGAATATGCAATAGAGGATAACCGAAGTGGAAGTGTATGCGTACCTGATCAGCAAACGGCAACGTGCTACCACAAGATGGGATTAGTGCATAGCAATGAGCATAAAGTATATCTCTCATATCATCAAACCAGATAAAGAAACACCAATAGCATACATGACATCTCATTCAAATTCATTTTTATTTTAAAGAAGATTATTTGATGTCGGGCCCCCACCAAAGCCCATTTTATTTTGAGTGAATTAATTTTGTAAATTCCATTAATTGGAATTACAGAATTTAAATCACGCTTATTTTAAAAAACCAATTTTATTGAAAATGGGACTTGTGAAACCTAAAAACTCTAAGGATGAAAACTTTGGAGACTTGAAATTATTTAAAAAGAAAAAAATAAAAAATAAAAAAAATTGGAGGAATTATTTACAAAATAGGGCTTAGGAAGATTATTTCAAAAAAATGGATTTGGAAAAACTATTTTGAAAATAAAAAATTAAGAAAATTAAGATAAAACGTGGCCCAATGAGGCCATGCAAATCATATAGAAGTGGGATTCCAAGCTTAGGCCACCTGGAGCATTTGACTGCGTATTATTCCATTTCTGCCTGTAAAGAAGGCTTCTTGAAGTTCTCTGCTGTTCTCTCTGCCTTTGATGTTCTTGTTCTTTCACTTGTCTTGAGAAGTTGTACTGATCAAACACAGAAAGAAGTCGAACACCATCATATGAGAACTCGATTCCTCTTTCTTCTTCCCAAGCTTTGGCTTTCAAAGTCAACGCCTCTGTCATTGCAGGAATTTTGCTGACCAAAGTTCGGGCTTTTTCAGTATGCTTCAGATGAACATGAGCACCTCTTCCAGCATTATAACGACTGCCATCCCTGTTATACTCTCCAAGCCAGCGCTCCTCATCACATGCAGCCAGCCATTTCACAATATTGTCAAGTATTTCTTTCCTGCTAATTAAAAACTTCCTTTGTTCTTGCCGCTCTTGAAGATGATGACAGTTGGTATGCTTCTGATCCCGTACCGTGTTGCAATAGAAAGGCTCTCATTAGTGTTCACTTTCCATCACAATCTTGTCATTTGCATACCCCGGATCAGCCATGGTAACCCCTTTTACGTCCTCCATTGCTGCCTTGAGAGCAACAACATTGACCAAGTTTGCAATATCAGCACCTGAAAACCTAGGAATTCCTCTAGCAATCATCATCAGATCAACATCATCCTCTTTCAGAACCTTTGACATATTGGATTCCATAATCTGCCTCCATCCTCCTGCATCTGGGTTAGGGACAGCAAATGTGATGATCAAATCTGAGAATAGTATAAGTTAGCAGCCATCATGCTAGCCAATAAACAAAAATCCCTGGTGATTTCAGGAGTCACCCTAGGATTATCATCACGATCCCCACCCTCATCTCATCTTCTAGAGTATGAAGGATCCTCTGGGATTATGAACCCATCCTTAACCACATTGAATTTGTCAAAAGCAACCCGTGCCCGCTGTCGCCACGTATCAGAATCATGTTCCTCCAATCATGAAAACATCTCCAGCCTGTGACCCCATTTCATCCTGTAGCTGTCCTTTCAAAGATCTCAGTATTATTCGACCCGTTTTCTCACTTCTCATCCAATACGGAGTTTGAGTTTCCATTCATTTCCCCACTGATTCCGTCCTTTGACACGACGTGTTCAGTCTTGAACTCAGCACAAGATTTCATAGGAAAGCTCATAGGATCTTATGCATGGAGGAGCAGATTGGGGTAAAATGGATTTACTGAAGTCATATAAGTTGCTGCAGTTGCATAGAATGGAGGTATGAATCCAGAAGACTGAAGCACAGGCAGCGCCTCGAAAATTCCTGGAGATATCTACAGGTGCACCACGCGATGCTGTCCTGAAGGTTGGTGATAAATTTTCTAGTGCATGTGGAGGAGATTGAGGTTGATCAGGATAATCTTCTTCTTGAGCAGTTGAGGCTATACTTTGATTGCTTGGGCAAGGACCCTTAGTGGTTTCAATATTCTCCCGAGAAGATTCTGCTGGTGTAGGAGTAGCACCATCTGTAGCTGCTGCTGTACTTGCAAGCTCCATCAGTATGCTTCCAGTGGCTTGTCTGAGGGCTTTTTGGGCTCATAATTTTGTGTCTAGTACCTCAAGAAAAGTCAAGCCCTTGCACTGGTCCAGACTGGTGAGTTCTTCAACTATATTAGCATTTTCGAAGTTTATCTTGTGACTCCTTCCATGCAACACATTGATGAATCCAAGGTCCTTCTCATCCAAATGCCCAATACAAAAGTAGCAGCAGTGTTACCTATTCCAGTAGCAAACTGGTCAAATCCCAGCAGTACATGTGTGAGAGTCAGTACCCAGCGGAGCCTCTCCAGGCCTGCAATGACCTTCTTGGGCAAGAGCAACATGGCATACACCTTTATAATCTGAATTAGCCTTGAAATTACCAAGATCTTTTCATGTCATAGAAGTACTTGACATTTCACTCCGTGTAAAAATCCCTCAATATTTCAACATTACGATTTGCCCGCTCATCATTTATGAAGATGTAGTGGTCATGTATTGTAACGATCTTTTCACGGTCCCAAACCTTAGCATTCTGGCCAAATTCTTTCATGAAGATTCCAAAAGAACCTGGGTCACAGACATCATGGGTCATCAAGGTATCAACATCTACCCGAACATTCCCACCTGGGCCCAGCTGGGGTTTCTCAGAAACCCTGGCTAAAATCTTTTCAGTCATGGTCATTGCAGTCTTGACTGAGCCAGTGGTGGAAGGAGATCGTGTAGAGGGTAGGGTATAGGAAGAGTGAAAGGTGGCTATGTGTAGGGTAATGGGCATCGAAATAGGTGTGAAGAGATGGGTGAATGGATACGAATACATGGTGACAGGTATGGTGAGGACCATTAGGGGTGATGGAAAGTGGTGAAGGGAGAATGGATATCTTTGATGAAATGAATGGTGGATGGTGGTGAGAGAAACAAATCTGATGGGTATTTGAAAAGTGTAAAACGTGGGCATTATGGATTGGGGTTGTGGGTGGATGGATATGTTGGGGTATGAAAGTAGTGGGTTTCATGGGGGAGTGAATAACGAGAGAAATGGATTAGTGGATATCGAGAAGGTGGTGGAGAAATGGAGTGGATTTGTAAGGCATGGTGACTTCTTGGCTACAGTTGATGCACTGGTCTCTATCAAGGAGATTCAGTCATATAGTTGTCTATTGGTATACGACAGCTGCAACCAAGAACACCTCCAGCAGTTTGAGATGCCATAAACACACCTACCTCTTCAACTATGGCTCTTCCCTGGTCTCAGAAACTTGGATTTCAACATCAAATGACACTTGATCCTCAAGAATAACCCAAATGCTAAATAAATTCCCATAAAACCCAGTAACTGCAACAACCTCCTCACGTATTTCGATCTCTATGAATTCTTTCCATAAAACATACTTTCTCATGCAATTCCAACGAGCATATTGGTTGAGGCGGCTTACAGTCTGAACTGAGAAGTGGCAAACATCGGGAAATCGGTCCCAAACATCATAACTTCAAGAGATATCATATGAAACAAAGACAGAGCCTCATCCATACAATTATTCTGAATACACCCAGAAATCGTCCCCAATCAAGATCTCTGTGCGAGCCCAAACCATCTGGAGGAGCTTTATTCATTCTCAACACTCATGAGCTATGTGCGGTGATGGCATTACCTGATTCCCTCAGATAGGGATGCACAACCTGATATACAACAAGGTAGGATGCCAAGAACAGGGGAATGGCAAAGCAAAACAGAGCACAAACCAATGAAACAAATAAAGAAACCAGAGTTGTGTTTCATGTTCAGATCAACAAACTTGGTTGTAGGTGGGTGAGTTAAAATACATCCTAAAGAGATAAGAACAAGACAGAACTCCCATATGTGGCATAACGAAAACTAAAACAGAGCTGAGCCATTCTCAAATCATCATAAGGAAAATAAGCAAGGTAGCCGACAAGGAATCCGAGAACCAAACAAGAACCATAAGATAGAACGTATACCCAAACAAATCACAGGCAATATCAAGCAAAAGGAATGAAACTACATACTGATAAAGAAAATGAAGGATCCATGTCAGTCATACCTCGCTTTTCTTCCCCCTCAAGCTCTCTGTTCTCCCTGGATCTCCTAGCCAAAACTCCTCCTAGTTTTCCCTCTGAGCTCTCCTCAAGCTCTCAGAAAAACTCTCTCTCCTTCAGCTTCTTGTCTCCCTCTGCAGCTCCAGGAATCTCCTCCTTCTCAAAGCTCTCTGCTATCCCTCACAAAAATCCCCCCTCAAACGTCTCCTCCAACTGCAACCCGAAGCTCCTCCGTTGCATCCATACTCTCCTCTGTTTTTCTTAGCCTTCTTCCCCTCTCTCCCCCTCTCTCTGTAGCAGAAACCCTACCTCCACTCTCCCTGCCAACACGTCCAAAAGCCACCACCTGAAAAGCACCTCTCCCTCGGTTCCTGCAGGAGACGCTCCCCCTCTAACAAACTCTGAACGTCCTCTGCATCTTCCCATACGTGTTGCCCTCTCATTCATCCATCAACTCCACTATTGTGATTCCCTAGCAGCCAGTCATGAAGCAACACGTGGCTTTCAAGGAGCCCTCCAGCTGGCAAGTGAGCTGCACAAAATGAGAGAAAAAAACGTGCCCCAAATGGGGGTCTACAGTTAAGTTTTGGTGTTTTGATAGCTTTTTTATCACCAAAGCAATCCGAGATTGAGGAGAGTTCTTTGGAATCCATTGCAAAGATGTCCGGACAGGGCGTCCGGACACACCATCGGAGGGCGGCGGAACATGGGCTGTGGCAGGCTGTCGGAATGACGTAGCAAGGCTTGTGATTACTACTCAAAAAGTGCTATTTGATAGCTTGTAATTAATCCTTTTAAACACTTTTGAGTAGTAGTTATTGCCTTTTAACCCAATTAACATGTTAAGGCCCCTTTCAATCAATTCTAATCAAATTGCCTTAAGTTTTGGTGTTTTGATAGCTTTTTGATCACCAAAGCAATATGAGATTGAGGAGAGTTATTTGGAATCCTTGGAAAAGCAATGGAAAGCTTAGAGGTATGAAGAACCAAAGCTTTGAAGCTCTTTTGCCATAAGCAAAGTGGAAATGCAAGGAGGGGAAGCAAAGAGAATCCAGTCATGAGGCATTCTTGATGATAGTCATTTCAGCCACTTTTGGAGCACTTCCTGAAGTCCAAATTATGCATGCTATATGTCATTTGAAAGCTTAGGAAGTCAACAATCCAATGCTTCAAACCGTGTTCGATTCGGAGCTTAAATGAGGAAGTTACAGCCTTTGGATGACAACTGCTCCAAGCTGAAGGAAGGCTTCAGAAAAGTGCTGCGAAATCACCATTTTGTTGCGGAATAATTTCACAGCCTTTTTGCACAGTGCTATGGATTTCCCCTGAAGCTTCACGACGCGATGGAAGCCAAACACCACAAGATGAAAGCCAACTTTGCAGCAGTGAGAAATCAGCTGGTTGTTATGAAGAAATTTCGCAGCCCTTGTGGTTCATCTGCGAAATTTCGCAGACCTCATTTTTCACCTGCGAAATGGTCCTTAGTGCTTCCTGATATTTGTAACCGACACTTGGAGATATTTTGCATTAGATTTTTGTTGCCTAAATCCCCAAATTCTCCTTGTAAGCCACCAATTATAGGATTCCTTAGCTTTTAAGTTAGGAATTTGGCTAAATATCCATGTAATAGCCATCAATGTAATTTTGGTATAAATATAGCCCGAGGAGTTTGTTCTGAGGGTGTTGAACCTTTTGTAAGTTTGAAAGAAAGTAATATACGGAGCTTGAGCTCTGCTTTACCTTCTCACTTTGATTGTGTTTTTTATTTATTCACCAAGTTATGCACTCTCTGAGGAGCTTTCCCTAGAGAATGAGTAACTAAACCTTTTAGTTCCTTGGAGTTAAGGTTGCCGGGAAAGGTTCCAAGTGCAAGAATCAGAAACTTTGTGGTTTCAGCTATGAATGAATAGAAAGTGTGTCCCATGAATGATTTCTACGTTTTTAGTTAACTTGAAACGCCTTGGAGTCACCTGGGCCAACACTTGGTAAGGCAAGTGATCTCTAACCATGGAGATGCACTAGTTTACCCCTTGCGAGCCTCTGGTAGGTGACTTAAAGGTAGGATTTTCTAGAATTGCCAACACTTGGTAAGCTTTTGGACTCTAAGGAGACATCCATTAGTTATCTCTTGCGAGCTTGTGAAAGGAAGTCCAAGGTTAAAGATCACCTTGAATGGTAAAGGCTAGTGAGAGGCTCAAACCATTGCAAGTTACATCAGTGAGAGAATTAAAGCTGAAATCCAATTGAGGGATGCATTTGTGCAGTACCTGTTAGAGAATTGACTTTATGTTAATTCTCTAATGTGAGAAATTGAACCAACTGACCGGAGCTATGCTATTGCATGAGGAACCTCCCCTGTAAACCTGAATCTCCAAGGAATGCTTTTCTTCTTAAGTAATTTTCATCACTTGCTGTGTTGTTAATCTAAGTCCAAACCTTTTTCAACCAAAGTTTGTGTTTTATTTCTTAAGCTATTCTTGAAATGAAACAGCACCAATTCACTTTGAATTGGTATCATTTTTAGTTTGAGTACCCTTCCCAGTGAACGATCCTAGAGCCACTATGCTATAGTAGCTTTTTCTTTGCTACCCTAGTTCATGGTGTTGTAGGTTATAAATTTTGTTGATTACTCCCGCCATCAAAGAGCACCAGCTGGACACGAATCAGCTGAGACACCAATTAGGCATGAATCAAATGGCGCCGTTGCCGGGGAAGGTGTCAAGTTATAGTGATACTATTTCAGTGTACTTGTGATTTTCATCACAAGTGTGGTAACGTTTCTTTAACTTTACTAACTCTCAGTTTTTTTTTTAGTTTTACTGATTCATAATCTAAATTTAGCTTTCAAATTCAGCTTAGTTTTATTTTGTATTTGTAGCCCTGTTTTCTTTTGTTGCCCTGTATTTTTATTTTAGTTTCAGATAGATACTAGTTTTGTATGCCAAAGTGGATACGAGGTAGTGGAGGAAGGCCTGTTAAAAGTGATACACCTCATACTAAGGAATTGGAATTGAGCTTGAATATCATGGAAACTACACCTGAAGATCAGCATAGTCACCAAGGTCGTCAAGACAATCTCAATGAATTTAGATCAATGAGGGACCGCATGCATCCACCTCGTATGAGTGCACCATCATGTATAATACCTCCTATAGAGCAGCTAGTGATCAGACCATATATTGTTCCACTTCTACCAACTTTCCATGGGATGGAAAGTGAGAATCCTTATGCACATATTAAGGAATTTGAAGATGTTTGTAATACATTCCAAGAGGGAGGAGCTTCAATTGATTTGATGAGGCTTAAGTTATTTCCTTTTACTTTAAAGGATAAAGCCAAAATTTGGCTTAATTCTTTAAGGCCAAGGAGTATCCGCACTTGGACTGACTTACAAGCTGAATTCCTTAAGAAATTCTTTCCTACTCATAGGACAAATGGCTTGAAAAGGCAAATTTCAAATTTCTCAACTAAAGAGAATGAGAAATTCTATGAGTGTTGGGAAAGATATATGGAAGTTATTAATGCATATCCTCACCACAGCTTTGATACTTGGCTATTGGTGAGTTATTTTTATGATGGGATGTCATCCCCAATGAAGCAACTCCTGGAGACAATGTGTGGAGGAGATTTCATGAGCAAAAATCCGGAGGAAGCTATGAATTTCTTGAATTATGTAGCTGAAGTTTCAAGGGGATGGGATGAACCAACCAAAGGAGAAGTGGGAAGGATGAAATCTCAACTTAGTGCTTTCAATGCTAAGGCTGGGATGTATACCTTGAAAGAGGAGGATGATACTAAAGCAAAGTTTGCAGCTGTGACAAGAAGATTGGAGGAGCTGGAACTGAAAAAGGTGCATGAAGTGCAAGCTATTGCTGAATCACCAGTGCAAGTGAAGCTATGTCCTAATTGTCAATCATATGAACACTTGGTAGAGGAATGCCCTACAATTTCAGCTGAAAGGGAAATGTTTGGAGAGCAAGCAAATGTTGTTGGACAATTCAAGCCCAATAACAATGCACCCTATGGAAACACTTACAACTCAAGTTGGAGGAATCATCCAAATTTTTCATGGAAGCCTAGAGCACCTCAGTACCAACAACCAGATCAACCATCTCAACAATCTTCAAGTCTTGAACAAGCCATTTTGAATCTCAGCAAGGTAGTGGGAGATTTTGTTGGAGAGCAAAAAGCCATCAATACTCAACTTAATCAAAGAATTGACAGAGTAGAGAATACTCTGAACAAAAGGATGGATGGAATGCAAAATGATATAACCTAAAGAATAGATAATCTCCAATACTCAATATCAAGGCTCACAAATTTGAATACAGTGCAAGAAAAGGGAAGATTTCCTTCTCAACCCAACCAAAATCCCAAGGGTGTCCATGAAGTGGAAAGCCATGAGGGAGAATCATCACAGATGAAAGATGTCAAGGCCTTGATCACTCTAAGGAGTGGTAAGAAAATTAAGCAGCCACCACCTAAGCCACCTGTTGTTGAGAAAGAGGAAGAGACAATGAAAGAGGAGGAAATGGAAGACAAAAGGGGAGAGATCAGTGAAAAGAAAGAGGACAGTGAGTCAACAATGAATCTAAATCCAGAGAAGGAACTTCTGAAGGAAGAAATGCTAAAAAAAATCAACTTCTCCACCTTTTCCTCAAGCATTGCATGGGAAGAAGGGGGTTAGAAATGCAGCTGAAATTCTTGAAGTACTGAGACAAGTTAAAGTCAATATCCCACTGTTGGATATGATTAAGCAAGTTCCAACCTATGCAAAATTCCTAAAAGACTTGTGTACTATCAAAAGAGGATTGATTGTAAATAAGAAAGCCTTCTTGACTGAGCAAGTAAGTGTAATCTTACAGTGTAAGTCTCCTTTGAAGTACAAAGATCCGGGAAGTCCTACCATTTCAGTCATCATTGGAGGAAAGGTAGTGGAGAAAGCTTTATTAGACTTGGGAGCTAGTGTGAATTTGCTTTCATATACTGTCTATAAGCAATTGGGACTTGGTGAGTTGAAGCCAACAACAATCACTCTATCTCTAGCAGATAGATCAGTAAAAATTCCCAGAGGAGTAATTGAGGATGTCTTAGTTCAAGTTGATAATTTCTACTATCCAGTGGATTTTATTGTTCTTGATACGAATCCTACTGTAAAGGAAGCTAATTTAGTTCCTATCATCTTGGGAAGGCCATTCCTTGCTACCTCAAATGCAATTATCAACTGTAGGAATAGGCTCATGCAACTCACTTTTGGCAATATGACACTTGATCTCAACATTTTTTATATGTCTAAAAAGCAAATCACTCCGGAAGAAGAAGAGGGTCCAGAGGAAGTGTGTATTATTGACACTCTGGTAGAGGAGCACTGTAATCAGAATATGCAAGATAAGCTGAATGAAAGTTTTGTGGATTGTGAGGAAGGTTTGTCTGAACCTCCTAATGAGCTAGCTACTCTACAAAGTTGGAGGAGGATAGAAGAGATTCTACCTTTGTTCAATGAAAAAGAGGGAGCAGATGCTGAAAAAGAGGTCCCAAAACTTAATTTGAAGCCCCTACATGCAGAGCTGAAATACACATACCTTGAAGACAATAATAAATGTCCTGTTGTAATATCTTCATCTTTGACCAGTCATCAAGAGAAGTGTTTACTGGAAGTTCTCAAGAGGTGTAAGAAAGCTATAGGATGGCAAATATCTGATTTGAAAGGCATTAGTCCTTTAGTCTGCACGCATCATATATATATGGAGGAGGAAGCTAAGCCAATTCGTCAATTTCAAAGAAGATTGAATCCTCATTTACAAGAGGTTGTGCGAGCTGAGGTGCTGAAGCTACTTCAAGCAGGTATTATCTACCCTATATCTGACAGCTCTTGGGTGAGTCCTACTCAAGTGGTCCTAAAAAAATCAGGGATTACTGTGGTTCAGAATGAAGAAGGAGAAGAAATCACTACACGCCTCACTACAGGGTGGAGGGTGTGTATTGATTATAGGAAGTTGAATGCAGTAACCAAGAAAGATCATTTTCCATTGCCATTTATCGATCAAGTGTTAGAGAGAGTCTCTGGCCATCCGTTCTACTATTTTTTGGATGGGTATTCAGGGTATTTTCAGATTGAGATTGCTGTGGAAGATCAGGAAAAGACCACTTTTACATGTCCATTTGGAACATATGCTTATAGAAGAATGCCTTTTGGTTTATGTAATGCACCTGCAACATTTCAAAGGTGTATGTTGAGTATCTTCAGTGATATGGTGGAGCGAATTATGGAGGTTTTCATGGATGACATCACCGTATATGGAGGTACATTTGAGGAATGCTTAGTCAATTTGGAAGCAGTTCTTCACAAATGCATTGAAAAAGACTTGGTGCTCAATTGGGAGAAATGCCATTTTATGGTACGTCAAGGAATTGTCCTTGGTCATATCATCTCTGAAAAGGGCATTGAAGTTGATAAAGCAAAGGTGGAGCTCATTTCCAAATTGCCATCCCCAACAACTATAAAAGGAGTAAGGCAGTTCCTTGGCCATGCAGGCTTCTATAAGAGGTTCATAAAAGACTTTTCAAAGCTTTCAAAACCTCTTTGTGAGCTGTTAGCTAAGGATGCAAAGTTTATATGGGATGAAAGGTGTCAAGATAGCTTTGATCAACTGAAGAAATTTTTAACAACAACTCCAATAGTGAGGGCCCCTAACTGGCAATTACCTTTTGAACTAATGTGTGATGCCAGTGACTTTGCTATAGGAGCTGTGCTTGGTCAAAGAGAAGATGGGAAGCCCTATGTGATATACTATGCAAGCAAAACATTAAACGAAGCCCAGAGGAACTACACAACTACAGAGAAAGAATTGTTAGCTGTGGTATTTGCCTTGGACAAATTTCGTGCTTATCTGGTAGGGTCTTTCATCATTGTTTTTACTGACCATTCAGCCTTGAAGTATTTATTGACAAAGCAAAATGCAAAAGCAAGGTTGATAAGATGGATTCTTTTGTTACAAGAATTCGATCTCCAAATCAGAGATAAGAAAGGAGTGGAGAATGTGGTAGCTGACCACCTCTCGAGGTTAGCTATAACACATAATTCTCATGCTTTGCCTATTAATGATGATTTTCCTGAGGAATCACTTATGTTTCTAGTCAAAACTCCTTGGTATGCTCATATTGCTAATTATTTAGTAACTGGTGAAATTCCAAGTGAGTGGAATGCACAGGACAGGAAGCACTTCTTTGCAAAAATTCATGCTTATTATTGGGAAGAGCCTTTCCTTTTTAAATATTGTGCAGATCAGATCATAAGGAAATGTGTGCCTGAGGAAGAGCAACAGGGAATTCTAAACCATTGTCATGAAAATGCATGTGGAGGCCACTTTGCCTCTCAGAAAACAGCTATGAAGGTGTTGCAATCAGGGTTTACTTGGCCATCTCTGTTCAAAGATGCCCACATCATGTGTAGAAGTTGTGATAGATGTCAAAGGCTTGGCAAGCTGACAAAAAGGAATCAAATGCCAATGAACCCCATACTAATAGTTGAGCTATTTGATGTATGGGGCATTGACTTCATGGGACCTTTTCCAATGTCTTTTGGTAATTCCTACTTCTTGGTGGGAGTGGATTATGTTTCTAAATGGGTTGAGGCAGTCCCCTGTAAACAAAATGATCATAGAGTGGTTCTCAAGTTTCTGAAAGAGAACATTTTTGCAAGATTTGGAGTGCCCAAAGCTATAATCAGTGATGGAGGTTCTCATTTTTGCAACAAGCCTTTTGAAAGTTTGTTAGCCAAGTAGGGAGTGAAGCATAAGGTAGCTACACCTTATCATCCACAGACTTCCGGGCAAGTTGAGCTAGCAAACAGGGAGATAAAGAACATACTGATGAAAGTGGTGAGTACAAACAGGAAAGATTGGTCTATTAAGCTTCATGACTCATTGTGGGCATATAGAACAGCTTATAAGACTATTCTTGGTATGTCCCCCTATCGTCTTGTTTATGGAAAAACATGTCATCTCCCTGTGGAAGTTGAATACAAAGCTTGGTGGGCAATCAAAAAGTTGAATATGGACTTGATCAGAGCAGGAGCATAGAGGAGCTTAGACCTTAATGAGATGGAGGAATTAAGAAATGATGCTTACATCAATTCCAAAGTTGCAAAACAGAGGATGAAGAGGTGGCATGATCAACTAATTTCCAACAAGGAATTTCAGAAAGGCCAAAGAGTTTTACTCTATGACACAAGACTCCATATCTTTCCTGGAAAGCTCAAGTCTAAGTGGATCGGTCCATTCATTATCCATCAAGTACTTAACCATGGGGTAGTGGAATTATTGAATTCCAATGGCAAGGACACTTTTAAAGTCAATGGATATCATCTCAAGCCATTCATGGAGCCGTTCAAACCAGACAAGGAGGAAATCAACCTCCTTGAGCCTCAAAAAGCCTAAGCCAATAAGGGTTTGATGGACTTGGTTTACCAAAGTCCAAAATTTTTGTAAATTTTGTAAATTTTAAAGTTTTATTTCTACTTTTGATCTTAGTTTTTGATCTTAAATTGTGTGTTTTTATGTAATTTCATCTGTTTGAATGATCCCAGGTGGGAGAAAATGCAAGGGAAGAAATCGGGAAGAAATCGGAACGAAAACAGAGCAAAAACAGGGGAGGAAAAGAGCTCTGCGAGATTTCGCAGCCAAAGAGGATTTCTCTGCGAAAACGGCCTTTTGTTGCGAAATCAGTTCACAACACTTTTGAGTCCTCTACGAAAGTTTTCGCAGCTGCGAATCCAAAAATGGCACACGAGTGCCACTTCGCAGCACAGGAGCCCCAATTTCGCAGCTGCGAAGTGCTCTGCGAACCACTAAGGCGTAAAAAGCCCCAATTCCACAACGATATCTCCATTTCGAAGGGTGTTTCGCAATTGCGAAACCAATTTTTTGCACACGAGCGCCATTCCGCAGCATAGTGACTCCAATTTCGCAGCTGCGAAGTGAGCTGCAAAAGCGATTTTCTCCTATGAAATGCCCAATTTTGCTGCGAAAGTGATTTTCTTCTGCGAAACCTAAAAATGACCTTTAATATTCCTCTAGTCTTTATAATATCGGTCATTTGGGCTGCGAAACCATTTCAGAAAGAGGAAAAGTCACAGCAACCGCCTCTTCACCTCCTCTCCATAGCCCGACGCTGCTAGCATCTCCGTTCATCACCGCCGCCCAAACCTCGTCAGTTCGTAATGGCACGAACCAGAGGCGCTAAGTCTTGTTCTCCGTCCACCCGAAAGCCAGCGCCGCGCGAGGCGCCTGTGCAAGCCTCAACCTCTGAGCCGCCGCGGCCAGAAGTTGCTCCGCCTCCTCAGAAGCCCGCTCCAAAGAAGCGCTCAGCCAAGCCTGTAGTTCAGACGCCTCCGGCGAGGCGCTACCTTACTAGGTCAGGCGCTACCTTAATTCATTTCACTATTGATGGTAGACATGGCATCCTGGGAGCTCGTCACATAGCTGAGGCCCTGCATATCCCATATGAGCCCAGCTATTTTGATGATTTCCGAGCTTGGGCCAGTCCATCTCAGCTGGAGATGGTGCATATCCTGTCTGGAGGAGCTTCCAGAAATCCATATCTGTTGAGGGGAGAACTTCCTCCAAGGATGTTCCTCATTGATGCCCTTTTGCGCCATAATATTTATCCCCTCCAGCATTGGACCCAGAGAAGAGGAATTCTGTTGGAGGCTTTGTTCAGAATGTGTGAGGGATACTTTTTTGGCCCTCACCACTTGATCATGGTTGCCCTTCTCTATTTTGAAGAGAAGGTGCATAAGAAAAAGTTGCCCAGAGCTGATGCCATCCCTCTTCTCTTCCCGAGGCTGCTATGCCAAATTCTTGAGCATCTAGGATATCCAGCAGAGCCTCAGCAGGAGCGCAAGAGGATATGTAGAGAGGTTTTTACTTTTGAAAAAGGGAGCAACATGACAGCTTATAGGATGGAGCAGCCAGAGCTTCCACAACCAGCTCAGGCTCCAGCTGCTAGGAGAGCATCCCCACGTCTTATACCTGAGGGTATACCTGTTGCCTCTCCTTCCACAGCCAGAGCCTCTCCAATCCCTCCAATTGCTCCAGCTTCAGCATAGCCTTCCGCATCAGCCGAGCCTAGGATGGCCATCCCTATTTCTGAGTACAGGGATTTATGCCAGGCATTGGAGACCTTGACAGCCTCTCAGAGCAGCCTTGCTCAAGAGATGGTAGCCTTGAGAGCTCGCCAGGAGCAAATGATGACCACTCAGGCTCACCACACTACCATTTTGAGCCAGCTTCAGCATCATCTTGGCCTCCCAGCAGCTGATGAGCATGTCACTCCTACCACTGCAGGACCACATCCTCAGGCCCCTCATGAGTCAGCTGAAGAGGCAGAGCCATCTGCCTAAGGCCATCAGCACCAGCACCACCCTCCTATCTGAACATATATATATCTCTATTATATATTTCCTTTGTGTATTTCGTTTTACTTAGTCATATATGAAATCCCCTACATTTTGATATCTTATATGGGATTGCTTGGATTACTTGTATTACTTCTTTTCCAACTGTGCTCAAATGATTAAAGTAATACAAAGTCTAGTTTTTTGTTAACTCTTAGCATTAATTTATTCTTATTTCCTTTGCTCACACCTTTTATTCTTTTTGAAACATGTGGTTTCTCCAATCAGTATTCGAAATTGATATCACTCAGGAGGTACCACTTCCTCCCTTTAATTTCAATCACCCAGATCACATTGAGGACAATGCTCAGCTCGGTTGGGGGGGAGATATGAGGAAGGAAGTTTGCCAAGTTGAAGGAAGTATGCTAAGTTATTTTGATATTTTAGCCTTGTCTAGTAAAGTAGTTGTAGTTTTTGCTCGTTACTATAATCTCCATGGTTTATGAGGAAAAATTTTCAAATTAAAACAGGAGAAGCTGAACTGTTGCTTTTCATCTAACTTAGAGTTTGGATTATGCTTGCTAAAGTGGTTCAATTGTTGAAACTTCTATTGAATTCAAGTTTAGTCCTTCCACTTTAAGCTATCCACACACTGTGCACAATAGGTTCCGAGTATATGATGAAAAACTATTTCCCCCTTGACTTAAAAAATTTTGGGACTTGGTACCTTTGACCTCATTTTAATGATATTGAGACACCCTATGAAAGGCCAATGAGCCTTTGAAAAAGAAAAAGAGATAAAATAAAATGTTTGCTTGCCTTGAAACCCGAGCAAGGTCTGAGGGGTATATGGTGAAAACCTTTAAAGCCTGGTGCCCTAAGCCTTAATTGGTTGGGAGTCACCGGCCTCAATGCTTGTTACAAGGGTGGATAGGTGGAGTTAGCATATGGTAGGCGAAAAGGGTATATTAAAAAGTCCGGGGTAAAATCCGAGGAGTTAGTGGTTGAAAGATCCTTAAAGCTTGATGCCCTGAACCTTGATTGGTTGGGAGTCATCGATGGACCCCCGTTACATGGACAAAATAGAAAAGAATGCCCCTTAAGCCTGCTACCTTCTAAATAAAAAATAAAAAAAAGTGTGTTCTCTGCCTATTGAATTTGGTCAGCTTGCTAAGTGTTGAAAAGAGATAGGTTGGGGGGAGAGATTAGTTTGGCATACTATATTCGGATTCTATCATCTTACACTTAGATTTTTGTGGAAGATTAAAGTTTGGTTCTTTGGAAGTGAAAATGATTTTAAAACTTCAATTTGCATAATGCATTCCCTTGATCAATGGTATTTAACAAAGTTTTTGATAACTCTTGTTGAAATTTGAGGCTACATTTCTTTAATGTTCCATGTGAGAGTTTTGTCAGTCATGCCACTTAAATATTTTTTTGGAAGTGATTAGCATGATTTGTAAATTATGGTACTTTTATTTTATTTTTCTCTCCTTCATTGCTAAGGGACTAGCAATATGTCAGTTGGGGGGAGTGATTACTACTCAAAAAGTGCTATTTGATAGCTTGTAATTAATCCTTTTAAACACTTTTGAGTAGTAGTTATTGCCTTTTAACCCAATTAACATGTTAAGGCCCCTTTCAATCAATTCTAATCAAATTGCCTTAAGTTTTGGTGTTTTGATAGCTTTTTGATCACCAAAGCAATATGAGATTGAGGAGAGTTATTTGGAATCCTTGGCAAAGCAATGGAAAGCTTAGAGGTATGAAGAACCAAAGCTTTGAAGCCCTTTTGCCATAAGCAAAGTGGAAATGCAAGGAGGGGAAGCAAAGAGAATCCAGTCATGAGGCATTCTTGATGACAGTAATTTCAGCCACTTTTGGAGCACTTCCTGAAGTCCAAATTATGCATTCTATATGTCATTTGAAAGCTTAAGAAGTTAAAAATCCAATGCTTCAAACCGTGTTCGATTTGGAGCTGAAATGAGGAAGTTACAGCCTTTGGATGACAACTGCTCCAAGCTGAAGGAAGGCTTCAGAAAAGTGCCGCGAAATCACCATTTTGTTGCGGAATGATTTCGCAGTCTTTTTGCACAGTGCTATGGATTTCCCCTGAAGCTTCACGACGCGATGGAATCCAAACACCACAAGATGAAAGCCAACTTTGCAGCAGTGCGAAATCAGCTGGTTGCTATGAAGAAATTTCGCAGCCCTTGTGGTTCATCTGCGAAATTTCGCAGACCTCATTTTTCACCTGCGAAATGGTCCTTAGTGCTTCCTGATATTTGTAACCGACACTTGGAGATATTTTTCATTAGATTTTTGTTGCCTAAATCCCCAAATTCTCCTTGTAAGCCACCAATTATAGGATTCCTTAGCTTTTAAGTTAGGAATTTGGCTAAATATCCATGTAATAGCCATCAATGTAATTTTGGTATAAATATAGCCCGAGGAGTTTGTTCTGAGGGTGTTGAACCTTTTGTAAGTTTGAAAGAAAGTAATATACGGAGCTTGAGCTCTGCTTTACCTTCTCACTTTGATTGTGTTTTTTATTTATTCACCAAGTTATGCACTCTCTGAGGAGCTTTCCCCAGAGAATGAGTAACTAAACCTTTTAGTTCCTTGGAGTTAAGGTTGCCGGGAAAGGTTCCAAGTACAAGAATCAGAAGCTTTGTGGTTTCGGCTATGAATGAATAGAAAGTGTGTCCCATGAATGATTTCTACGTTTTTAGTTAACTTGAAACGCCTTGGAGTCACCTAGTGATTACTACCAAAAAGTGCTATTTTGTAGACCTAATTATAATGGTTTTAAGCACCTTTGTGTAGTAATCATATTCATTTAACCCAATTAATTCATTAAGGTCCTTAGTAATTGGTTTTAACCATTTTGTGGCAAGTTTACATGTTTTTATCAGCTTATGAATCAATTCAAGCATGCCAAATGATGGAGGAGCTAATTGGACAAGTTAAAGCAAGGATTTTGGAAGTTTACAGGCTTGAATTTCAAGTGGAAACACGAGCACAAGCAAAGAGAATGCAAAGAGGAAAAACAAGCAAAGTGAAGAGGAAAACAGAGGACAGCAGCTGCAGTCTTCTTTCGAACTTTTGGAGCACTTCCCGAAGTCCATTTTCTACATGCTATATACCATTTCAAAGCTCAGGAAGTCAAGAATCCAACGCTTCAAACCGTGTACAATTTGGAGCTGAAATGAGGAAGATATGGCCTTCGGAAGACAACTGCATCAAATCTTGTGAAAATTTCGCAAGGTGAATTTCTCCTTGCGAAAGGATTTAGGCACATTGCGAAAATGCCGAATTTCCTCTGTTTCTCCACGCACGCACCACTGACTTCTCAGATATTTGTAGCTTGATATTTTCTCATGTAAATTCCTTTTGTAACCTTGTATTCAGCCATCATAAGGCTTTATCTTGTAATTTTGCTATATATAGAGGTGCACAACACCTCCAAAAGAGGAGATTGGGAAATGGACGGATGGGGTGATCGATCCTCTGTAGATTAAATTAGAATTATATAAAGCTCTGTTTTTCTTCTTTTCTCTTTTCTTTCTCATTTTCTTAGTAGCCAAACAGCCTCTGAGGACTTTTCCTCAGAGGATGATTGGCTAAAACCTTTAAGTTTCTCAAAGTATGGATGTTATGTGATGGCTTGGATGCAATCCCATGGAAATTTCTCGCACCCGGAAGGTAAGGTAGTCGTTTTTCATTAATGGTTCATTAATGTAAATTTTGGTTTTTATTTCCTTTGGACAACTTCCAACGGCCAATACTTGATAAGCTTTTGGATTTCTATCCATTAGTTATCTCCTACGAGCTATTGGAAGGTGAGGTTTTCAATTCCAAGTTTTGCATTAATCCGTTAGAACCAATTTCAATGGCCATTGAAAGGTGAGTTTATCACCTGGAATGACTTTGAGTTGCCAATATTTGGTAAGCTTTTGGCTTTAGACCATTAGTTATCTCTTACGAGCCATTCAAAGGAAGTCTAAGGTGAATAACCATTGATGAAATTCACTACCATCTGTTTTGCCATTTTAAAGGATTAAAACTTGATTTGCTAAATCCATACCGGTTCGGGAAGCAAGCATCACCATAGTTGCAACCCCAACGCGAGGAGCCTATCCTGAGATTTCCAATTTGCATAAGAGCCAGAGCATAGCTATCCTATCTTTGAGAAACTTGTTTTTACACCCTTTCATTTTAGTCTTTAATGTTAGCTTAAATTAGTTTAAATCTTTCTCAAACATTTTCATTTTCTTTTAAAGCTAACATCCATAAGAAAATCACCTATTTTCCTAATTTGAATATCACTCGTGTTTGCGAAAACCCTTCCCAGTGAACGATCCTAGAACCACTATGCTATAGTAGCTTGGCTACTTTAGTAATAGTATTTAAGGTATAAATTTTGTTGATACGCCTTTAAAGCTAAGCTACCATGAGTCGCATCACCTAGGCCAACACTTGGTAAGGCAAGTGATCTCTAACCATGGAGATGCACTAGTTTACCCCTTGCGAGCCTCTGGTAGGTGACTTAAAGGTAGGATTTTCTAGAATTGCCAACACTTGGTAAGCTTTTGGACTCTAAGGAGACATCCATTAGTTATCTCTTGCGAGCTTGTGAAAGGAAGTCCAAGGTTAAAGATCACCTTGAATGGTAAAGGTTAGTGAGAGGCTCAAACCATTGCAAGTTGCATCAGTGAGAGAATTAAAGCTGAAATCCAATTGAGGGGTGCATTTGTGCAACACCTGTTAGAGAATTGACTTTATGTTAATTCTCTAATGTGAGGAATTGAACCAACTGACCGGAGCTATGCTATTGCATGAGGAACCTCCCCTGTAAACCTGAATCTCCAAGGAATGCTTTTCTTCTTAAGTAATTTTCATCACTTGCTGTGTTGTTAATCTAAGTCCAAACCTTTTTCAACCAAAGTTTGTGTTTTATTTCTTAAGCTATTCTTGAAATGAAACGGCACCAATTCACTTTAAATTGGTATCATTTTAGTTTGAGTACCCTTCCCAGTGAACGATCCTAGAGCCACTATGCTATAGTAGCTTTTTCTTTGCTACCCTAGTTCATGGTGTTGTAGGTTATAAATTTTGTTGATTACTCCCACCATCAAGGAGCACCAGCTGAGACACCAATTAGGCATGAATCAGCTTGCTCACTTTAGTCAATGATCCGGACAACATATCCGGATAGGATATGCTATCGTCCGGGGTGTGATGTTCACGAGTGTCGTGTGCTTCTCCCTGAGGGAGTCCGGATAGGGGAGCGCGCCACGTGTCCGCCACGTATCCTCTTGGGGAATTCGGATGGAGTTGATCCGAATAGCGATGTGCACTCCATGTCATCAGGGTGAGGGGTCCCTACACCTTGCACACGCAGACGGTTCCCCTTGCGACGCGCGGCATAGTTCATTCCACCCGGGGAAGAATTCTGTCCGGCCGACATTCCACCTTCTCAAGATATCTCACATCCGGAATTTTGTCCGATCAGACATGTCCGGATCCTCTGATCGGATATTTCACATCCGGCGCCTGACGCCGGATGGGAGAGGAGGGCGTTTCAACTTCCCCGATCAGACATGTCTGGATCCTCTGATAGCGCTTACCCGGAGAGTTTTTCTCTCAGTGCACAACTGCAATGTTCTCCTGAAGCTTCCCGATATTTGCGACCGACATTTTGAGATATTTTAATTTAGATATTTGATGTCTAAATCCCCAAACTCTCCTTGGAACCCACCTATCATAGGATTCCTTAGTCTTTAAGTAAGAACAAAAGGGTGAATAACCTCATATATAGTTTTGTAATTTTCTTTTACAGAGGATGATGTAATCGGCGGAAGGAAGAAATATATTTAACAAAGCACTTGCTCTGTTTTTCCTTCGTATTTTTATTTTCTCGTTAGTTTTCTTTCTAGCAAAACAAGCTCTGAGGAAGTTTCCTCAGAGAATGAGTGGCTAGACTTTTAGTTCCTTGGAGCTAAGGTTGCCGGGAAAGGTTCCAAGTGCAAGAATTAGTAGCTTTGTGGTTTCAGTCATTAAAGAAGAGAAAGTGTGATCCTTTAATGATTTCTATGTTTTTAGTTAACTTAAAACACCTTCAATTCACTTGAGGGAACACTTGGTAAGGCAAGTGATCTCCGTCCATAGAGATACACTAGTTTACCTTTTGCGAGCTTTTGGGAAGTGACTTGAAGGTAGGATTTTCTAGAATTGCCAACACTTGGTAAGCTTTTGGACTCCAAGGAGACATCCATTAGTTATCTCTTGCGAGCTTGAGAAGGGAAGTCCAAAGTTAAAGATCACCTTGAATGGCAAATGCTAGGTGAGAGGCTTGAGCCATTGCAAGTTGCATCAGTGGGAGGGAATTAGAGCTGAAATCCATTTAAAGGATACATCTGTACATCACCGGTTAGAGAATTGACTATATGTTAATTCTCTAATGCGAGGAAATGAACCAAATGACCGGAGCTCTGTTTTTGCATAAGGAACATCCCCTGTGAACCCAAACCTCCAAGGAATGTTTTTCTTCATAAGTAATTTCCATTACTTTCTTTTTAGTTAGCTTGAAACAAAACTTCGTTTAACCAAAGTTTGTATTTTATTTCTTAAGCTAACCTTGAAATGAAAAAACACCAATTTAACTTTGAATTGGTATCAGTTGGGAGTTGAAAACCCTTTGCAGATAATGATCCTAGAGCCACTATGCTATATTAGCTAAAGCTATCCTAATGCATGGTGATATAGGTTATAAATTTTGTTGATTACTCCCTCAATCAAAGAGCACCAGCTGAACATGAATCAGCTGAGACACCAATTGGGAACGAATCAATTACGGTGACGGTAACGTTTACGGTGATGGTAACGATAACAATGACGATAAGAGTAACGGTAATGGTGATGGTAATAGTGACGGTTGATGGTAACAGTTATGGTTACTATGACGATAATGGTTATAGTAACAATGACGATAACAATGATGGAAACGGTTACGGTGACGATAACGATGATGGAATGGTGACAGTCATGGTTACGATGACAGTAACGGTTACGGTTACGGTGACTATAACAGTAACGGTTATGATGACGATAACGATTACAGTGACGGTTACAGTGATGGTTACAGTGACAGTAACGGTAACAATTATGGTGACGGTAACGGTTACGGTGATGATAAAGGTTACGGGGACGATGATGGTAACAATGACAAAAATGTTATAGTGATAGTAAGGTAACGGTTATGGTGATGGTAACGTTTACGGTGATGGTAACAATAACGGTAACGGTCATGGTAATTGTGACGATAACAGTAATGGTAATAGTAATGGTAATGGTGATGGTAACGGTAACGGTTGATGGTAAAGTAATGGTTACTATGACGATAATGGTTATAGTAATGATGACGATAACAGTGATGGAAACGGTTACGGTGACGGTAACGATGATGGAACGGTGACGGTCATGGTTACGATGACTGTAACGGTTATGGTTACAGTGACTGTAACAGTAACGGTTATGATGACGATAATGATTACAGTGACGGTTACGATGATGGTTACAGTGATAGTAACAGTAACGATTACGGTTACGGTGACGGTAACGTTTATGGTGATGGTAACGGTAACAGTGACAGTCATGGTAATTGTGACTGTAACAGTAAAGGTAATGGTAATGGTAATGCTAACGGTGATAGTAATGGTGACGGTAACGGTTACGATAACGATAATGGTAATAGTGACGGTGACTATAATGGTAACGATGACGGTGATGGTGAAAGTTGTGGTAATGGTCCCGGTGATGGTTACGGTCACAGTAACGGTAATTGTAATGGTCATGGTCATGGTTACAGTAACCATGATGGTAACGGTAACAGTTAAGGTGACGATTACAGTAATGGTTATAGTAATAGTTGCGGTGATGGTAATGGTAACAATGACGATGACAATAACGACAACAGAAACTATGACGGTAATAGTAAATGGTAATGGTAATAACAACGATGACGATAACAGTGATGGTGATGGAAATGGTGATGGTAACAGTGACAATGACGGTAACGGTGACGGTCACGGTCACGGTTATGGTGATGGTAAAGGTTACGGTGACGGTGATGGTAAAGGTTACGGTGACGATGACACTAAAGATAATGTTAATGGTGATGGTGACAATGGCGGTAATGGTCAAAGTCGAAGTGATGGTAACGGTCACGGTCAGGGTCACGATAACAATGACAGTAATGGTGACAGTGGAGGTAACGGTCACAATCATGGTCATAGTCACAGTGATGGTGAGGGTCACGGTAACGGTTGCTATAATGATGACGGTAATTATGTCAATAACGGTGATGGTAATGGTCATGGTCAAGGTCACTATCACGGTGATGGTCATGGTCACTATAATGGTAACAGTAACAATGAAGCTAACGATAATGGTGACAGTAATAGTAACGGTAATTATAGTGAGGGTAATGGTAACTGTCTCGGTAACGGTAACAGTAATAATAACAGTGACGGTGACCGCAATGGTAATGGTAACGGTGATGATGTGTCTGTAATGGTACCGATGACGGTCACAGTGACGTTAATTGTTATGGTAACGGTAACGATAATGGTGACAGTAATAGTAATGATGACGAAAATGGTGATGGTAACGATAATGGAAATGGTGTCGATAACAATGATGAAAACAGTGACAGTGACAATAATGGTGACGATAATTATGATGGTGATGGTGATTATGAATGTAATGGTAACGGTAACGGTAACAGTGCCAGTAACGGTGTCGGTGACAATAAAGGTAATGGTAATAGTGACGATGACGATGACACTAACAGTAATGGTAATAGTGACGGTATTGGCGATGGTGATGGTAATGTGGCGGTAACCATTTGGGTCATAATAACGGTCATAATGACGATAACGGTAAGAATGACAATAACAGTAACGATTATGGTAACGATGACGGTAATAGTAACAATAGTGTTAACAGTAATGGTCACGATAATGGTGATGGTGACAGTGACGAAAACGATGATGGTAACGGTGACGGAAACGATGATGGTAATGGTGATGGTGACAGTGATGGTGACGATAACTGTGACGATCATGGTGATGGTGATAGTAACTATAACGGTGACGGTAATGGTAACGGTGATGGTAATGGTTACGGTGACAGTCACTGTAACAGTAATGGTTATAGTAACGGTGACGATGATGACAAGAATAACAAAAATAATAACGGTAACAATAACAGTGATGGTTATTGTTATGGTAACGGTGACGGTAATGATAACAGTAATGGTAATGGTAACAGTCACAGTAATGGTAATGGTAACAGTCATAGTAATGGTAATGGTAATGGTGATGGTGACGATGACGGTGGCGATAATTGTGATGGTGACGGTAATGGTAACGTTGACGGTAACGGTCATGGTAACGGTGATGATAAAGGTGATGGTAATAGTTCTGGTGACGGTAACGGTAACAGTGATGGTAACAATAACGAAAAGGATAATGGTAATGATAATGCTAACGGTGACGATAACACTGTCAATAATGATAACGGTGATGGTGACAGTAACGGTTATGGTAATAGTTACAGTGACGGTGATGACAACGGTCATTATAAAGGTGACGAAAATAATATCGAAGACAGTAATAGTAATGGTATTGGTAGCGGTAACTATGACGGTGTGGGTAATGATAACGATGACGGTAACGATAACGGTGATAGTAACGGTAACGGTGATGTTAACGGTGATAGTAACGGTAATGGTAATGGTGGCTGTAATAGTGATGGTAACGGTGACTGTGATGGTGATGGTAACGGTAACAATAACGGTGACGGTAACAGTGATGGTAATGGTAACGGTAACAATAACGGTAACAATGATGGTAATGGTAACGATAACGATGATGGTAACAATGACGATAATGGAGACGGTCACGGTAACGAAAATGGTGACGGTGACGGTAACGGTGACGATGACTGTAATGGTAACGGTAACGATGGCGGTGACGGTAACGGTGACAGTAATGGTTACGATAATGGTGACGATAATGGTAACGGTAATGGTAACGATGATGATAACAGTAACGGAAATGGTAATTAGAATGATTACCATAACGGTAACAATAACGGTTACTATGACGGTAACGTTGACGGTAATGGTAATGGTAATGATAATGGTCACGATGATCATAACGGTGATGGTGACGATAACGACGACAATGATGGTAACGGTGATAGTAAGAGTAATGGCTATTACGGTGATGGTCACAATGATTGTAATGGCAACGATAACAGTGACGATCACGGTAATGGTGACGGTAATGATCACTGTATCTGTAACAGTCATAGAATGATGAGAGTATCAGTGACAAAAATGGTGGCGGTGACAGTGACGGTAACAGTCACGATCAAAGTAATGATCACATGGATGGTGATGATATTGGTTACGATGACAATAACGGTAACGATGACGATAACAATAATGATTACGGTAACGGTGATGGTAATAGTAACGATAATAGTCACGGTAACAGTGACAGTGATGGTAACGATTATGGTAACGGTAACGGTGAGGGCAATAATAATATAAACAATAACTAATAGTGACGGTAACGATGACGACATTGGTATTGGTGACTATGATGGCGACAATAACGGTGATGGTAACTTTAACGGTAACGGTAATGGTGATCGAAACGGTAACGGTAACGATAATGGTCATAGTCACGGTAACGGTAATGGTGATGATAACAGTCATAATTACGGTAATGGTGACGATAATGGTAATGATAATAGTGATGATAACGATAATGACAATAGTGACGGTAACGGTGATATTGATGATAACAGTGACGATAATGGTAACAAGTAACGGTAACAATGACGGTAACGGTAAGGGTGATGATAATTGTCATGATGACGGTAACGGTGACGGTGACAGTAAAGGTAACGGTAACAATGACGGTAACGGTAACGATGACGGTAACGGTGATGGTAACGTTGATGATAACGATGACTGTTATGGTAACTATGACGATAACGATGACGGTAATGGTGACAGTAACGATGACGGTGATGGTAAAAGTATCAGTAATGGTGACGCTAACAATGATAATAACGGTAACGATCATGGTAACGGTGACGGTAACAATAACGGTAATGGTGATGGAAATGGAAATGGTAACGGTAATGACAATGGTAATGGCAACGGTGACGGAAACAGTCACGGTAATGGTCACGATCACAGTCACGGTAATGGTCACGGTCCCGATAACGGTCATAGTCATGATGATGGTAAAGGAGATGGTAATGGTTACAGTGATGGTAATGGTAACGGTAACGGTAACGGTTACGATAATGGTAACTATAATGGTGACGATAAAAATATTGGTAATGGTAAAGGTAACGGTAACAATGATGCTAATAGTAACGGTAATAGTAACGGTGACAGTAACGATGATGGTAATAGTAATAGTGATGGTGATGGTGACGGTGACAGTAACGCTGACGATTACGGTTATGGTGACAGTAAAGGTGACGATGACAGTAGTGATGATGGTAATGTTACGATTACGATTACGGTGACTGTGACAGTAATGGTAACGGTAACAGGGACAGTGAGGTGATGGTGACGGTAACTTTAACGGTTACAGTAATGGTGACAATAATGATAACTGTCACGGTAACGGTCACTTTAATGGGTATGGTTATGGTAATGATAATCGTAACAATTGCGGCGACAATAATGGTAATTGTAACGGTGACGGTGACAGTAACGATTATGGTAACAGTTATGGTGATGGTGACAATAACGGTCATGGTAACGGTGATGATAATAGTATCGAAGACGGTAACAGTAGTGGTAACGGTAACGATAACGGTGACGGTAATGGTATCAGTGACGTTGACAGTCATAGTGACAGTAACGGTGATAGTAACGGTGACGATAACGGTAATGGTGATTATGATGGTGACGATAACAGTAACGGTAACAATGATCGTCACAGTGATGGTAAGATAACGATAATGGTGATGGTAACAGTAACGATGATGCTAATGGTGACGGTAACGAGGATGGTCACTGTAATGGTAATGGTGACGATAACGTTCATGCTTGAAGCAACGATAACGGTGATGGTAACGGTAACAATAATGATAGCGGTGATGATAACAGTAATGGTAACAATGACGGTTATTGCGATGGTAATGGTGACGGTAACGGCGACTGTGATGGTAAGGGTAACAGTGATGGTAACGGTGATAGTTAGAGTAATGGCGATTACAGTGATGGTCACAGTATTGGTAACGGTAACAATAACGGTGACCGTGACGATGATTGTAACGGTAATGGTAATGATAACAGTGATAGTAACGGGTCACGGTCACAATAATGGTAACGGTAATGGTCAGTGTATCGATAACAGTCATAGTAATGATGAGAGTAAGGGTAACGGTAATGGTTACAGCGATAGTAATAGTAATGATTACGGTAACGATGATGGTAACGGTGATGGTGAAAGTGACGGTGACGGTGGCGATAACTGTCATGGTCACAGTGATGGTGACAGTAATGATGATGGTTACGGTAACCGTCATGGTAATAGTGACGGTAACAGTCACATTGATGGTGATGATAACGGTGATAGTAACAGTCATATTGACGATGACGATAACAGTGACGGTATCCATCAAGGTCACAATAACGGTCACATTGACGGTAATGTAATAGTAAAGGTGACGGTAACAATGACGGTAACGGTAACGATGATGGTAACGATTACAGTGATGACAATGTTTATAGTGATGGTAATGGTAACGGTGACAGTCATGGTAATTGTGAAAGTAACAGTAACGGTAATGGTGACGGTAATGGTTACGATAATGGTTATGGTGACAGTAATGGTAACGGTGACTGCGACAGTGACAGTAATGGTTACGGTCACGGTAATGGTAATGGTGACGGTAATGGTTACGATAACGGTTATGGTGACAGTAATGGTAACGGTGACAATGACAGTGATGGTAATGGTTACGGTCATGGTTATGGTCACAGTCACGATAACGTAGCTGTAATGGTAACGGTCACGGTAATGGTTACAATAACGGTGAAGGTAACAGTGACGGTAATGGTAACGGTGACAATAACCGTTACGGTAACGATTAGGGTAACGATTATGGTAACTATTGTGGGAACAATTGCGATGACGGTAATGGTAACAATGACGGTGACAATAACGATAACAATAACGGTCACGATAACTATGACAGTAACAGTAACGGTAATGGTAACGATAATGGTAACAACAACGATGACGATAAAGGTGACGAGAACAATGATAGTGACGGTAACGGTGACGATGACGATGACATTAACGGTCACGGTTACGATGATGGTAAAGGTTACGGTGACAATGACACTAAAGATAACGTTAATGGTGACGGTGACAGTAACGATACTGGTTCCGGTCACGGTTATGGTCACAGTCACAGTAACGTAACTGTAATGGTAACGGTCACGGTCATGGTTACAATAACGGTGAAGGTAACAGTGATGGTAATGGTAACGGTGACGATAACCATTACGGTAACGATTATGGTAACTGTTATGGGAACAATTGCAGTGATTGTAATGGTAACAATGACGGTGACAATAACGATAACAATAACAGTCACGGTAACTATGATAGTAATAGTAACGGTAATGGTAACGATAATGGTAACAACAACGATGACGATAAAGGTGACGAGAACAGTGATAGTGACGGTAACGGTGACAGTGACGATGACGATGACAATGACGGTAACGGTCACGGTTATGGTGATGGTAAATGTTACGGTGACGATGACACTAAAGATAACGTTAATGGTGACGGTGACAATGGCGGTAATGGTCACAGTAACGGTAACGGTAATGATGACGGTAACTATTACGGTGACTATTACAGTAACTATTATAGTGTCGGTTACGGTAACGGTAACAGTTACGATGTGTGTAACGATGACGAAAATGGTTATAGTGACAGTAATGGTAACGGTTATCGTAATGGTAACATTTACGGTGATGGTAATGGTAACGGTCACGGTAATTATGAAGGTAACAGTAACGGTAACGATGATGGTAACAGTGACGATGGCAGTAACGGTGACAGTAAAGGTGACGGTGACGGTAACGATGATGGTAATGGTGATGGTCAAGGTTACGATGACGGTCACGGTTACGATGACAGTCACGGTTATGATGACGGTCACGATTACGATAACGGTCACGGTTACGATGACGATCACAGTTACGATGACAATAATTGTTATAGTGACGGTGATGGTAATGGTAACGGTGACGGGAAAAGTAAGAGTAACAATAACGGTAATGATTACGGTTATGGTTACGGTGACTATAATGATGACGGTAACAGTGACAATGACGATTAACAGTGAAGGTGACGGCTACGACAATGGTTACGGTGACGGTAACAATAACAGTAATGGCGACCATAATGATAAATTTAAAGATGATGGTAACGGTAACGACGACTGTAACTGTGACTGTGATGATAATGGCAACGATAAAGGCAACCAAAACGGTAATGGTAATAATAACGGTAACGGTAAAGGTAACGGTAATGGTTATAGTAACGATGATGATAATGGTGATGGAAACAATTACAGTAACGATGAGGGTGACGGTAATGGTGACAGTGACTATAACGATGATAGTAACGGTGACGGTAACGATTATGGTGACGGTAGCGGTAACGGTTATAGGGACAATAATGGTAATGGTAACGGTTATAGCAACAATGACGGTAATGGTTACGGTGACTGTAACGATGACGAAAACGGTTATAATGACAATAATGGTAACGGTTACGGTGATGGTAACAGTAACTGCGACGGTGATGTTCATGGTAATTGTGACAGTAACGGTGATGGTAACGGTAATGGTGACGGTAATGGTTATAGTAATGATGACGATAACAGTGCTGGAAACGGTTACGGTAACGATGACAGTGACAGTAGAGGTGATGGTAATGGTGACGGTCAAGGTTACGATGACGGTCACGATTACGATGACGGTAACGATTACAATGACGGTGATGGTAACGGTTACGGTGAGGGTAATGGTAACAGTAACAGTAACGATCATGATTACGGTAACTATTACGGTCATGGTTACAATGACTATAACGGTTACAGTTATGGTAACATTTACGGTGATGGTAATGGTAATGGTGACGGTCATAGTAAAGGTGATGGTGACATTAACGATGATGGTAAAGGTGATGGTGACATTAACGGTGACAGTAAATGTTACGATTACGGTAATGGTTATGATGATGGTAATGGTGACGGGTACAGTGACAGTAACAGTTACGATGATGGTAATGTTTACGATGATGTAACGGTAACGATGACGGTCATGGTAATTATGATAGTAACAGTAACCGTAATGGTAAGGGTGATTGTAACGATAATGGTGACGGTAACGGTTGCGATGACGGTAATGGTAACGGTGATAGTGATGGTAATGGTTACGGTCACGGTAATCGTAAGGGTGATTGTAATGATAATGGTGACGGTAACAGTTGCAATGATGGTAATGGTAACGATGATAGTCACGGTAACGGTTATGGTGAAGGTAATGGTTACGGTAACGGTTGCAATGATGGTAATGGTAATGGTGATAGTGACGGTAATGGTAATAGTAACGGTGACAGTGCTTGTAACGCTGACGGTGATAGTAATGGTTACGACAATGGTAATAATAATGGTAAGGGTAACGATTACAGTTGCAGTAATGGTCCTGGTGATGGTTACCATAATGGTCACGGTCATTGTAACGGTAACTATAATGGTAACGGTCATGGTCATGGTTAGGGTAACAATGAAGGTAATAGTGATGGTAACGGTAACGATGACGGTAACCGTTACGGTAACGGTTATGGTAACGATTATGGTAATGGTTATTGTAACAGTTGCGGTGACTGTAATGGTAACAATAGCGGTGATTGTAACGGTCACGGTAACTATAATGGTGACAGTAACGGTAATGGTAACGATAATTGTAACAACAACGATGACGATATTGGTGACAGTAATGGTGACAAAGATAATAACGGTCACGGTCACGATTACGGTGATGGTAGCGGTTCGATGACGATGAAACTAAAGATAACGTTACTGGTGACGATGACGGTAACGGTCATAGTTACGGTGATGGTAAAGGTTACGGTCATGATGACACTAAAGATAACGTTAATGGTGATGGTGACGATGGCGGTAACGGTCACAGTTGCGGTGATGGTAATGGTCATAGTCACAGTCACTGTAACAATGATTGTAACAATGACGGTGGCGGTAACAGTAAGAGTCACAGTGATGGTAACAGTGACGGACATGGTAATTGTGAAGATACCAATAACGATAATGGTAACGGTAATGGTAATGGTGGTGGTAATGGTAACAGTGATGGTAACAGTTATAGTGAAGGTAATAGTTATAGTAATGGTGATGAAAACGGTTACGGTAACGATGACGGTGATAGTAACGGTGACGAAAATAGTTATAGTGACAGTAACAATAACGATAACGTTTATGGTGATGGTAACGGTAACGGTAATTGTGATGGTAACAGTAACGATAATGGTAACTATAATGGTGATGATAATGGTTACGGTGACGGTAATGGTTATAGTAACGATGACAATAACGGTGACGAAAACTATTACGGCAACTATGACGGTAACGGTAACAGTGATGGTAATAGTTATGTGACGATGACAATAACGGTGACGATAACAGTATCGAAGACGATAATAGTAATGGTAAAGGTAACAATAATGATAAGGGTGTGGGTAATGATAATGGTGACAATAACGGTAACAATGGCATTGACAATAATAGTGATGGTAATGATGATAGTTATGGTAACGGTGATAGTAACGGTAACAATGATGGTAACGATAATGGTGACTGTGATGGTGACGGTAACGGTAATAGTGATGGTTGCGGTAACGATAATGGTGATGGTAATGGGGACAATCACAGTAATGGAAATTGTCACAATAACGTACACGATTACGGTAACAGTAACAATAACAATGATAGTAACGGTAAGGAAAACGGTAATGGTAATGATTACGATAATGGTAACAGTAACAGTTGCTGCGATGGTAATGATGACGGTAATGGTAACGCTCACGGTGATGATAACGTGACGGTGACGGTAACTGTAACAGTGATGGTAACGGTGACATTGAGAGTAATGGCAATTACGGTGATGATCACGGTAATGGTAACGGTAACATTGACGGTGACGGTTACGATGACTGTAACGACAATGGTAATAGTGACGGTCACAGTAATGGTGATGGTAACAATAACGGTAACATTGACGGTGACGGTTACAATGACTGTAATGGTAATGGTAATAGTGACGGTCACGGTAATGGTGACGGTAACGATCACTATATCCGTAATAGTCATAGAATGATGAGAGTAACGATAATGATATCAGTGACAGTAACGGTGGCTGTGACGGTGATGGTAATGTGATAGTAACGGTAATGATGATGGTAACTGTAACAGTAATGGTAACGGTAATAATCATGGTAACGGTCACGGTCACGGTGACGATGATCGTGAGGGTGGCGATAACTATGAATGTCATGGTGATGGTGACGGTAACGATGACGATTATGGTAACAGTCACAGCCAACGTAACGATGACGGTAACAGTGACGATAACAGTTAAAGTAATGATAACGGTGATAGTAATAATAACAGAAACAATAACGGTAACGACGATGGTAACAAAGACGGTAATAGTAACGGTGACTGTAATAGTGACAGTAATGGTAACGGTGATGGTGACGGTAACAGTTATGGTAATAGTAATGGTGATGGTGACGTTAATAGTTACGATAACAATGAAGATAATGATATCGCGATAGTAACGGTAATGGTAACGATAATGATAATGATAACGGTGACAGTATTGATAACGGTAACGATAACGATAATGATAACGGTGATGTTGATGATAATAGTGATGGTAACGATGATAGTAACGGTAACGGTGACGGTAATGGTATTGGTGACTATGATGGTGACTGTGACGGTGACCGTGACGGTAACTTTAACGGTAACGGTAATTGTGACAGAAACGATAACGGTAATGGTGACGAAAATAGTAACGATAATGGTGACGATAATGGTCACAATTACAATAACGGTAACGACAATAGTAATGATAACAGTGACAGTAATGGCAACAGTGACGATAACGATTATATTAACAATAACAGTGACGATAATGGTAATAGTAACGGTAACAATGACGGTAATGGTAAGGGTGACGATAATTGTCATGATGACAGTAACGATGACAGTAACGTTGATGATAACGATGACTGTTATGGTAACTGTGACGATAACGATGATGGTAATGGTGACGGTAACGGTGACGGTAAAAGTATTGATAATGATGACGATAACAGTGACGGTAATGATGATGATAACAGTAAAGATCATGGTAACAGTGACGGTAACAACAACGGTAATGGTAATGGTAAATGTCACGATAACTGTGACGGTAATGGTAATAGTGACGGTTACTGTAAGGGTGAGGGTAATGGTCGCGATCACGATAACAGTCACAATCACGGTGACGATAATGGTGATGGTAACAGTTACGGTAATGATAATGGTAACGATCACGGTAATAGTGATGGTAATGGTCATGATAATGATAATGGTAACGGTAACGGTTACGATAACGGTAACTATAACGGTGATAGTAAAAATAATGGTAACGGTAACGGTAATGGTGACGGTAACGATGATGGTAATAGTAACAATAATGGAAACGGTAACGATGATGATAACGGTGATGGTAATGCTAATGATAAAGGTGACGATAACGGTAACAGTGACGATAACGATGATGGTAATGGTTATGATTACGGTTACGGTAATGGTTACGATGATGATAACAGTAATGGTGACTGTGATAGTAATGGTGATTGTGATAGTAATGGTAACGATAACAGTGACAGTGAGGTGACGGTGACGAAAACAGCTACCATGAAGGTAACTTTAATGGTTACAGTAACGGTGACAATAATGATAATTATCACGGTAATGGTCACTTTAATGGTTATGGTTATGGTAACGATAATCGAAACAATCATGGTGACAATAATTGTAATTATAACTGTGACAGCGATAGTAACGGTTATGGTGATGGTGACGGTAACGGTCACGACAACGGTGATGATAATAGTATCGAAGACGGTACCAGTAATGGTAATGGTGATGATAACTATATTGAAGACGCTAATAGTAATGGTAACAGTAACAATAACGATAACGATATTGATAATGATAACGGTGACAGTAACGATAACGGTATCGGTGACGGTAATGGTAACGGTGACGTTGATAGTCATAGTGATGGTAACGGTAATAGTAACGATGATGGTAATAGTAATGGTGATAGTGATGGTAACGATAACGATAACAATGACGGTCACAATGATGGTAACGATAATGGTGACGGTAACGGTAATGATGATAGTAAAGGTGACGATAACGGTGATGGGTAATGGTAACAGGGATGGTCAAGGTAACGGTAATGGTGACGATAACATTCACGCTTGAAGTAACGGTAATGGTGAGGGTAATGGTGATGGTAACGGTAACAATAATGGTTATTGTGACAGTAACGGTGACGGTAATGGTAACGGTCACGGTGATGATAACGATAACGGTGGCGATGATGGTGACGGTGATGGTGACGGTAACAGTAACAGTGACGATAACGACAACAATGACAGTCATGGTGATAGTCAGAATAATGGCGATTATGGTGATGGTCACGGTAACAATAACGGTGATGGTGACGATGACTATAAAGGTAACAATAACAATAACAGTGACAGTAACGGTGATGATCATTGTAATGGTGACTGTAATGGTCATTGTATCGATAATAGTCATAGTAATGATGAGAGTAAGGGTAACGGTAATGGTATCAGTGACGGTAATAGTGACGGTGATGGTAATGTGACGATAACGGTCACGGTCACATTGATAATGACGGTAATTGTTACGGTGACAGTAACGGTAACAATGATGGTAACAGTAACAATTACGATAATGGTGATGGTAATACTAAAAGTAATGTTAAATGTAATAGTCACGGTAACGATGAAAAAAATGGTGATGGTAACGGTGACGGTGACGGTGGCGATAAATGTGATGGTGACAGTAATGATGACTGTTACGGTAACGGTCATGGTACAAGTGACGGTAATGGTCACATTGACGGTGACAATAACGGTGATAGTAACGGTCACATTGACGGTGACGGTAATGGTTACGGTGATAGTAACAGTAACAGTAACGATAACGATGACAATAACTAGTAACGATTACGGTAATAGTGATGGTGACGGTGACAATGAGGGTAGAGATAACTATGATGGTCACGGTGATGGTGACGGTAACAATGACAATTATGGTAACGGACACGGTCAACGTAACGGTTAAAATAATGGTAATGGTGACGATAGCAATAAGAGAAACAATAACCGTAACGGTAACAGTGATGGTAACAAAGACGGTAACGATAATGACGACTGTAACGATGACGATAATGGTGACGGAACGATGATGATAATGGTGACCGTGATGGTAACGGTGACGATTACTATGACGGTGACGGTAACTATGACGATGATGGTAATAGGATCAGTAATGGTGACAGTGACGATGGTGGTAACAGTCACTGATTACTACCAAAAAGTGCTATTTTGTAAACCTAATTATAATGGTTTTAAGCACCTTTGAGTAGTAATCATATTCATTTAACCCAATTAATTCATTAAGGTCCTTAGTAATTGGTTTTAACCATTTTGTGGCAAGTTTACATGTTTATATCAGCTTATGAATCAATTCAAGCATGCCAAATGATGGAGGAGCTACTTGGACAAGTTAAATCAATCTTTTAGCTACACCAAAGCAAGCCAACAAAAGGAGAGAAGCAAAGAGAAGCAAAGAGAAGCAAAGGGAAGCAAAGAGGAAAATAGAGGACAGCAGCTGCAGTATTCTTTCTCACTTTTGGAGCACTTCCCGAAGTCCATTTTTTACATACTGTATACCATTTCAAAGCTCAGGAAGTCAAGAATCCAACGCTTCAAACCGTGTACAATTTGAAGCTGAAACGAGGAAGATATGGCCTTCGGAAGACAACTGCTCCAGGTGTGCGAATGGTGTGCGAATGGTGTGCGAAATTCGCACACCCCCTTAGCTGTGCGAATGGTGTGCGAATGGTGTGCGAAACTCGCACACCACTCGCACACCACTCGCACACCCCCTTTAGGTGTGCGAAAATTTTGCACACCCCTTGCGTGGTGCGAATTTTCCCCTGTTTCTGCCGACTCCACACGAGATTTTTTCTTTTGGATATTTTTGTATAAATTTCCATTCTTCTCCTTGCAATCCACCAATCATAAGATTTCTTAGCTAGGAAGGTTGGAAAAACTTCTCTATATATATTCTCTTGCATCCGTTGTAACAAATATGTAATATAGATATAGAAATATATAAAGCTCTTTTTTCTCTCTTCTCCGGTTTTTCCCCATTTCTATTTTCTTAGTAGCCAAACATCCTTGGTGGATGAAATCCCCAAGGATGAGAGGCTAAAACCTTTTAAGTTTCTCAAAGTATGGATGTTATGTGATGGCTTGGATGCAATCCCATGGAAATTTCTCGCACCCGGAAGGTAAGGTAATCGTTTTTCATTCATAGTTCATTAATGCAAAGTTTAGTTTTTATTTCCTTTGGACAACTTCCAACGGCCAATACTTGATAAGCTTTTGGATTTCTATCCATTAGTTATCTCCTACGAGCTATTGGAAGGTGAGGTTTTCAATTCCAAGTTTTGCATTAATCCATTAGAACCAATTTCAATGGCCATTGAAAGGTGAGTTTATCACCCGGAATGACTTTGAGTTGCCAATATTTGGTAAGCTTTTAGCTTTAGACTATTAGTTATCTCTTACGAGCCATTCAAAGGAAGTCTAAGGTGAATAACCATTGATGAAATTCACTACCATCTGTTTTGCCATTTTAAAGGATTAAAACTTGATTTGCTAAATCCATACCGGTTCGGGAAGCAAGCATCACCATAGTTGCAACCCCAACGCGAGGAGCCTATCCTGAGATTTCCAATTTGCATAAGAGCCAAAGCATAGCTATCCTATCTTTGAGAAACTTGTTTTTACACCCTTTCATTTTAGTCTTTAATGTTAGCTTAAATTAGTTTAAATCTTTCTAAAACATTTACATCTTCTTTTAAAGCTAACATCCATAAGAAAATCACCTATTTTCCTAATTTGAATATCACTTGTGTTTGCAAAAACCCTTCCCAGTGAACGATCCTAGAACCACTATGCTATAGTAGCTTGGCTACTTTAGTAATAGTATCTAAGGTATAAATTTTGTTGATACGCCTTTAAAGCTAAGCTACCATGAGTCGAATCAGTCACAATCACGATGACGGTAATGGTCACGGTCACAGTCACGGTAACAATGATGGCAACGGTGATAGTGGCTGTAATGGTCACAGTTACGGTGATGGTAACGGTGATGATGAGGGTGACGGTAACGATGACTATGACGGTGACAGTAACGGTCACGGTCACAGTTACGGTGATGGTAACGGTTACGGTGACGATGATGGTGGCAGTAACGGTCACAGTCACGGTGACGGTAATGGTCACGGTCATAGTAATAGTGACGGTAATGATGACAGTGGTGGTAAAAGTGATGACTGTGGCAATAACGGTCACAGTCACGATGACGGTGATGGTGACGAAAAAGTAAAAGTAATAATAATGATAACGATTATGGTTATAGTTATGGTGACTGTAATGATGACGGTAATAGTGGTAGTAACAGTAACGGTGGCGGTAACGGTCACAGTAACGTTAACGGTGACCATAACGGTAATGGTAAGGATGATGGTGACGGTGACTATAACAATAACAGTGACGGTTATGATAATGGTGATAGTAATGACCATGATCACGGTAACGGTAATGGTAACAGCGACAGTGATAGTAACGGTGATGGTGACGGTAACAATGATGGTAACGATGACGATGACGGTAACGGTGACAGTAACAGTTACGGTGATGGTAATGGTGACGGTAATGGTTACAGTCACGGTTACGATTATGATAACAGTAACATTTACGGTGACGGTCATAGTAATTGAAACGGTAACAATAACGGTAATGGTAATGGTTATAGTAAGGATGACGATAACAATGAAGGAAACGATTACAGTAACGGTGATGGTGACAGTAACGGTGAAGTGACGGTAATGATGATGGTGACAGAAATTGTAATGGTTACGATGACGGAAACGGTAATGGTAACAGTTACAATGATGGTAACGGTGATGGTTACAGTGACAGTAACGGTAACAGTTATGGTGACGGTAAGTGTAATGGTGACGGTCATGGTAATTGTGACAATAATAGTAATGGTAATGGTAATAGTGATGGTAACAGTTAGGATGACAGTAATAGTTACGGTAATGGTTACGGTGACAGTAATGGTAACGGTGATGGTGACAGTGACGGTAATGAAAATGGTCACGATAATTGTAACGATAATGGTAACGGTGTCAGTCATGGTAACGTTGACTGTAACACTAATGGTAACGCTAACGGTGATAGTAACGGTGATGGTAATGGTTATGGCAATGGTAATGGTAACGGTGATGATGACAGTAATGGTAACGGTGACGATGATGGTGAAAGTTGCGATAATGGTCCCGGTACGGTCACGGTCATGGTCATGGTCACGGTCACGGTCATGGTTATGGTAACGGTAATGGTCACGGTCATGGTTACTGATTACTACCAAAAAGTGCTATTTTGTAGACCTAATTATAATGGTTTTAAGCACCTTTGAGTAGTAATCATATTCATTTAACCCAATTAATCCATTAAGGTCCTTAGTAATTGGTTTTAACCATTTTTGTGGCAAGTTTACATGTTTTTATCAGCTTATGAATCAATTCAAGCATGCCAAATGATGGAGGAGCTACTTGGACAAGTTAAAGCAAGGATTTTGGAAGTTTACAGGCTTGAATTTCAAGTGGAAACACGAGCACAAACAAGAACAATGGAGAAGAGGAAAACAGAGTGAAGAAAACAGAGGACAGCAGCTGCAGTCTTCTTTTTCAGTTTTGGAGCACTTCTAGAAGTCCATTTTCTACATGCTATATACCATTTCAATGCTCAGGAAGTCAAGAATCCAATGCTTCAAACCGTGTACGATTTGGAGCTGAAATGAGAAAGATATGGCCTTTGGAAGACAACTGCATCAAAATGGGAACACCATTTCGCAAGGTGAATTTCACCTTGCGAAAATTTCGCAAGGAGATTTTCTTCATGGTGCGAAATTTGGCCATTTCGCACCATGAAGAACCACCTTGCGAAATTTCGCAAGGTGGCTTTTTACCTTGCGAAAATTTCGCAAGGTAACCTTTTACCTTGCCAAATTTCCTCTGTTTCTCCACGCACGCACCACCGACTTCCCAGATATTTTTAGCTTGATATTTTCTCGTGTAAATTCCTTTTGTAACCTTGTATTCAGCCGACATAAGGCTTTATCTTGTAATTTTGCTATATATAGAGGTGCACAACGCCGCCAGAAAAGATATATTTTGAGGAGAGGAAGATTGGGGGATCGATCCTCTGTACATTAACTTAGAAATATATAAAGCTCTGTTTTTCTCTCTTCTCCGGTTCTTCCCCATTTCTATTTTCTTAGTAGCCAAACAGCCTCTGAGGACTTTTCCTCAGAGGATGATTGGCTAAAACTTTTAAGTTTCTCAAAGTATGGATGTTATGTGATGGCTTGGATGTAATCCCATGGAAATTTCTCGCACCTAGAAGGTAAGGTAGTTGTTTTTCATTAATGGTTCATTAATGCAAAGTTTGGTTTTTATTTCCTTTGGACAACTTCCAACGACCAATACTTGATAAGCTTTTGGATTTCTATCCATTAGTTATCTCCTATGAGCTATTGGAAGGTGAGGTTTTCAATTCCAAGTTTTGCATTAATCCGTTAGAACCAATTTCAATGGCCATTGAAAGGTGAGTTTATCACCTGGAATGACTTTGAGTTGCCAATATTTGGTAAGCTTTTGGCTTTAGACCATTAGTTATCTCTTACGAGCCATTCAAAGGAAGTCTAAGGTGAATAACCATTGATGAAATCCACTACCATCTGTTTTGCCATTTTAAAGGATTAAAACTTGATTGGCTAAATCCATACCGGTTCGGGAAGCAAGCATCACCATAGTTGCAACCCCAACTCGAGGAGCCTATCCTGAGATTTCCAATTTGCATAAGAGCCAGAGCATAGCTATCCTATCTTTGAGAAACTTGTTTTTACACCCTTTCATTTTAGTCTTTAATGTTAGCTTAAATTAGTTTAAATCTTTCTAAAACATTTACATCTTCTTTTAAAGCTAACATCCATAAGAAAATCACCTATTTTCCTAATTTGAATATCACTAGTGTTTGCGAAAACCCTTCCCAGTGAACGATCCTAGAACCACTATGCTATAGTAGCTTGGCTATTTTAGTAATAGTATTTAAGGTATAAATTTTGTTGATACGCCTTTAAAGCTAAGCTACCAAGAGTCGCATCAGTTACAGTAACGGTGAAGGTAACAGTGACGGTAACGGTTATGGAAATGATTATGGTAATAGTTGCAATGACGATAATGGTAATAATGACGATAACAGTAACGGTCATGCTAACTATGACGGTAATAGTAACGGAAATGGTAATGATAATGGTCACAGCAACGATGACGATAACGGTGATGGTGACAGTAACAGTGACAATGACAATAACGGTCACGGTTACGGTGATGGTAAAGGTTACGGTGACGATGACACTAAAGATAACGTTAATGGTGACGGTGACGATGGTGGTAACGGTCACAGTCACGGTGACGGTAACAGTCACGATAATTATGATGGTAACGGTGATAGTGGCGGTAACGGTCACAGTCACGGTGACGGTGACAGTAATGGTAATGGTTATGGTGATGATGACACTAAAAATAACAGTAATGGTGATGGTCATAGTAACGGTTACATTAACGATGACAGTAACAATGTCGGTAACGGTGATGGTAACGGTCATGGTCACGGTCACAATCACGGTGATGGTAAGGTGATGGTGACGGTGAGAGTGACGGTCACAATGACGATAATAGTAACAGTGATGCTAATGGTAATGGTGACAGTAATAGTAACGGTAATGGTTATAGTGAGGGTAACGGTAACTGTGTCGGTAACGGTCACGGTAGTGGTTATGGTGACGGTAATAGTAACGGTAATAATAATAGTGACGGTGACCGTAACAGTAATGGTAACGATGATGGTGTGTTTGTAACGGTACCGGTGACGGTCACAATGACGTTAACGGTTATGGTAATGGTAACAATAACGATAACGATGTGGGTAATGACAACGGTGACGGTAATAGTAACGCTGACGTTGACAGTAATAGTGATGGTAATGGTGATAGTAACGGTAGCGGTGATGGTAACGGTAATGGTGACTATGATGGTGACGGTAACGGTAACGGTGACGATCACAATGATGGTAATGGTAACGATGATGGTAACGGTAACGATGATGGTAACGGTGATGGTAATGGGGACGGTGATTGTAAGGGTAACGGTGACTATAAGGGTAACGGTGACAATAATGGTAACTATAACGGTAATGATGACGATAACGGTAAGTAACAATAATAGCTACTATGATGGTAATGATGACGATAATGGTAACAGTAATGATAATGATCACGGTGACGATAACGGTGATAGTGAGAGTAATGGCGATTATAATGATGGTAAAAGTAACGGTAATTGTAACAATAACGGTGACGTTGACGGTGACGGTTACGATGAGTGTAATGGTAACAGTAATAGTGATGGTAACGGTCATGGTAATGGTGACGGTAATGATCACTATATCTGTAACAGTCATAGAATGATGAGAGTAATGGTAACAGTATCAGTGAAGGTAACGGTGGCGGTGACAATGACGATGATGGTAATGAGACGGTAACGGTCACTATCATAGTAACGGTCACATTGATGGTGACGATATTGGTTACGGTAACGATGAAGGTAAAAGTAATGATTACAGTAACGGTGACGGTAATAGTAACAATAATGGTAACGGTCATGCTCACGGTAATTGAAATAGTGACTGTGATGGTGAGGGTGACGATAATTGTGACAGTCACGTGACAGTGACGGTAACGATGACAGTTACGGTAACAGTCACGACCAAAGTAACGATGATGGTAATAGTGACGGTAATGGTAATGGTGATGGTACCGAATACAGTAACAGTCACGATAATGGTAACAGTAATGGTTAAAGTAAGGGTAACGGTGATGGTAATAATAACAAAAACAATAACGGTAACGGTAATGGTAACAGAGACGGTAACTGTAATGGTGATTGTAATGGTGACGGTAATGGTAACGATGACGGTGATTGTAACGGTTATGGTAACAGTTACATTGACGGTGACGTTAACGGTCACGATAACGGTGAAGATAATGGTATCACAGATGCTAACAGTAATGGTAATGGTAACGATAACAATAACAATGACAGTATTGATAATGTTGACGGTAACGGTAATGGTGATGGTAAGGGTAACGGTGACGGTAACGATAACAGTGACGTTGATGGGAATAGTGATGGTAACGGTGACGGTGACGGTAACTTTAATGGTAACAGTAATGGTGACGGAAACTGTAACGGTAATGGTAACAGTCATGGTAATAATGACGATAACAGTATAGAACACGATAACAGTAATGGTAATGGTAACAATAATGATAACAGTGACGGTAACGGTGATGGTGATGTTGACAGTAATAGTGACGTAAGGGTGATAATAACGATAACGGTGACGGTAACAGTAATGGTGACTGTGATAGTGATGGTAACGGTGACAATCACAATGATGGTAATGGTAACGGTCACAGTCACGGTGATGGTATTGGTAACGGTAACGGTGATGGTAACAGTGATGGTAACGGTAATGGGGACAGTCATGGTAATCGTAATGGTGATGATAACGTTACGATTACAATAATGGTAACATTGACGTTAATGGTAATGGTGATGGTGACGGTAATGGTAACAGTGATGGTAATTGTAACGGTGACGGTAACAGTAACGGTAATGGTAATGGTAACGGTAACAGTGACGGTCATTACAACGGTAACAGTGACGGTAATGGTAACGGTCACGGTGATGATGACAGTGACGGTAACAGTGAACGTGACAGTAATGGAAATTACGATCATGGTCACGGTAACGGTAACGATAACAATAATAGTGATGGTGAAGTTGACTTCAATGGTAACGGTGACTGTGACGGTCACAGTAATGGTGAGGGTAACGGTCACTATATCGGTAACAATCATAGTAATGATGAGAGTAACGGTAACGTAGACGGTAATGGTAACGGTGACAAGAATAGTAACGGTTATGGTAGAATCCATGCTAGTACCAAAAAACTATTCGGGCGAGTACCGGAAAAGGGTTCAATGTGGGCGAGTACCGAAAAAGTTTAGAATTCGTTTGAGTACCTGAAAATGGTAGAATACGGGCGAGTACCGGGAAAAGGTAGAATCCGTACAAGTACCAAAAAACTGTCCGGGCAAGTACCGGAAAAGGGTAGAATCCGGGAGAGTACTGAAAAAGGGTAGAATTCGGACGAGTACCGGGAAAAGGTAGAATCCGTACGAGTACCAAAAAAATTTCCAGGCGAGTACCGGAAAAGGGTAGAATCCGGGGGAATACCAAAAATGTTTAGAATTCGTTCTAGTACAGGAAAATGGTAGAATCCGAGCAAGTACCAAGAAAAGGTAGAATCCCTGCGAGTACGAAAAAACTATTTGGGCGAGTACCGGAAAAGGGTAGAATCTGGGCGAGTACCGAAAAAGTTTAGAATTCGTTCGAGTACCAAAAAACTGTCCGGGCGAGTATCGAGAAAAGTTAGAATCCGTGCGAGTACCAAAAAACTGTCCGGGCGAGAACCGGAAAAGTGTAGAATCCGGGCGAGTACCGGAAAAGGGTAGAATCCGGGCGAGTATCGAAAAAAGGTAGAATTCGTGCGAGTACCGGAAAAAGGTAGAATCGGTGTGAGTAGAAAAAAATTGCTTGGGTGAGTACCGGAAAAGGGTAGAATCCGGGCAAGTATCAGAAAAGGGTAGAATCCGGGCGAGTACTTGGAAAAGGTAGAATCCGTGCGAGTATCAAAAAACTGTTCGGGGCGAGTACTGGAAAAGGGTTGAATCCGGGCGAGTACCGAAAAAGTTTAGAATTAGTTCGCGTACTTGAAAATTATAGAATACAGGTGAGTACCGGGAAAATGTAGAATCCGTGCGAGTACCAAAAAACTGTACGAGCGAGTACTAGAAAATGGTAGAATTCAGGCGAGTACCAGGAAGAGGTACAATCCTGCGAGTACCGAAAAACTGTACAGGGCGAGTACCGAAAATGGGTAGAATCCAGGTGAGTACCGGAAAATGGCAGAATCCGGGCGATTACCGGGAAATTTTAGAATCCGAGCGAGTACCAAATATGGTAGAATCTGGGCAAGTACCAGGAAAAGGTAGAATCTGTGCGAGTACCAAAAAACCGTTCGGGTGAGTATCGGAAAAGGGTTGAATGCAGGCCAGTACCGAAAAAGTTTAGAATTCGTTCGAGTGCCTGAGAATGGTAGAATACGGGAGAGTACCGAAAAATGGTAGAATCCGGAGGAATACCGAAAATGTTCAGAATTCGTTCTAGGACAAGAAAATGGTAGAATCCGAGCAAGTACCAGGAAAAGGTAGAATCTGTGCGAGTACCAAAAACCTGTTCGGGTGAGTACCGGAAAAGGTTTAAATGCGGGCGAGTACCGAAAAAGTTTAGAATTCGTTCGAGTACCTGAAAATGGTAGAATATGGGCCAATACCGGGAAAAGGTAGAATCTGTACAAGTACCATAAAACTGTCCGAGCGAGTATCGGAAAAGGGTAGTATCCGGGCGAGTACCGAAAAAGAGTAGAATCCGGGCGAGTACCGAAAAAAGGTAGAATCCGTGCGAGTACCGAAAAACTGTTCGGGCGAGTACCGAAAAATGGTAGAATCCGAGCGAGTACCGGAAAAAGGTAGAATCCATGCGAGTACTGGAAAAAGGTAGAATCGGTGCGAGTACAAAAAAACTGTTCGGGCGAGTACCGGAAAAGGGTAGAATCTAGGCGAGTATCGGAAAAGGGTAGAATCCGGGGGAATACCGAAAATGTTTAGAATTCATTCTAGTACAGGAAAATGGTAGAATCCGGGCAAGTACCAGGAAAAGGTAGAATCCAAGCAAGTACCAAGAAAAGGTAGAATCCGTACGAGTACCAAAAAACTGTTCGGGTGAGTACCGAAAAAGGGTAGAATCTAGGCGAGTACCGGAAAAGGATAGAATCCGGGCGAGTACAGGAAAATGGTAGAATCCGAGCGAGTACCGGAAAATGGTAGAATCCGAGCGAGTTCCGAGAAAAGGTAGAATCCGTACGAGTACCAAAAAACTGTCAGGGCGAGTACTTGAAAATGGTAGAATCCGGGCGAGTGCCGAAAAAGTGTAGAATTCGTTCGAGTACCTAAATATGGTAGAATCCGGGCGAGTACCGGGAAAATTTAGAATCCCTACGAGTAGTGAAAAACTGTTCGGACGAGTACCGGAAAAGGGCAGGATTTGGGCGACTACCGAATAGTGTAGGACTCGTTCAAGAACCTGAAAATGGTAGAATACGGGCGAGTATCGGGAAAAGGTAGAATCTGTGCCAGTACCAAAAAACTGTCCGAGCGAGTATCGAAAAAGGGTAAAATCTGGGCGAGTACAGGAAAAGGATAGAATCCGGGTGAGTACCGAAAAATGGTAGAATCCGGGTGAGTACCGAAAAATGGTAGAATCCAGGAAAGTACCGGGAAAAGGTAGAATCCGTGCGAGTACCGAAAAACTGTCCGGATGAGTACTAGAAAAGGGTAGAATCCGGGGGAATACGAAAAAAGTTTAGAATTCGTTCGAGTGCCTGAAAATGGTAGAATCCTTGCCAGTACCGGGAAGAGGTACAATCCATGCGAGTACAGAAAAACTATCCGGGCGAGTATTGGAAAAGGATAAAATCTGAGCGAGTACCAGAAAATGGTAGAATCCGGGCGAGTACCGCAAAACTGTAGAATTCGTTCGAGTACCTGAAAATGGTAGAATTTGTGCGAGTACCGGGAAAAGGTAGAATCCGGGCGAGTACCGAAATATATTAGAATCCGGGCAAGTAGCGAAAAATGGTAGAATCCGGGCGAGTATTGGGAAAAGGTAGCATCCGTGCGAGTACCAAAAAACTGTCCGGGTGAGTACCGGAAAATGGTAGAATCCGGGCGGGTACCGAAAAACTGTAGAATTCGTTCGATTACCTGAAAATGGTAGAATCTGGGCGAGTACCGGGAAAAGGTAGAATCCGTGAGAGTACATAAAACTATCTAGGCGAGTACCGAAAAAGTGTAGAATTCATTCGAGTCCTGAAAATGGTAGAATCCGGGCGAGTATCGGAAAAAGATAGAATCCGTACAAGTACCGAAAAACTGTCCGGGCAAGTACCGAAAAAGGGTAGAATCCAGGCAAATATCAAAAAAGTTTAGAATTCGTTCGAGTACAGGAAAATGGTAGAATCCGGACGAGTACCAAGAAAAGATAGAATTCGTGCGAGTACCGAAAAAGGGTAAAATACGGGCGAGTACCGGAAAATGGTAGAATCCGGGCGAGTACCGAAAAATGGTAGAATCCAGGCAAGTACCGGGAAAAGGTAGAATCCGCGCGAGTACCGAAAAACTGTCCGGGCGAGTACTGGAAAAAGGTAGAATCCGGGGGAATACGAAAAAAGTTTAGAATTCGTTCAAGTGCCTGAAAATGGTAGAATCTGTGCCAGTACCGGGAAGAGGTACAATCCGTGCGAGTACAGAAAAACTGTCCGGGCGAGTATTGGAAAAGGATAGAATCCGGGCGAGTACCTTAAAATTGTAGAATTGGTTCGAGTACCTGAAAATGGTAGAATATATGCGAGTACCGGGAAAAGGTAGAATACGGGTGAGTACCGAAATATATTAGAATCCGGGCAAGTACCGAAAAATGGTAGAATCCGGGCGAGTATTGGGAAAAGGTAGCATCCGTGCGAGTACCGAAAAACTGTCCGGGCGAGTACCGAAAAAGGGTAGAATTCGGGCGGGTATGGAAAAACTATAGAATTCGTTAAAGTACCTGAAAATGGTAGAATCCGGGCGAGTACCGGGAAAAGGTAGAATCCGTACAAGTACCGAAAAACTGTCCGGGCGAGTACCAAAAAAAGGTAGAATTTGGGCGAATACCAAAAAAGTTTAGAATTCGTTCGAGTACAGGAAAATGGTAGAATCCTGACGAGTACCAAGAAAAGATAGAATCGGTGCGAGTACCGAAAAATGGTAAAATCCAGGCGAGTACCGGAAAATGGTAGAATCCGGGCGAGTACTGAAATATGGTAGAATCCGAGCGAGTACCGAAAAAGGGTAGAATCCAAGCGAGTATCGAAAAAGAGTAGAATTCGGGCGAGTAGCGGGAAAATGGTAGAATCCGGGCGAGTACCAAAAAATTGTCCGGGCGAGTACTGAAAAAGGGTAGAATCCGGAGGAATACTGAAAATGTTTAGAATTCGTTCTAGTACAAGAAAATGGTAGAATCCGAGCAAGTACCAGGAAAAGGTAGAATATGTGCGAGTACCAAAAAACTGTTCGGGCGAGTACCAGAAAAGGGTTGAATGCGGGCGAGTACTGAAAAAGTTTAGAATTCGTTCGAGTACCTAAGAATGGTAGAATACGGGCGAGTATTGGGAAAAGGTAGAATTCGTACAAGTACCAGAAAACTGTCCGGGCGAGTATCGAAAAAGGGTAGAATCTGGGCGAGTACCAGGAAAAGGTAGCATCCGAGCGAGTACCGAAAAATTGTCCGGGCGAGTACCGGAAAAGGGTAGAATCCGAGTGAGTACCAGGAAAGTGTAGAATACGTTCGAGTAGCTAAAAATGGTAGATTCCGGGAGAGTACCGAAAAATGGTACAATCCAGGTGAGTACCTGAATATGGTAGAACCCGGGAAAGTACCGGAAAATGGTAGAATCCGGGCGAGTATCGGGAAAAGGTAGAATCCGTGCGAGTACCGGGAAAAGGTAGAATCCGTACGAGCACCAAAAGCTAGCATCCGAGCGAGTACCGAAAAAGGGTAGAATCCAGGGGAATACCGAAAAAGTTTAGAATTCATTCGAGTATAGGAAAATGGTAGAATCCGGGCGAGTACCGGGAAAAGGTAGAATCCATGCGAGTACTAAAAAACTATCCGGCCAGTACCAGAAAAGGGTAGAATATGGGGGAATATCGAAAAGGTTTAGAATTCATTCGAGTACCAGAAAATGGTAGAATCTGTGTGAGTACCAAAAAATGGTAGAATCCGGGCGAGTACCGGAAAATGGTAGAATCCGGGCGAGTACCGGGAAAAGGGTAGAATCCAGGGGAATACCGAAAAAGTGTAGAATTTGTTTGAGTACCTGAAAATGGTAGAATCCGGGTGAGTACTGGGAAAAGGTAGAAATCGTGCGAGTACCAAAAAATTGTCCGGGCGAGTACCGGGAAAAGCTAGAATCCGTACGAGTACCAAAAAACTATTCGGGCGAGTACCGAAAAAGGGTAGAATCTAGGCGAGTACCGAAAAGTGTAGAATTCGTTCGAGTACTTGAATATAGTAGAATCCGGGCGAGTAATGGTAAAATTAATGGTAACGATGATGATAATAATAACAGAAACAATAACGGTAATGGTAATGGTTAAAGTAATGGCAACGGTGACGGTGATGGTAACGGTTATGGTCACGATAATGGTTAAGATAATGGTATCGCGAATGATAACGGTAATGATAACGATAACGATGACGGTAATGATAATGGTGATGGTAATATTATTGGTGATTATGATGTGACTGTGACTGTGATAGTGACGGTAACGGTAATAGTAACGGTAATGGTGACAGTAACGGTGACGGTATTGATAACGTTGACGCTAATGGTAACGGTGATGGTAAGGGTAACGGTGACGATAATAGTATCGAAGATAATAACAGTAATGGTAATTGTAACGATAACGATAACGATAACGATAACGATAACGATGAAGGTAACAGTAATGGTAATGGTGATAATAACGGTAATGGTGACTGTGATGGTGATGGTAACGGTGACGATCACAATGACAGTAATGGTAATGATGACGGTAACGGTGACGGTAACGGTAATGGTGACGGTGATGGTGATGGTAAAGGTGACAATCACAATGACGATAACAGTAACGGTAATGGTAATGGTCACGGTAACGGTGATGGTAACGGTAATGGTGACAATAATGTTCACGATTACAATAACGGTAACGGTGATGGTAATGGTAACGGTAACCATAACAATAACAGTAACGGTAATGGTAAGAGTGACAGTTACTGCAACGGTAATGGTGACAGTAATGGTAACGATCACGGTGATGATAACGGTGATGGTGACGGTAACGGCGACGGTGACGGTAACGGTAACGGTAACAGTGACGGTAACGGTAACGGTAACAGTGACGGTAATGGTGAACATGACAATAATGGCAATTACGGTGATGGTAATGGTAACGATAACAATAACGGTGACGGTGATTGTGACGATGATTGTAACAGTAACAGTGACTATGACGGTCATGGTAATGGTGATGGTAATTGTATCGGTAACAGTCATAGTAATGATGAGAGTAAAGGTAACGGTGACGATAACGGTAAAATTAACGATGAGTACGGTTATGGTAACAATTATAGTGACGGTGACGATAACGGTCATAGTAACGGTGACGATAATAGTATCAAAGACCGTAACAGTAATGGTAATGGTAACGATAACGATAACGGGGTAGGCAATGATAATGGTGATGGTAATGGTAACGGTGAGGGTAACGGAAACTGTAATGGTGACGGTAATGGTAACGATATCGATGATTGTAACGGTGATGGTAACGGTAATGGTAACGTTGATCGTAACGGTAACGAGGACGGTCACGGTAATGGTGATGATAACGATTGATTACGATAACGATAATGGTGTCGATGATGGTAACGATGACGGTAACCGTAATGGTAATGGTAATGGTGATGATAACGGTAACGGTAATAGTAATGGTTACTACGACGGTAACGGTGACGGCATTGGTAACAATAAAGGTAACAATCACGGTGACGATAACGGTGACGGTGATGGTGACAATAACGGCCGCAGTGACTAACGGTGACAATGACAGTAATGGCGATTAGGGTGATGTTCACGGTAATTGTAACGATAACAATAACGGTGACGGTGATGATGACTGTAACAATGACGGTCACGATAATGGTAACGGTAATGGTCACTGTATCGGTAACAGTCATAGTAATGATGAGAGTAGCGGTAATAGTGACGATAATAGTAACTGTTATGGTAACAATTACGGTGACGGTGATTGAAACGATGATGATAAAGGTGACGGTGATGGTGACGATAACTATGATGGTCACGATGACGGTGACGGTAATGATGACGGTTATGGTAACGGTCACGATCAAGGTCACGATGACGATAACGGTTAGAGTAACGATAACGGTGACAATAATGGTAACGGTGATGGTGATGCTAACCGTTATGGTAACAGTTACAGTGATGGTAATAGTCACGATAACTGTATTGCGAACGGTAACGGTAATGATAATGGTAATGATAATGACAACAGTGATGGTATTGATAATAGTGATGGTAACGGTGACGTTGACGGTAATAGTGACAGTAACAGTGATAGTAATGGTAACGGTGACGGTAATAGTATTGGTGACTATGATGGTGACAGTGACGGTGACGGTAACAATAACGGTAATGGTGATAATAACAGTCACGATTACGGTAACGGTAACAATAATAGTGACAGTAATGAAAATAGTGACGATAACGGTGATGTTGACGATAACAGTAAGGGTGACGATAATTGTCATGATGACGGTAACGGTAACAGTCACTATCACAGTAACGGTAATGATGATGGTAAATGTTGACGACAATGGTGACTATGATGGTAATGTTGACGATTACGGAGACAGTAACGGTAACGATCATGGTAACAGTGACGGTAACAGTAACAGTTACGATAATGCTAATGATAATAGTGACGGAAATGATCACGGTCACTGTAACGATGACAGTAATAGTAATAGTGACAATTACGGCAATGGTGATGGTAACGGTTACGATCATGATAATCGTCACAGTAACAGTGACAGTAATGATGACGGTAATTGTAATGGTAACGGTTACGATAATGGTAACTGTAACGATGACGGTAAAAATAACGGTAAGGGTAAAGGTAACGGTAATAGTGATTGTAATAGTAACGATAATGGTAACGATGATAGTAATGGAAAGGGTAATAGTGACGGTATTGGATACGATAACAGTTACGGTGACGACAATGGTAATGGTGACTGTGACAATAATGGTAACAGTAATGGTGATATTCAGGTGACAGTTACGGTAACTATAACTGTTATTGTAAAGGTGACAGTAATGGTAACTATCACGGTAACAATCACTTTAATGGTTATGGTTACGGTAACTATAATTGTAATGATGATGGTGACAATAATGGTAATTGTAACGGTGACGGTGTCGGTAACAATCATTGTAACGGTGATGATAACAGCATCGAAGGCGGTAACAGTAGTGGTAATGGTAATGATAACGATAACGGTGTTGGTAATGATAACGATGACAATAACGCTAACAGTGACGTTGATAGTAATAGTTAAGGTAACGGTGGCAGTAACGGTAACGGTGCCGGTAATGGTGACTGTGATGGTGACGATAATGGTAACGGTGACGGTCACAGTGATGGTAACGGTAATGGTAACAGTGACGGTGACGATAACGATAACAGTTAAGGTAATGGCAACGGTGACGGTAATTGTAACGATGACGGCAACAACAATGGTGACAATTACAATAATAGTAACGGTGATGATAATAGTAACGGTAACAGTGACGGTTACTGCGACGGTAACGGTGATGGTAATGGTCACAATGATGATAACGGTGACAATGACAGTAATGGTGATGGTAACAATAATGGTAACAGTGACGTTGAAAGTAATAGCGATGGTAACGGTGATCGTAATAGTATTGGTGATGGTAACGCTAAGGGTGACGGTAATGGTAATGGCGACTGTGATGGTGACTGTTATGGTGATGGAACGGTGACAGTCACGATGACGGTCACGGTAACAGTGACGATAACGGTAATGGTAACAGTGATGGTAACGGTAATGAAGACACTCAAGGTAACGGTAATTTTAATGGTAACGGTGATGATAATGGTAACAGTAACAGTGACGGTTACAACGACGGTAACGGTAACAGCGATAGTGATTATAACGGTGACGATGACAGTGACGGTTATGGTAACGACGATAGTGATGGTAATGATAATAGTGATGGTAACGGTAAACGTAACAGTAATGGCAATTATGGTGATGGTCACGGTAACGGTAACGATAACAATGACGGTGATGGTGATGGTGATGGTGACGATGACTGTAACAATAACGGTGACTGTGACAGTAACGGTGACAGTGACAGTAATGATGACGGTCACTGTATCGGTAATAGTCATAGTAATCATGAGAGTAACGGTAACAATGACGATGACAGTAACAGTAATAGTGACTGTAACGGTAACGGTAATGGTGACTGTGATGGTGATAGTAGTGGTAATAGTGACAGTAACGATAACAGTGACGGTCACAGTGACAGAAACGGTGACAGTAACGGTAATAGTAATGATAACGGTGACGATAACGGTGACGGGGACGGTCACAGTAACGGTAATGGTGATGATAACGTGTGATTACTGTAAAGGTAACGGTGAAGGTAATGGTAACGGTGATGACAATCGTAATGGGGATAGTAATGGTAATGGTGACGATAACTGTAATGGTAACAGTGACGGTTATTACGACGGTAATGGTAACAGTAATGGTAACGGTCATGTTAACAATAACAACCATGGTGATAGTGATAGTAATGGTGATTACGATGATGGTCACGGTACCGGTAATGGTAACAATAATGGTGACGATGACGGTGACAGTAATAGTGACGATCATGGTAATGGTGACGGTAACGGTCACTGTATCGGTAATAGTCATAGTAATGGCAAGAGTAACAGTAACAGTAACGGTATCAGTGACAATAATGGTGATGGTGACGATGACAATAACGATCACTATATCGATAATAGTCATAGTAATGACGAGAGTAACAGTAACGGTAATGGTATCAGTGACGGTGACGATAACGGTAACGGTCACGGTCACAGCAACGGTCACATTGCCGGTGACGATCATAGTGATGATGATGGTGACGATGACAGTTACGGTAACAGTCACGGTCAAGGTAACGATGATAATAACATTGATGGTAGCGGCAATGGTAATGGTAATGGTAACCGTTACGGTAACGATCACGACAACGGTAGCGGTGACGGTAACAATAATAGAAACAATAACGGTGATGCTAAAAGAGATAGTAATGGTAACAGTGATGGTAATGGTAACGCTGGCGGTGACGGTAACGGTCATGAAAAAGGTGAAGATAAAAGGATTGCGGACTGTAACGGTAATGGTAACGGTAACGATAACAGTAATGGTGACAGTATTGATAATAGTAACGATAACAGTGACGGTAACGGTAACGGTCATGGTAACGGTGATGTTGACGATAATGGTGATAATAATGGTAACAATGATGATAACGGTAAGGGTGACGATAATTGTCATGATGACGGTAACGGTAACGGTGATGGTAACAATGACAGTAATGGTTACAGTTATGGTTACGAAAACGGTTACGGTTGTAATTACAGTATCGGTTACAATGATGGTAACGGTTAGGGTGACGGTGACAGTGACTGTAACAGTGACAGTAATGGTTATAATAATGGTAACGGTTACGGTAGCAATGACGGTAACGGTTACAATAACGATTATGATAACGGTAATGGTTACTGTAACGGTAGTGGTGTTAGTAACAATATTGGTAATAGTAACAAGGATGGTGACAGTAACGGTGATAGTAACGGTTACGATTACAGTAACGGTGACGGTGACAATAATGGTAACGATAACGGTCAGGATAAGTGCGACAGTAATAGTAATGACAATGGTAATGGTAATGGTAACGGTGACGGTAATGGTAACGATAATTGTGACGGTAATAGTAATAATGGTAATGGTAACGGTGAAAGTAATAGCCACTATATAACGCTAACGGTAACAGTGACAATGACGGTAATGGTAATGATAACGGTAACGGTAACGGTAACGGTAACGATGACGGTAATTATGACGGTAACAGTGACGGTGACAGTAACAATGAAAGTAACGACCATTATCACGATTATGGTAACGCTAACGGTAACGGTGACAGTGACTGTAACGGTTATGGTGACGATAATGGTAACAGTGACGGTGACAATAATGGTAACGGCAACAGTGACAATGATAGTGACAGTGGAAGTAACATTCACGGTTACGATGATAGTAATGGTGACGGTAGCGGTAACGGTAACTTTTACGATAACGATTATGGTAACGGTTACAGTGACGGTAACAGTAAAAGTAACCATAACGGTAATAGTGACAGTGACAGTAATGATAACGGTAACAATCACTGTAACTGTGACGGTAATGGTAACGACAATGGTAACAGTAACGATGACGGTAACAGTGATGAAAATGATGATAGAAACGATGATGGTAATGTTGATAATGATGATAACGGTGACGGTGATGTAATAGTGATGGTGACGGTAACGGTGACAATGACTGTAACGGTTATGGTAATGGTAACGGTAACGGTAACGGTGACGATGACAGTGGCAGGTCACAATCACGCTGACAGTAACAGTCACGGTCTAGAGATGGTAACAGTGATGGTTACGGTAACAATAACGATAACGGTAATGGTAATGGTATCGATGATAGTAACAGTAACGGAACCAATAATGGTGATGGTAAAAGTAACGATAACAATAACTGTAACGATGATGGTAATGGTGACGGTAAAGTAGAAAATGACAATAACGATAATGGTTATGATAATGATTAGGGTGACGGTAACAGTAGTTGTAACAATAATGGTGATGGTGATTGTGATGGTGATGGTGACGGTGACGATGATGGTGACGGTATCGGTAATGGTAACGATAACGGTGACGATAACCGCAACGATAATGATAACGGTGACGATAATGGTGACGGTAACAGTAACACTGACGATAACTACAGCAGTGACGGTAATAGTGACGTTGACGGTGACAGTAACGGTAACAGTGACGGTAACAATGAAGATAATGGTGACGATGACAGTAACAGTAACAAGAATGGTGACGGTAAAGGTGACGGTTACGGTAATGGTGATGGTAATGGTCACAATAACGGTGACGGTAATGGTAATGGTAACAGTAACAGTAACGAAAATGGTGACGATAACAATAATGGAAATGGTAAAGGTAAGGTAACAATGATGGTAACAGTAACGGTAACGGTGATGCTGACGATGATTTTAATGATTATAATAACGGTAATGGTTACGGTAACTATAACGGTAATGGTAACAGTAACGGTGTCGGTAATGGTGACAGTAATAGTATCGGTAATGGTGATGATAACGGTAATAGTAACGGTGACGACAACAGGGATGGTGACGTTAACGGTGATGGAAATGGTGACAATAACGGTTACGATAAATGTAACGGTTACGATAACGATAACGGTAACGATTACGATAACGATAACGGTAACAATTACGATAACGGTAACGATAATGGTAACAGTAACGATGACGGTAATGGTGAAGGTGACGGTCACGATAACGGTGATGGTAATGGTGACAGTAACATTGACAATAATGGTGATAGTAATGGTTATGATAACGGTAACAATAACCGTAACGGTGACGATAACGGTAACAGTAATGGTGACGATAATAGTAATGGTGATGGTAACAATGAAAGTAATGGTTACGATAATGGTAACGGAAATGGTAATGGTAACGGTAGGAGTGACAGTAATGGTGATTATAACAGTATCGGTAACTGTAACGGTGACGATAACGGTAACGGTGATAGTAATGGTGATAGTAATGGTTATGGTAACAGATACGATTATGGTAAACGGTAATAATAACAGTAACCAAAATGGTAATGATGACGAAAACAGAAATGGTAACGGTGATGGAAATAGAAACGGTAATGGTGACGGAAACGATGGCGGTAACGATGATGGTCACGGTAATGGTGCCGGTAATGGCAACGGTCAAGGTGAAGGTAATGGTGATGCTAATCGTAACTATCACGATAACGGTCACTTTAACGGTTATAATTACGGTAACGACAATCGTAACGGTGATGGAGACAATAATGGTAATTGTAACAGTGACGGTGATGGTGACAGTGACGGTAAGGGTGACGGTCACTGTAACGGTAACAGTAATGATAACGGTAACAGTAATGATAACGGTAACGGTCACGATAACAGTAAGGATAACTATCACGATAATGGTGACAGTAGTAGTAATGGTGACGGTAACAGTTACGGTGATAGTTACGGTAACGGTAATAGTGATGGTAACAATGACGGTGACGGTAATGGTTACGATGATGGTAACGGTAACGGTAATGGTAACGGTGACAGTGACAATGACAATGACAGTAATGTTGACGATGACGACGACGATGACGGTGACGGTGATGATGCTGATGACGATAACGGTAAAAGTAACAGTGACGATTATGATACTGGTGATGTTAACGGTCACGGTCACTATAATGGTCATAGTAACGGTGATGGTAAAGGTGACAATAATGGTTACGATGATGGTAACGATAACGATAATAGTAATGATAACGGTAATGGTAACAACAACAGTGACAATAATAGTAACGGTAACGATAATCATAACAATGACAATAATGGTAATCGTAATAGTGACAGTAACAGTAATGGTAATGGTAACAATAATAGTAATAGTAACGGTAACGGTAACCGTAATAGTGATTGTAATAGTAACGGTAACGGTAACCATGACGGTAACAATAATGATAATGGTAGCCGTAACGATAATTGTCACGTAACGGTGACGGTAGTAGTAATGGTAATGGTAACAGTTACGATGACAGTAATGGTGATGGTAACAATGACGGTGATGGTAATGGTTACAATGATGGTAACGGTAACGATAATGGTGACAGTGACAGTGACGGTCATGGTAGCGATCATAGTAACAGTGATGGTAAAGGTGACGATAATGGTTGCGGTGACAGTAATGATAATGGTAATAGTAACGGTAACGGTGACAATAACAGTAAAGGTAACGGTAGCCCTAACAGTGACAGTAATGGTAACCGTAACAGTGACAGTAATAGTAACAGTAACCATGACAGTAATAGAAACGGTAACAGTGATAGTAATGAAAATAATAACGGTGACGATAATGGTGATGGTAATGGTGACAGTAACGCTGATGGTAATGGTGATGAAAATGGTGACGGTAACAGTGACAATGACAGTAACTGTAACAGTGAAGCTAATAGTGATAGTAACGGTGATGGTAACAATTACGGTGACGGTGACGGTAACGGTAATGGTAATGGTCACGGTAATGGTGACGATAACAGTAATAGTAATGGTAACTGTAACAGTGACGATGACGATGATGGTAAAAATGACGGTAATGGTGATGGTAACGGTTACTGTAATGGGAATGATTACGGTGACGGTAACAGTAATGGTGACAGTGACAATAATGATAACAGTTAGGATAATTATGACCGTAACAATAACGGTAATGATAATGGTAACGGTGATGGTGACGGTAATGGTGACAATGATGGTAATGGTGATGGTAACGGTTACGGTAATGGTTTTGGTGACGGTAACGGTAATGGTGACGGTGATAGTAACGGTAGCGGTAATGGTAAGGGTAACGGTAACGGTGACAGTAACTTTGACAATAATGGTAATGGTGACGGTAACAATTACGATAACGATTGGTAACAGTTACAGTGACTGTAATGGTAACGGTAACGATAACAGTGACAATGGCAGTAACGATAACTGTAATGGTAATAATAACTATGATAGTAACAGTAATGGTAATGGTAACAGTAACGATGACGGTAACGGTGACAATGATGGTGACGGTGACAGTAACGGTTACAGTCACGATGATGGTAACAGTTACGATGATGGTAATGGTTACGGTGATGGTGACGGTAATAGTTACGATGACGGTGACGGTAACGATTACTATGATGGTAACAATAATGGTTATGGTGACGACAACGGTGACGATGACACTAATGATAATAGTCACAGTCATGGTAATGATGACGGTTACGGTTACTCTTATGGTAACAGTAACGGTAATGATGATTGTATCAATGATAGTAACAACAACGGAAATAGTAACGTTAACGATAATTGTGATGGTAAAAGTAACGGTAACGTTGAAAGTGACGATAACGGTGTTGGTAATGGTAACTGTTACGGTAATTGTTAGGGTGACTGAAATATTAACTATAACAATAACAGTGATGGTGACCATAATAGTAAAGGCAAGGGTGATGGTGATGGTGACGGTGATGGTAACCATAACGGTAATGATAACGGTGATGATAACGGTGACAGTAACGGTAATGGTCACGATTATGGTGATAGTAATAGTAATAGTGACAATAACGGTAACGATAATGGTAATGGTGATGGTGACGTTAACAATAACGTAATTGTGATGATAGCGATGACAATTATGATTATTGTAATAGTTATGGTAATAGTGACGGTAACGGTGACGGTTATGGTAATGGTGATGGTAATAGTCAGGATCACGATAACAGTCAGAATAACGGTGATGGTAATGGTTACGGTGACGGTAATGGTAACGATAACGGAGATGGTGACGGTAATGGAAATGGTGACGGTAACAATATTGGTAATAGTAAAAGTGACGGTAATAGTAATGCTATTGGTAACGGTCATGGTAAAGGTGACAATAACAATAACGATAATTGTAATGGTAACGGAGACGACAACAATGGCGGAAATGGTGACGATGACGGTAATGGTTATGGTGACGGTAACGGTAATGATGACTGTGACAATAATAATAACGGTGGTAGTGACAGTGGTGGTAATAGTGACTATAGCGCTAAAGGTGACGGTAGCGGTTACGGTGACGGTAACGGTAACAATAAGGTTAATGGTGACGGTGATAGTGATGGTGACTGTAATGCTAACGGTAAGGGTGACAGTGATGGTAACGGTAATGGTAACGATATAGTGGATGGTAACGGTAACGGTAATGGTAACAGTACCGGTAATGGTAACAGTAACACTAATGATGAAGGTAATGGCAGTAGTGACAGTAATAGTAACGGTGACGATAATGGTGACAGTAATGGTAATAGTGACGATAATGGTGACAGTAATAGTAACAGTGACGATAATGGTGACAGTAACGGTAACGGTAAGGGTGATGGTGATGGTAACGGTAATGGTAACGGTGATGGTAATGGTAATGATTACTACTCAAAAAGTGCTATTTGATAGCTTGTAATTAATCCTTTTAAACACTTTTGAGTAGTAGTTATTGCCTTTTAACCCAATTAACATGTTAAGGACCCTTGCAATAAATTCTAATCAAATTGTGTTAAGTTTTGGTGTTTTGGTAGCTTTTTGATCACCAAAGCAATATGAGATTGAGGAGAGTTATTTGGAATCCATGGCAAAGCAATGGAAAGCTCAGAGGCATGAAGAACCAAAGCTTTGAAGTCCTTTGCCATAAGCAAATCCGGAATGCAAGGAGGGGAAGCAAAGAGAAATCTGCCATGAAGCATTCTTGATGACAGTCATATCAGCCACTTTTGGAGCACTTCCTGAAGTCCAATTTATGCATGCTATATGTCATTTTAAAGCTTAGGAAGTCAAAAATCCAATGCTTCGAGCGGTGCGCAGTTCGGAGTTGAAACGAAGGAGTTACAACCATTGGAAGCCGATCACTCCAAGCTGAAGGAAGAATTTTGCATAGCGTTGCGAAATCATCCTTTTGTTGCGAAATGATTTCGCAGCCTTTTTGCACAGTGCTGTGGATTTCCCCCTGAAGTTTCATGACACGTTGGAAGTCGAACACCACAAGCTTAAAGACCACTTCGCAGCGGTGCGAAATCAGCTTTTTGCTGCGAAGTGATTTCACAGCCCTTTTTATGCGTTTACGAAATCTCGCAGACCTCGTTTTCACCTGCGAAATGGTCCTTAGTGCTTCCCGATATTTGTAACCGACACCGTGAGATATTTTTCATTAGATTTTTGTTGTTTAAATACCAAAACTCTCCTTGTAACCCACCAATTATAGGATTCCTTAGCTTTTAAGTTAGGAAAAAGGCTAAATATCCATGTAATAACTATTATTGTAATATTCATATAAATAGAGCCCGGAGAGCCTATTCTCAGGGTGACGAACCTTTTGTAAAAGTTTGAAAGAAAGTAAAATACAGAGCTTGAGCTCTACCTTACCTTCTCACTTTGATTGTATTTTTCATTTACTAAGTTATGCACTCTCTGAGAAAGTTTCCCCAGAGAATGAGTAACTAAACCTTTAGTTCCTTGGAGTTAAGGTTGCCGGGAAAGGTTCCAAGTACAAGAATTAGTAGCTTTGTGGTTTCAGCTATGAATGAAGAGAAAGTGTGTCCCGTGAATGGTTTTTATATTTTTAGTTAACTTAAAACGCCTTGGAGTCACCTAGGCCAACACTTGGTAAGGCAAGTGATCTCTATCCATGGAGATGCACTAGTTTACCCCTTGCGAGCCTCTGGGAGGTGACTTAAAGGTAGGATTTTCTAGAATTGCCAACACTTGGTAAGCTTTTGGACTCTAAGGAGACATCCATTAGCTATCTCTTGCGAGCTTGAGAAAGGAAGTCCAAGGTTAAAGATCACCTTGAATGGTAAAGACTAAGTGAGAGGCTCGAACCATTGCAAGTTGCATCAGTGAGAGAGAATTAGAGCTGAAATCCAATTAAGAGATGCATTTGTACAGCACTGGTTAGAGAATTGACTTTATGTTAATTCTCTAATGCGAGGAAATGAACCAACTGACCGGAGCTATGTTTTTGCATGAGGAACCTCCCCTGTGAACCTAAATCTCCAAGGAATGTTTTTCTTCATAAGTAATTTCCAGTACTTGCTGTGCCGTTAGTCTAAATCTAAACTTTTTTCAACCAAAGTTTGTGTTTTGTTTCTTAAGCTAACCTTGAAATGAAACAACACCAATTCACTTTGAATTGGTATCATTTTCAATTTGAAAACCCTTCCCAGTGAACGATCCTAGAGCCACTATGCTATAGTAGCTTTTTCTTTGCTACCCTAAATCATGGTGTAATAGGTTATAAATTTTGTTGATTACTCCCTCCATCAAGGAGCACCAGCTGGACATGAATCAGTTGAGACACCAATTGGGCATGAATCAAAATGGAGCCGCTGCCGGGGAAGGTGTCAAGTTTATAGTAATACTATTTCAGAGTACTTGTGATTTTCATCACAAATTTGGTAACGTTTCTTTCGCTTTATTAATTCTCATTTTTTTTTTCCTTTCTACTTATTCATAATCTAAATTTAGCTTTTAAATTCAGCTTAGTTTTATTTTGTTTTTGTAGCTCTATTTTCTTTTTGTTGTCCTTTATTTTCATTTTAGTTACAGATAGATACTAGTTGTGTATGCCAAAGTGGATACATGGCAGTGGAGGAAGGCTTGTTAAACGTGATACACCTCATAATAAGGAATTGGAATTGAGCTTGAATATCATGGAAACTACACCTGAAGATCAGCATAGTCACCAAGGTCGTCAAGACAATCTCAATGAATTTAGATCAATGAGGGACCGCATGCATCCACCTCGTATGAGTGCACCGTCATGTATAGTGCCTCCTACAGAGCAACTAGTGATCAGACCGTATATTGTTCCACTTCTACCAACTTTCCATGGGATGGAAAGTGAGAATCCCTACGCACATATCAAGGAATTTGAAGATGTTTGTAATACATTCCAAGAGGGAGGAACTTCAATTGATTTGATGAGGCTTAAGTTATTTCCTTTTACTTTAAAGGATAAAGCCAAAATTTGGCTTAATTCTTTAAGGCCGAGGAGTATCCGTACTTGGACTGATTTACAAGCTGAATTCCTTAAGAAATTTTTTCCCACTCATAGAACAAATGGCTTGAAAAGGCAAATTTCAAACTTCTCAGCTAAAGAGAATGAGAAATTCTATGAGTGTTGGGAAAGATATATGGAAGCTATAAATGCTTGTCCTCACCATGGTTTTGATACTTGGCTATTGGTGAGCTATTTTTATGATGGGATGTCGTCCTCAATGAAGCAACTCCTGGAGACAATGTGTGGAGGAGATTTCATGAGCAAAAATCCTGAGGAAGCTATGGATTTCTTGAATTATGTAGCTGAAGTTTCAAGGGGATGGGATGAACCGATCAAAGGAGAAGTGGGAAAGATGAAGTCTCAACTGAGTGCTTTCAATGCTAAGGCTAGGATGTATACCTTGAAAGAAGATGATGATATGAAAGCAAAGTTTACAACTGTGACAAGAAGATTGGAGGAGCTGGAACTGAAAAAGATGCATGAAGTGCAAGCTGTTGCTGAAGCACCAGTGCAAGTGAAGCTTTGTCCTCATTGTCAATCATATGAACACTTGGTGAAGGAATGCCCTACAATTTCAGCTGAAAGGGAAATGTTTGGAGATCAAGCAAATGTTGTTGGACAATTCAAGCCCAATAACAATGCGCCCTATGGAAATACTTACAACTCAAGTTGGAGGAATGATTCATGCCTAATTGGTGTCTCAGCTGATTCGTGTCCAGCTGGTGCTCCTTGATGGCGGGAGTAATCAACAAAATTTATAACCTACAACACCATGAACTAGGGCAGCAAAGAAAAAGCTACTATAGCATAGTGGCTCTAGGATCGTTCACTGGGAAGGGTACTCAAACTAAAAATGATACCAATTCAAAGTGAATTGGTGCTGTTTCATTTCAAGGTTAGCTTAAGAAATAAAACACAAACTTTGGTTGAAAAAGGTTTGGACTTAGATTAACAACACAGCAAGTGATGAAAATTACTTAAGAAGAAAAGCATTCCTTGGAGATTCAGGTATACAGGGGAGGTTCCTCATGCAATAGCATAGCTCCGGTCAGTTGGTTCAATTCCTCACATTAGAGAATTAACATAAAGTCAATTCTCTAACAGGTGCTGCACAAATGCATCCCTCAATTGGAATTCAGCTTTAATTCTCTCACTGATGCAACTTGCAATGGTTTGAGCCTCTCACTAGCCTTTACCATTCAAGGAGATCTTTAACCTTGGACTTCCTTTCACAAGCTCGCAAGAGGTAACTAATGGATGCCTCCTGAGAGTCCAAAAGCTTACCAAGTGTTGGCAATTCTAGAAAATCCTACCTTCCAGTCACCTACCAGAGGCTCGCAAGGGGTAAACTAGTGCATCTCCATGGTTAGAGATCACTTGCCTTACCAAGTGTTGGCCCAGGTGACTCCAAGGCGTTTTAAGTCAACTAAAAACGTAGAAACCATTCATGGGACACACTTTCTATTCATTCATAGCTGAAACCACAAAGCTTCTGATTCTTGCACTTGGGACCTTTCCCGGCAACCTTAACTCCAAGGAACTAAAAGGTTTAGTTACTCATTCTCTGGGGAAAACTCCTCAGAGAGTGCATAACTTAATAAATAAATAAAAAACACAATCAAAGTGAGAAGGTAAGGTAGAAAAGAGCTCAAGCTCTGTATATTACTTTCTTTCAAACTTACAAAAGGTGCAACACCCTCAGAACAAGCTCTTCGGGCTATATTTATACCAAAATTACATTGATGGCTATTACATGGATATTTTAGCCAAATTCCTAACTTAAAAGCTAAGGAATCCTATAGTTGGTGGCTTACAAGGAGAATTTGGGCATTTAGGCAACAAAAATCTAATGAAAAATATCTCCAAGTGTCGGTTACAAATATCGGGAAGCACTAAGCACCATTTCGCAGGTAAAAGATGAGGTCTGCAAAATTTCGCAGGTGCATAAGAAGGGCTGCGAAATTTCTTTGCAGCAAAAGGCTGATTCAACACTTCTGCGAAGTTGACTTCCATCTTGTGGTGTTTAGCTTCCATCGCGGCGTGAAGCTTCAGGGGGAATCCATAGCACTGTACAAAAGTGTTGCGAAATCACTTCGCAACAAAAGGCTGATTCCGCACCACTTTTCTGAATCCTTCCTTTAGCTTGGAGCAGTCAGCTTCTAAAGGCTGTAACTTTCTCTTTTCAGCTCCAAATTGCACACGGTTTGAAGCATTGGATTGTTGACTTCCTAAGCTTTCAAATGACATATTGTATGCATAAATTGGACTTCGGGAAGTGCTCCAAAAGTGGCTGCAGTGGCTGTCAGCAAGAATGCTTCATGGCTGGATTCTCTTTGCTTCCCCTCCTTGCATTTCCACTTTGCTATGGCAAAAGTGCTTCAAAGCTTTGATTCTTCATGCCTCTAAGCTTTCCATTGCTTGTCAAGGATTCCAAACAACTCTCCTCAATCTCATAATGCTTTGGTGATCAAAATACTAACAAAAACACCAAAACTTACACAATTTGATTAGAATTGATTGAAAGGGGCCTTAACATGCTAATTGGGTTAAAAGGCACTAACTACTACTCAAAAGTGTTTAAAAGGATTAATTACAAGCTATCAAATAGCACTTTTCGAGTAGTAATCACTCCCCCCAACTGACATATTGCTAGTCCCTTAGCAATGAAGGAGAGAAAAATAAAATAAAAATACCATAATTTACAAATCATGCTAATCACTTCCAAAAAATATTTAAGTGGTATGACTGACAAAACTCTCACATGGAACATTAAAGAAATATAGCCTCAAATTTTAACAAGAGTTATCAAAAACTTTGCTGAATACCATTGATCAAGGGAATGCATTATGCAAATTGAAGTTTTAAAATCATTTTCACTTCCAAAGAACCAAATTTTAATCTTCCACAAAAATCTAAGTGTAAGATGATAGCTTCCGAATATAGCATGCCAAACTAATCTCTCCCCCCAACTTATCTCTTTTCAACACTTAGCAAGCTGACCAAATTCAATAGGCAGAGAACACACTTTTTTTTTTTTTTTTTAGAAAAGTAACAGGCTCAAGGGGCATTCTTTTCTGAATTGTCCATGTAACGGGGGTCCATCGATGACTCCCAACCAATTAAGGTTTAGGGCATCAAGCTTTTAGGATCTTTCAACCACTAACTCCTCGGATTTTACCCCGGACTTTTTCATATACCCTTTTTGCCTACCATATGCTAACTCCACCTATCCACCCTTGTAACGAGCATTGAGGCCGGTGACTCCCAACCAATTAAGGCTTAGGGCACCAGGTTTTAAAGGTTTTCACCATATACCCCTCAGACCTTGCTCGGGTTTCAAGGCAAGTAAACATTTCATTTTATCTCTTTTTCTTTTTCAAAGGCTCATTGGTCTTTCATAGGGTGTCTCAATATCATTAAAATGAGGTCAAGGTACCAAGTCCCAAAATTTTCTAAGTCAAGGGGGAAATAGTTTTTCATCATATACTCGGAACCTATTGTTCACAGTGTGTGGATAGCTTAAAGTGGAAGGACTAAACTTGAATTCAATAGAAGTTTCAACAATTGAACCACTTTAGCAAGCATAATCCAAACTCTAAGTTAGATACAAAGCAAAAGTTCAGTTTCTCTTATTTTAATTTGAAAATTTTTCCTCAAAATCCATGGAGATTATAGTAACAAGCAAAAAAACTACAACTACTTTACTAGACAAGGCTAAAATATCAAAATAACTTAGCATACTTCCTTCACTTAGCCTACTTCCTTCCTCATTTCCCCCCCAACCGAGCTGAGCATTGTCCTCAATGTGATATGGGTGATCGAAATTATAGGGAGGAAGTGGTGCCTCCTGAGTGATATCAATTTCGAATACTGATTGGAGAAACCACATGTTTCAAAAAGAATAAAAGGTGTGAGCAAAGGAAATAAGAATAAATTAATGCTAAGAGTTAACAAAAATCAGACTTTGTATTAATTTAATCATTTGAGTACAGCTGGGAAAGAAGTAATACAAGTGATCCAAGTAATCCCATATATGCTATCAAAATGTGAGGGATTTCATAAACAACTAACTAAAACGAAATACACAAAGGAAATATATAATAGCTATATATATATTCAGATAGGAGAGTGGTGCTGGTGCTGATGGCCTAAGGAGATGGCTCTGCCTCTTCAGCTGGCTCAGGAGGTGCCTGAGAGTGTGGCTCTGCGGCTGCTGGGAGGCCAAAATGATGCTGAAGCTGCCTCAATATAGTAGTATGCTGGGCTTGGGTGGCCATCATTTGCTCCTGGCGAGTTTTCAAGGCTGCCATCTCTTGAGCAAGGCTGCTCTGAGAGGCTGTCAATGTCTCCAATGCCTGGCATAAATCCCTATATTCAGAAATAGGGATGGCCATCCTAGGTTCGGCTGATGTGGAAGGCTGTGCTGATGTTGGAGCAACTGGAGAGATTGGAGAGGCTCTGGCTGTGGAAGGAGAGGCAACAGGTATACCCTCAGGTATGAGACGTGGGGATGCTCTCCTAGCAGCTGGAGCTTGAGCTGGCTGTGGAAGCTCTGGCTGCTCCACCCTATAAGCTGTCATGTTGCTCCATTTTTCGAAAGTAAACACATCCCTATAAATCCTCTTTCGCTCCTGCTGAGGCTCTGCTGGGTACCCCAGATCCTCAAGAATTTGGCATAGCAGCCTCGGGAAGAGAAGAGGAATGGCATCAGCTCTGGGCAACTTTTTCCTATGCACCTTATCTTCAAAATAGAGAAGGGCTGCCATGATCAAGTGATGAGGGCAAAAAAAGTACCCCTCACACATTCTGAACAAAGCCTCCAACAGAATTCCTCTTCTCTGGGTCCAATGCTGGAAGGAATAAATATTATGCCTCAAAAGGGCATCAATGAGGAACATCCTTGGAGGGAGTTCCCCCCTCAACAGATATGGATTTCTGGAGGCTCCTCTAGACAGAATATGCACCATCTCCAGCTGAGATGGATTGGCCCAAGCTCTGAAGCCATCAAAATGGCTGGGCTCATATGGGATATGCAAGGCCTCAGCTATGTGATGAGCTCCCAGGATGCCATGTCTACCATCAATAGTGAAATGAATTAAGGTAGGATCCCTGACCTGTCGGGTAGTCATGGATTGATAGAAATCCATTGCTATTCTGGGGTAAAAGAAGTCTCGCGGGGTCAGAAGCTGCTCCATTCGATATCTTCGCAGCAATTAAAATGATCCTTCAAGCTCTGGGCGCAACTGAAAAGCAGTTGTGTCAAAACATAGCTCAGAATGGAATGACCTAGCTCGGCAGTCCAAATTGCCTTGAATTGGAGGCTGAGTGAGCATTGGACACCTGATTATCGCTTCTAGAGCTGGCTTAGATGGAATTTGTGGCTCAAGAGGCGGTGGCTGGCTTGCTTGAGGCTTCGCCGGAGGTGCCGGAGATGGCACAGGAGTGGGCTCTGGAGATGGAACAGTGGATTGAACAGGGGATTGCCCTGTCAAATCAATGGGCTCCGAGCTTTCCACTCTAGCTCGCTTTTAGAGGGGACGGCCCCCTGACCTGGTAAGGTAGCGCCTTGCCGGCGGCGTCTGAACTACGGGCTTGGCTGAGCGCTTCTTTGCAGCGGGCTTTTGAGGAGGCGGAGCAACTTCTGGCTGCGGCGGCTCAGAGGTTGAAGCTTGCACAGGCGCCTTGCGCGGTGCGGGCCTTCAGGCGGAAGGAGAAGTTTTAGCGCCTCTGGTTCGTGCCATTACGATCTGAAGAGGTTTTGGGCGGCGGTGATGAACGGAGGAGACAGACGGAGGTGCTAGTGGTGTCGGGCGATGGAGAGGAGATGAAGAGACGGTTGCTGCGACTTTTCCTCTTTCTGAAATGGTTTCGCAGCTCAAATGACCGATATTTATAAAGGCTAGAGGAATATTAAAGGTCGTTTATAGGTTTCGCAGAAGAAAATCACTTTCGCAGCAAAATTGGGCGTTTAGTAGGAGAAAATCGCTTTCTCAGCCCACTTCGCAGCTGCGAAATTGGAGTCACTATGCTGCGGAATGGCGCTCGTGTGCCAAAAATCGGTTTCACAATTGCGAAACACCCTTCGAAATGGAGATATCGCTACGGAATGGGGTTTTTTTGTGCCTTAGTGGTTCGCAGACCACTTCGCAGCTGCGAAATTGGGGTTCCTGTGCTGCGAAGTGGCACTCGTGTGCCATATTTGGATTCGCAGCTGCGAAAACTTTCGCAGAGGATTGAAAAGTGTTGCGAATTGATTTCGCAACAAAAATCCATTTTCGCAGAGAAATCCTCTTTGGCTGCGAAATCTCGCAGAGCTCTTTTCCTCCCCTGTTTTTGCTCTGTTTTCGCTCCGATTTCTTCCCGATTTCTTCCCTTGCATTTTCTCCCACCTGGGATCATTCAAACAGATGAAATTACATAAAAACACACAATTTAAGATAAAAAACTAAGATCAAAAGTAGAAATAAAACTTTAAAATTTACAAAATTTACAAAAATTTTGGACTTTGGTAAACCAAGTCCATCAAACCCTTCTTTGCTCAGGCTTTTTGAGGCTCAAGGAGGTTGATATCCTCCTTGTCTGGTTTGAACGGCTCCATGAATGGCTTGAGACGATATCCATTGACTTTAAAAGTGTCCTTGCCATTGGAATTCAATAATTCCACTACCCCATGGTTAAGTACTTGATGGATAATGAATGGACCGATCCACCTAGACTTGAGCTTTCCAGGAAAGATATGGAGTCTTGTGTCATAGAGCAAAACTCTTTGGCCTTTCTGAAATTCCTTGGTGGAAATTAGTTGATCATGCCACCTCTTCATCCTCTGTTTTGCAACTTTGGAATTGATGTAAGCATCATTTCTTAATTCCTCCATCTCATTAAGGTCTAAGCTCCTCTTTGCCCCGGCCCTGATCAAGTCCATATTCAGCTTTTTGATTGCCCACCAAGCTTTGTATTCAACTTCCACAGGGAGATGACATGCTTTACCATAAACAAGATGATAGGGGGACATACCAAGAATGGTTTTATAAGCTGTTCTATATGCCCACAATGAGTCATGAAGCTTAACAAACCAATCTTTCCTGTTTGTACTCACCACTTTCATCAGTATGTTCTTTATCTCCCTATTTGCTAGCTCAACTTGCCCGGAAGTCTGTGGATGATAAGGTGTAGCTACCTTATGCTTCACTCCATACTTGGCTAACAAACTTTCAAAAGGCTTGTTGCAAAAATGAGAACCTCCATCACTGATTATAGCTTTGGGCACTCCAAATCTTGCAAAAATGTTCTCTTTCAGAAACTTGAGAACCACTCTATGATCATTTTGTTTACAGGGGATTGCCTCAACCCATTTAGAAACATAATCCACCCCCACCAAGATGTAGGAATTACCAAAAGACATGGGAAAAGGTCCCATGAAGTCAATGCCCCATACATCAAATAACTCAACTATTAGTATGGGATTCATTGGCATTTGATTCCTTTTTGTCAGCTTGCCAAGCCTTTGGCATCTATCACAACTTCTACACATGATGTGGGCATCTTTGAACAGAGATGGCCAAGTAAACCCTGATTGCAACACCTTCATAGCTGTTTTCTGAGAGGCAAAGTGGCCTCCACATGCATTCTCATGACAATGGTTAAGAATTCCCTGTTGCTCTTCCTCAGGCACACATTTCCTTATGACCTGATCTGCACAATATTTAAAAAGGAAAGGCTCTTCCCAATAATAAGCATGAATTTTTGCAAAGAAGTGCTTCCTGTCCTGTGCATTCCACTCACTTGGAATTTCACCAGTTACTAAATAATTAGCAATATGAGCATACCAAGGAGTTTTGACTAGAAACATAAGTGATTCCTCAGGAAAATCATCATTAATAGGCAAAGCATGAGAATTATGTGCTATAGCTAACCTCGAGAGGTGATCAGCTACCACATTCTCCACTCCTTTCTTATCTCTGATTTGAAGATCGAATTCTTGTAACAAAAGAATCCATCTTATCAGCCTTGCTTTTGCATCTTGCTTTGTCAATAAATACTTCAAGGCTGAATGGTCAGTAAAAACAATGATGAAAGACCCTACCAGATAAGCACGAAATTTGTCCAAGGCAAATACCACAACTAACAATTCTTTCTCTGTAGTTGTGTAATTCCTTTGGGCTTCATTCAATGTTTTGCTTGCATAGTAGATCACATAGGGCTTCCCATCTTCTCTTTGACCAAGCACAGCTCCTATAGCAAAGTCACTGGCATCACACATTAGTTCAAAAGGTAATTGCCAGTTAGGGGCCCTCACTATTGGAGTTGTTGTTAAAAATTTCTTCAGTTGATCAAAGCTATCTTGACACCTTTCATCCCATATAAACTTAGCATCCTTAGCTAACAGCTCACAAAGAGGTTTTGAAAGCTTTGAAAAATCTTTGATAAACCTCTTATAGAAGCCTGCATGGCCAAGGAACTGCCTTACTCCTTTTACAGTTGTTGGGGATGGCAATTTGGAAATGAGCTCCACCTTTGCTTTATCAACTTCAATGCCCCTTTCTGAGATGATATGGCCAAGGACAATTCCTTGACGAACCATAAAATGGCATTTCTCCCAATTGAGCACCAAGTCTTTTTCCATGCATCTGTGAAGAACTGCTTCCAAATTGACTAAGCATTCCTCAAATGTACCTCCATATACGGTGATGTCATCCATGAAAACCTCCATAATTCGCTCCACCATATCACTGAAGATACTCAACATACACCTTTGGAATGTTGCAAGTGCATTACACAAACCAAAAGGCATTCTTCTATAAGCAAATGTTCCAAATGGGCATGTAAAAGTAGTCTTTTCCTGATCTTCCATAGCAATCTCAATCTGAAAATACCCTGAATACCCGTCCAAAAAACAATAGAACGGATGGCCAGAGACTCTCTCTAACACTTGATCGATAAATGGCAATGGAAAATGATCTTTCCTAGTTACTGCATTCAACTTTCTATAATCAATACACACCCTCCACCCTGTAGTAAGGCGTGTAGTGATTTCTTCACCTTCTTCATTCTGAACCATAGTAATCCCTGATTTCTTTGGGACCACTTGAGTAGGACTCACCCAAGAGCTATCAGATATAGGGTAGATAATACCTGCTTGAAGTAGCTTCAGCACTTCAGCTCGCACAACTTCTTGTAAATGAGGATTCAATCTTCTTTGAAATTGACGAATTGGCTTAGCTTCCTCCTCCATATATATATGATGTGTGCAGACTAAAGGACTAATGCCTTTCAAATCAGATATTTGCCATCCTATAGCTTTCTTACACCTCTTGAGAACTTCCAGTAAACACTTCTCTTGATGACTGGTCAAAGTTGAAGATATTACAACAGGACATTTATTATTGTCTTCAAGATATGTATATTTCAGCTCTGCAGGTAGAGGCTTTAAATTGAGTGTTGGGATCTCTTTTTCAGCATCTGCTCCCTCTTCTTCATTGAACAAAGGTAGAATCTCTTCTATCCTCCTCCAACTTTGTAAAGTAGCAAGCTCATTAGGAGGTTCAGACAAACTTTCCTCACAATCCGCAAAACTTTCATTCAACTTATCTTGCATATTCTGATTGCAGTGCTCCTCTACCAGAGTGTCAATAATACACACTTCCTCTAGACCCTCTTCTTCTTCCGGAGTGATTTGCTTTTTAGACATATAGAAAATGTTGAGATCAAGTGTCATATTGCCAAAAGTGAGTTGCATGAGCCCATTCCTACAATTGATGATTGCATTTGAGGTAGCAAGGAATGGCCTTCCCAAGATGATAAGAACTAAATTAGCTTCCTTTACAGTAGGATCCGTATCAAGAACAATAAAATCCAATGGATAGTAGAAATTATCAACTTGAACCAAGACATCCTCAATTACTCCTCTGGGAATTTTTACTGATCTATCTGCTAGAGATAGGGTGATTGCTGTTGGCTTCAACTCACCAAGTCCCAATTGCTTATAGACAGTATATGGAAGCAAATTCACACTAGCTCCCAAGTCTAATAAAGCTTTCTCCCTACCTTTCCTCCAATGATGACTGAAATGGTAGGACTTCCCGGATCTTTATACTTCAAAGGAGACTTACACTGTAAGATTGCACTTGCTTGCTCAGTCAAGAAGGCTTTCTTAGTTACAGTCAACCCTCTTTTGATAGTACACAAGTCCTTTAGGAATTTTGCATAGGTTGGAACTTGCTTAATCATATCCAACAGTGGGATATTGACTTTAACTTGTCTCAATACTTCAAGAATTTCAGCTGCATTTCTAACCCCCTTCTTCCCATGCAATGCTTGAGGAAAAGGTGGAGAATTTGATTTCTTCAGCATTTCTTCCTTCAAAAGTTCCTTCTCTGGATTTGCATTCATTGTTGACTCACTGTCCTCTTTCTTTTCAGTAGTTTCTCCCCTTTTGTCTTCCTCCTCCTCCTTCATTGCCTCTGTCTTTTCAACAGGTGGCTTAGGTGGTGGCTGTTCAATTTTCTTACCACTCCTCAGAGTGATCAAGGCTTTAACATCTTTCATCTGTGATGATTCTCCCTCATGGCTTTCCAGTTCATGGACACCCTTGGGATTTTGGTTGGGTTGAGAAGGAAATCTTCCCTTTTCTTGCACTGTATTCAAATTTGTGAGCCTTGATATTGAGTATTGGAGATTATCCATCCTTTGGGTTATATCATTATGCATTCCATCCATCCTTTTGTTCAGAGTATTCTCTACTTTGTCAATCCTTTGATTAAGTTGGGTATTGATGGCTTTTTGCTCTCCAACAAAATCTCCCACTACCTTGCTGAGATTCAAAATGGCTTGTTCAAGACTTGAAGATTGTTGAGATGGTTGATTTGGCTGTTGGTACTGAGGTACTCTGGGCTTCCATGAAAAATTTGGATGATTCCTCCAACTTGAGTTGTAAGTGTTTCCATAGGGTGCATTGTTATTGGGCTTGAATTGTCCAACAACATTTGCTTGCTCTCCAAACATTTCCCTTTCAGTTGCAATTGTAGGGCATTCCTCCACCAAGTGTTCATATGATTGACAATTAGGACATAGCTTCACTTGTACTGGTGATTCAGCAACAGCTTGCACTTCATGTACCTTTTTCAGTTCCAGATCCTCCAATCTTCTTGTCACCGCTGCAAACTTTGCGTTTATATCATCTTCCTCTTTCAAGGTATACATCCCAGCCTTAGCATTGAAAACACTAAGTTGAGATTTCATCCTTCCCACTTCTCCTTTGGTTGGTTCATCCCATCCCCTTGAAACTTCAGCTACATAATTCAAGAAATCCATAGCTTCCTCTGGATTTTTGCTCATGAAATCTCCTCCACACATTGTCTCCAGGAGTTGCTTCATTGGGGATGACATCCCATCATAAAAATAACTCACCAATAGCCAAGTATCAAAGCCATGGTGAGGACATGCATTAATAGCTTCCATATATCTTTCCCAACATTCATAGAATTTCTCATTCTCTTTAGCTGAGAAATTTGAAATTTGCCTTTTCAAGCCATTTGTTCTATGAGTGGGAAAGAACTTCTTAAGGAATTCAGCTTGTAAGTCAGTCCAAGTACGGATACTCCTCGGCCTTAAAGAATTAAGCCAAATTTTGGCTTTATCCTTTAAAGTAAAAGGAAATAACTTAAGCCTCATTAAATCAATTGAAGCTCCTCCCTCTTGGAATGTATTACAAACATCTTCAAATTCCTTAATATGTGCATAGGGATTCTCACTTTCCATCCCATGGAAAGTTGGTAGAAGTGGAACAATATATGGTCTGATCACTAGCTGCTCTGTAAGAGGTATTATACATGACGGTGCACTCATACGAGGTGGATGCATACGGTCCCTCATTGATCTAAATTCATTGAGATTGTCTTGACGACCTTGGTGACTATGCTGATCTTCAGGTGTAGTTTCCATGATATTCAAGCTCAATTCCAATTCCTTAGTATGAGGGGTATCACTTCTAACAAGCCTTCCTCCACTGCCTCGTATCCACTTTGGCATACAAAACTAGTATCTATCTGAAACTAAGATGAAAATACAGGACAACAAAAGAAAACAGGGCTACAAATGCAAAATAAAACTAAGCTGAATTTAAAAGCTAAATTTAGATTATGAATCAGTAAAACTAAAAAAAATGAAAGTTAGTAAGGTTAAAGAAATGTTACCTCACTTGTGATGAAAATCACAAGTACACTGAAATAGTATCACTATAACTTGACACCTTCCCCGGCAACGACACCATTTGATTCATGCCTAATTGGTGTCTCAGCTGATTCGTGTCCAGCTGGTGCTCCTTGATGGCGGGAGTAATCAAGAAAATTTATAACCTACAACACCATGAACTAGGGTAGCAAAAAAAAAGCTACTATAGCATAGTGGCTCTAGGATCGTTCACTGGGAAGGGTACTCAAACTAAAAATGATACCAATTCAAAGTGAATTGGTGCTGTTTCATTTCAAGGTTAGCTTAAGAAATAAAACACAAACTTTGGTTGAAAAAGGTTTGGACTTAGATTAACAACACAGCAAGTGATGAAAATTACTTAAGAAGAAAAGCATTCCTTGGAGATTCAGGTATACAGGGGAGGTTCCTCATGCAATAGCATAGCTCCGGTCAGTTGGTTCAATTCCTCACATTAGAGAATTAACATAAAGTCAATTCTCTAACAGGTGCTGCACAAATGCATCCCTCAATTGGAATTCAGCTTTAATTCTCTCACTGATGCAACTTGCAATGGTTTGAGCCTCTCACTAGCCTTTACCATTCAAGGAGATCTTTAACCTTGGACTTCCTTTCACAAGCTCGCAAGAGGTAACTAATGGATGCCTCCTGAGAGTCCAAAAGCTTACCAAGTGTTGGAAATTCTAGAAAATCCTACCTTCAAGTCACCTACCAGAGGCTCGCAAGGGGTAAACTAGTGCATCTCCATGGTTAGAGATCACTTGCCTTACCAAGTGTTGGCCCAGGTGACTCCAAGGCGTTTTAAGTCAACTAAAAACGTAGAAACCATTCATGGGACACACTTTCTATTCATTCATAGCTGAAACCACAAAGCTTCTGATTCTTGCACTTGGGACCTTTCCCGGCAACCTTAACTCCAAGGAACTAAAAGGTTTAGTTACTCATTCTCTGGGGAAAACTCCTCAGAGAGTGCATAACTTAATAAATAAATAAAAAACACAATCAAAGTGAGAAGGTAAGGTAGAAAAGAGCTCAAGCTCTGTATATTACTTTCTTTCAAACTTACAAAAGGTGCAACACCCTCAGAACAAGCTCTTCGGGCTATATTTATACCAAAATTACATTGATGGCTATTACATGGATATTTTAGCCAAATTCCTAACTTAAAAGCTAAGGAATCCTATAATTGGTGGCTTACAAGGAGAATTTGGGCATTTAGGCAACAAAACTCTAATGAAAAATATCTCCAAGTGTCGGTTACAAATATCGGGAAGCACTAAGCACCATTTCGCAGGTAAAAGATGAGGTCTGCGAAATTTCGTAGGTGCATAAGAAGGGCTGCGAAATTTCTTTGCAGCAAAAGGCTGATTCAACACCTCTGCGAAGTTGACTTCCATCTTGTGGTGTTTGGCTTCCATCGCGGCGTGAAGCTTCAGGGGGAATCCATAGTACTGTACAAAAGTGTTGCGAAATCACTTCGCAACAAAAGGCTGATTCCGCAGCACTTTTCTGAATCCTTCCTTCAGCTTGGAGCAGTCAGCTTCTAAAGGCTGTAACTTTCTCTTTTCAGCTCCAAATTGCACAAGGTTTGAAGCATTGGATTGTTGACTTCCTAAGCTTTCAAATGACATATTGTATGCATAAATTGGACTTCGGGAAGTGCTCCAAAAGTGGCTGCAGTGACTGTCATCAAGAATGCTTCATGGCTGGATTCTCTTTGCTTCCCCTCCTTGCATTTCCACTTTGCTATGGAAAAAGTGCTTCAAAGCTTTGATTCTTCATGCCTCTAAGATTTCCATTGCTTGTCAAGGATTCCAAACAACTCTCCTCAATCTCATAATGCTTTGGTGATCAAAATACTAACAAAAACACCAAAACTTACACAATTTGATTAGAATTGATTGAAAGGGGCCTTAACATGCTAATTGGGTTAAAAGGCACTAACTACTACTCAAAAGTGTTTAAAAGGATTAATTACAAGCTATCAAATAGCACTTTTTGATTAGTAATCAAGGAATCATCCAAATTTTTCATGGAAGCCTAGAGCACCTCAGTACCAACAGCCAGATCAACCATCTCAACAATCTTTAAGTCTTGAACAAGCAATAGTGAATCTCAGCAAGGTAGTGGGAGATTTTGTTGGAGACCAAAAAGCCATCAATGCTCAACTTAATCAAAGAATTGACAGAGTAGAGAGTACTCTGAACAAAAGGATGGATGGAATGCAAAATGATATAACCCAAAAGATAGATATTCTCCAATACTCAATATCAAGGCTCACAAATTTGAACACAGTGCAAGAAAAGGGAAGATTTCCTTCTCAACCCCACCAAAACCCCAAGGGTGTCCATGAAGTGGAAAGCCATGAGGGAGAATCATCACAGATGAAAGATGTCAAAGCCTTGATCACTCTAAGGAGTGGTAAAAAAATTGAGAAGCCAACACCTAAGCCACATGTTGAGGAAGAAGAAGAGACAATGAAAGGGGAGGAAATGGAAGACAAAAAGGGAGAGATCAGTGAAAAGAAAGAGGACTATGATTCAGCAATAAATGCAAATCCAGAGAAGGAACTTCTGAAGGAAGAAATGCTGAAGAAATCAACTTCTCCACCTTTTCCTCAAGCATTGCATGGGAAAAAGGGGATTAGAAATGCATATGAAATTCTTGAAGTATTGAGACAAGTTAAAGCCAATATCCCACTGTTGGATATGATTAAACAAGTTCCAACATATGAAAAATTCCTAAAGGACTTGTGTACTATCAAAAGAGGGTTGACTGTAAATAAGAAAGCCTTCTTGACTGAGCAAATAAGTGCAATCTTACAATGTAAATCTCCTTTGAAGTACAAAGATCCGGGAAGTCCTACCATTTCCGTCATGATTGGAGGAAAGGTAGTGGAGAAAGCTTTATTAGACTTGGGAGCAAGTGTGAATTTGCTTCCGTATGCTGTCTACAAGCAATTGGGACTTGGTGAGTTGAAGCCAATAGCAATCACTCTATCTCTGGCAGATAGATCAGTAAAAATTCCCAGAGGAGTAATTGAGGATGTCTTGGTTCAAGTTGATAATTTCTACTATCCGATGGATTTTATTGTTCTTGATACGGATCCTACTGTAAAGGAAGCTAATTTAGTTCCTATCATCCTGGGAAGGCCATTCCTTGCTACCTCAGATGCAATTATCAACTGTAGGAATGGGCTCATGCAACTCACTTTTGGCAACATGACACTTGATCTCAACATTTTTTATATGTCTAAAAAGCAAATCACTCCGGAAGAAGAAGAGGGTCCAGAAGAGGTGTGCATTATTGACACTCTAGTAGAGGAGCACTGTAATCAGAATATGCAAGACAAGTTGAATGAAAGTCTTGTGGATGGTGAGGAAGGTTTGTCTGAACCCCCTAATGTGCTTGCTACTCTACAAAGTTGGAGGAGGATAGAAGAGATTCTACCTTTGTTCAATAAAGAAGAAGGAGCAGCTACTGAAAAAGAGACTCAAAAACTCAATTTGAAGCTTTTACCCGTGGAGCTGAAATATACATAGCTTGAAGAAAATAATCAATGTCCTGTCGTAATATCTTCATCTCTGACCAGTCATCAAGAGAAGTGTTTATTGGAAGTTCTCAAGAGGTGTAAGAAAGCAATAGGATGGCAAATATATGATTTGAAAGGCATTAGTCCTTTAGTTTGCACGCATCATATATATATGGAGGAGGAAGCTAAGCCAATTCGTCAACTTCAAAGAAGATTGAATCCTCATTTACAAGAGGTTGTGCGAGCTGAGGTACTAAAGCTACTTCAAGCAGGTATTATTTACCCTATATCTGATAGTTCTTGGGTGAGTCCTACTCAAGTGGTACCAAAGAAGTTAGGGATTACTGTGGTTCAGAATGAAGAAGGAGAAGAAATTACTACACGCCTCACTTTAGGGTGGAGGGTGTGTATTAATTATAGAAAATTGAATGCAGTAACCAGGAAAGATCATTTTTCATTGCCATTTATCGATCAAGTGTTGGAGAGAGTCTCTGGCCATTAGTTCTACTATTTTTTGGATGGGTATTCAGGGTATTTTCAAATTGAAATTGCTGTGGAAGATCAGGAAAAGACCACTTTTACATGTCCATTTGGAACATATGCTTACAGAAGAATGCCTTTTGGTTTATGCAATGCACCTGCAACATTCCAAAGATGTATGTTGAGTATCTTCAGTGATATGGTGGAGCGAATTATGGAGGTTTTCATGGATGATATCACCGTATATGGAGGTACATTTGAGGAATGCTTAGTCAATTTGGAAGTGGTTCTTCACAAATGCATTGAAAAAGACTTGGTGCTCAATTGGGAGAAATGTCATTTTATGGTATGTCAAGGAATTGTCCTTGGCCATATCATCTCCGAAAAGGGCATTGAAGTTGATAAAGCAAAGGTGGAGCTTATTGTCAAATTGCCATCCCCAACAACTGTAAAAGGAGTAAGGCAGTTCCTTGGCCATGCAGGCTTCTATAGGAGGTTCATCAAAGATTTTTCAAATCTTTCAAAACCTCTTTGTGAGCTGTTAGCTAAGGATGCTTAGTTTATATGGGATGAAAGATGTCAAAATAGCTTTGACCAACTGAAGAAATTTTTAACAACAACCCCAATAGTGAGGGCCCCTAACTGGCAACTACCCTTTGAACTAATGTGTGATGCCAGTGACTTTGCTATAGGAGCTGTGCTTGGTTAAAGAGAGGATGGGAAGCCCTATGTGATCTACCATGCAAGCAAAACATTGAACGAAGCTCAAAGGAACTACACAACTACAGAGAAAGAATTGTTAGCTGTGGTATTTGCCTTGGACAAATTTCGTGCTTATTTGGTAGGGTCTTTCATCATTGTTTTCACTGACCATTCAGACTTGAAATATTTATTGACAAAGCAAGATGCAAAAACAAGGTTGATTAGATGGATTCTTTTGTTACAAGAATTTGATCTCCAAATCAGAGATAAGAAAGGAGTGGAGAATGTGGTAGCTGACCACTTTTCAAGGTTAGCTATAGCACATAATTCTCATGCCTTGCCTATTAATGATGACTTTCCTGAGGAATCACTTATGTTTCTAGTAAAAACTCCTTGGTATGCTCATATTGCTAATTATCTAGTTACTGGTGAAATTCCAAGTGAGTGGAATGCACAGGACAGGAAGCACTTCTTTGCAAAAATCCATGCTTATTATTGGGAAGAGCCTTTCCTTTTTAAATATTGTGCAGATCAGATCATAAGGAAGTGTGTGCCTGAAGAAGAGCAACAAGGGATTCTAAACCATTGTCATGAGAATGCATGTGGAGGCCACTTTGCCTCTCAGAAAACAGCTATGAAGGTGTTGCAATCAGGGTTTACTTGGACATCTCTTTTTAAAGATGCCCACATCATGTGTAGAAGTTGTGATAGATGCCAAAGGCTTGGAAGGCTAACAAAAAGAAATCAAATGCCAATGAACCCCATACTAATAGTTGAGCTATTTGATGTATGGGGCATTGACTTCATAGGACCTTTTCCAATGTCTTTTGGTAATTCCTATATGTTGGTGGGGGTGGATTATGTTTCTAAATGGGTTGAGGCAGTCCCCTGTAAACAAAATGATCATAGAGTGGTTCTCAAGTTTCTTAAAGAGAACATTTTTTCAAGATTCGGGGTGCCCAAAGCTATAATCAGTGATGGAGGTTCTCATTTTTGCAACAAGCCTTTTGAAAGTTTATTAGCCAAGTATGGAGTGAAGCATAAGGTAGCTACACCTTATCATCCACAGACTTCCGGGCAAGTTGAGCTAGTAAACAGGGAAATAAAGAACATATTGATGAAAGTGGTGAGTTCAAACATAAAAGATTGGTCTATTAAGCTTCATGATTCATTATGGGCATATAGAACAGCTTATAAGACTATTCTTGGCATGTCCCCCGATCGTCTTGTCTATGGAAAAGCATGTCATCTCCCTGTGGAAGTCGAATACAAAGCTTGGTGGGCAATCAAAAAGTTGAATATGGATTTGATCAGAGCCGGAGCAAAGAGGAGCTTAGACCTTAATGAGATGGAGGAATTAAGAAATGATGCTTACATCAATTCCAAAGTTGCAAAACAGAGGATGAAGAAGTGGCATGATCAACTAATTTCCAACAAGGAATTTCGGAAAGGACAAAGAGTTCTACTCTATGACACAAGACTCCATATCTTTCCTGGAAAGCTCAAGTCAAGGTGGATAGGTCCTTTCATTATTCACCAAGTACATATCAATGGGGTGGTGGAGTTATTGAATTCCAATGGCAAGGACACCTTTAGAGTCAATGGATATCATCTCAAGCCATTCATGGAGCCGTTCAAACCGGAAAAGGAGGAAATCAACCTCCTTGAGCCACAAAAAGCCTAAGCAAATAAGGGTTTAATGGACTTGGTTTCACCAAAGTCCAAAATTTTTGTAAATTTTGTAAATTTTAAAGTTTTATCCATACTTTTGATCTTAATTTTTTATCTTAAATTGTGTATTTATATGTAATTTCATCTTTTTGAATGATCTCAGGTGGAAGAAAATGCAAAGAAATTGAAAGGAAGAAATTGGAGAGAAATCGGAGTGAAAACAGAGCAAAAACAGGGCTTTGCGAGATCTCGCAGCCTAAGAGAATTCTCTGCGAAAATGGCCATCTGTTGCGAAATCATTTCGTAGCACAATTGACTCTGCGAAAATTTTCGCAACTGCGAATCCAAGAACGGCACACGAGTACCACTCCGCAGCATAGGAGCCCCCATTCCGCAGCTGCGAAGCGATTGCGAAGCTCCAAGGCATGAAAAATCCCAATTTCGCAGCCATAACTCCATTCCGCAGGGTGTTTCGCAGCTGCGAAACCGATTTTTGGCACACGAGTGCCACTCCGCAGCACAGTGACCCCCATTTCGCAGCTGCGAAGTGGGCTGCGAAAGTAATTTTTTCTTACGAAATCGGCCTTTTTCTGCGAAACCCAAGATGACCTTTAATATTCCGTTATTTTTTATAAATACCGGTCATTTGAGCTGCGAAAGGGTTTCAGAAAGGGGAAGAGTCATAGCAACCGTCTGTTCATCTCCTTGCCCGAGTTCGACGACACGCGCACCTCCGGTCATCCCTTCCGATCATCACTTCCGGCCAAACCTCGTCAATCCGAAATGGCATGAACCAGAGGAGCCAAATCTTCCTCTCCTTCCAGCCGCAAGCGAACGCCGCGCGAGGCGCCTGTTCAAGCCTCACTTCTGAGCCTCCGCAGCCAAAAGCTGCTTCACCTCCGGCGAAGCCCGCACCACAGAAACGCCCGGCTAAGCCCGCAGTACAGAAACCTCCGGCGAGGCGTTATCTCACCAGGTCAGGGGGCCGTCCCCTGCAAAAAAGAGCTAGGGTCGAAAGCTCAGAGCCCATCGACTTAACAGAGCAGTCCCCCATTCCCTGTCCAGAGCCCTCTCCGGCGCCATCTTCGGCACCGCAGGCGAAACCTCAGGAGCACCAACCGCCACTTTCTGAACCCCAAATTCCATCTAGGACAACTCCTGAAGTGCTAATCAGGCGTCCTATGCTCACTCAGCCACCAATTGAAGGCAATTTGGACTGCCGAGCTCGACCATTTCACTCTGAGCTGTGCTTTGACACAGCCACCTTCCAATTGCGGCCGGAGCTTGCAGGTTCATTCCACTTGCTGCGCAGATATCGCATGGAGCAGCTGCTGACCCCACGAGATTTCTTCTATCCCAGAGTAGCCATGGATTTTTATCAGTCCATGACTACTAAGCAGGTCAGAGATCCTACTCTAATTTATTTTACTATTGACGGTCGGCATGGCATTCTAGGAGCTCGCCATATAGCAGAGGCCCTACATATACCATACGAGCCAAGCCATTTTGAGGATTACCAAGCATGGGCTAGTCCCTCTCAGCTGGAAATGGTACATATATTGTCCAGAGGAGCTTCCACAAATCCACATCTATTGAGGGGGGAACTTCCTCCAAGGATGTTTCTCATTGATGCAGTCTTGCGTCACAATATTTATCCACTACAGTACTAGACTCAGAGGAGAGGAGTTCTTCTAGAGGCCCTGTTCAGGATTTCTGAGGGATACTTTTTTGGCCCTCACCACCTGATTATGGCTGCCCTTCTCTACTTTGAAGAGAAAGTGCACAAGAAGAAGCTGCCGCGAGCTGATGCCATTCCACTTCTTTTTCTGCGGCTGCTGTGTCAGATTCTCGAGCATCTGGGGTATCCATCAGATCCTCAGCTGGAGCGCAAGCGTATATGTCGAGAGGTATTTACTTTCGACAAGTGGACCAATATGACAGCGTATAGAATTGAGCAGCCAGAGCTTCCACAGCCAGCTGAGATACCAGCTGCCAGGAGAGCATCTCCAGATCATATACCTGAGGGTATACCCATTGCTTCTCCTACCATAGCCAGAGCCCCTCCAGTTACTCCAGCCTCATCATAGCCCTCTACTTCAGCTGAGCCAAGGATGGCCATTCCCATTTCTGAGTATAGAGATTTATGTCATGCACTGCAGACCTTGACCGCCTCTCAGAGCAGCTTTGCTCAGGAGATGGCAGATATGCGAGCTCGCCAGGAGTAGATGTTGACCACCCAGGCTCAGCACACTGCCATCTTGAGGCAGCTCCAGCATCATCTCTGTCTCCCATCAGCTGCTGAGCATCTCACGCCCACCACTGCAGTGCCACACTCACAGGCCACAGAGCCTCAGGCCCCTCTTGAATCAGCTACTGAAGAGGCAGAGCCATCTGCCTATAAGTCATCAGCTCCAGCATCATCCACCTATCTGATCATATATATTTATATATATATATATATATATATATATATATATATATATATATATATCTATTATATATTTCTTTTATGTATTTCGTTTTCGTTAGCCTGTTATGAAATCCCATCATTTCGATATCATATATGGGGATTACTTGTATTACTTTCTTTCTGATTGTACTCACATGATTAAAGTAATACAAATCTAGCATTTTTTGTTAACTCTTAGCATTAATTTATTCTTATTTCCTTTGCTCACACCTTTTATTCTTTTTGAAACATGTGGTTTCTCCAATCAGTATTCGAAATTGATATCACTCAGGAGGCACCACTTCCTCCCTATAATTTCAATCACCCATATCACATTGAGGACAATGCTCAGCTCGGTTGGGGGGGGGGGGGGGGGGGGGAGAGAGAGAGAGAGAAATGAGGAAGGAAGTATACTAAGTTAAAGGAAGTATGCTAAGTTATTTTGATAATTCAGCCTTGGTTAGTAAATTAGTTGTAGTTTTTTTGCTTTTTACTATAATCTATGGATTATGAGGAAAAATTTTCAAATTAAAATAGGAGAAACTGAACTTTTGCTTTTCATTTAACTTAGAGTTTGGATTATGCTTACTAAAGTGGTTCAATTGTTGAAGCTTCTAATGAAATCAAGTTTAGTTCTTCCACTTTAAGCTATCCACACACTGTGCACAATAGATTCCGATTATAAGATGAAAAACTATTTCCCTCTCGACTTAGGAAAATTTTGGGACTTGGTACCTTTGACTTCATTTAATAATGTTGAGACACCTTATGAAAGGCCAATGAGCCTTTGAAAAAGAAAAAAAAAAAAAAGAAAGCAAAATGTTTGCTTGCCTTGAAACCCGAGCAAGGTCTGAGGGGTATATGGTGAAAATCTTTAAAACCTGGTGCCCTAAGCCTTCATTGGTTGGGAGTCACCGACCTCAATGCTCGTTACAAGGGTGGATAGGTGGAGTTAGCATATGGTAGGCGCTTGGGTATAAAAAAAAAAAAAATTCATTCTCAAAAGTTCGGGGTAAAATCCTAGGAGTTAGTGGTTGAAAAATCCTTAAAGCTTGATGCCCTAAACCTTAATTGGTTGGGAGTCATTGATGGACCCCCGTTACATGGACAAAACAGAAAAGAATGCCCCTTAAGCCTTGTACCTTCTCAAAAAAAAAAAAAAAAAGTGTGTTCTCTGCCTATTGAATTTGGTCAGTTTGTTAAGTGTTGAAAAGAGATAGGTTGGGGGGAGAGATTAGTTTAGCATGCTATATTCGGAAACTATCATCTTACACTTAGATTTTTGTGGAAGAATAAAGTTTGGTTCTTTGGAAGTGAAAATGATTTTAAAACTTCAATTTGCATAATGCATTCCCTTGATCAATAGTATTTAGCAAAGTTTTTGTTAGCTTCTATTGAAGTTTGAGTTTTATTTCTTTAATGTTCCATGTGAGAGTTTGGTCAGTCATGCCACTTAAACATTTTTTGAAGTGATCAGCATGATGTTGTAAATTATAGTATTGTTTATTTTTATTTTTATTTTTCTCTCCTTCATTGCTAAGGGACTAGCAATATGTCAGTTGGGGGGAGTGATTACTACTCAAAAAGTGCTATTTGATAGCTTGTAATTAATCCTTTTAAACACTTTTGAGTAGTAGTTATTGCCTTTTAACCCAATTAACATGTTAAGGACCCTTGCAATCAATTCTAATCAAATTGTGTTAAGTTTTGGTGTTTTGGTAGCTTTTTGATCACCAAAGCAATATGAGATTGAGGAGAGTTATTTGGAATCCATGGCAAAGCAATGGAAAGCTCAGAGGCATGAAGAACCAAAGCTTTGAAGTCCTTTGCCATAAGCAAATCCGGAATGCAAGGAGGGGAAGCAAAGAGAAATCTGCCATGAAGCATTCTTCATGACAGTCATGTCAGCCACTTTTGGAGTACTTCCTGAAGTCCAATTTATGCATGCTATATGTCATTTTAAAGCTTAGGAAGTTAACAATCCAATTCTTCAAGCGGTGCACAATTCGGAGTTGAAACGAAGGAGTTACAGCCATTGGAAGCCGATCACTCCAAGCTGAAGGAAGAATTTTGCACAGCGTTGCGAAATCACCCTTTTGTTGCGTAATGATTTCGCAACCTTTTTGCATAGTGCTGTGGATTTCCCCCTGAAGTTTCATGACACGTTGGAAGCCGAACACCGCAAGCTTAAAGACCACTTCGCAGCGGTGCAAAATCAGCCTTTTGCTGCAAAGTGATTTCGCAGCCCTTTTTATGCGTCTGCGAAATCTCGCAGACCTCGTTTTCACCTGCGAAATGGTCCTTATTGCTTCCCGATATTTGTAACCGACACTGTGAGATATTTTTCATTAGATTTTTGTTGTTTAAATCCCAAAACTCTCCTTGTAACCCACCAATTATAGGATTCCTTAGCTTTTAAGTTAGGAAAAAGGCTAAATATCCATGTAATAACTATTATTGTAATATTCATATAAATAGAGCCCGGGGAGCCTGTTCTCAGGGTGACGAACCTTTTGTAAAAGTTTGAAAGAAAGTAAAATACAGAGCTTGAGCTCTACCTTACCTTCTCACTTTGATTGTATTTTTCATTTACTAAGTTATGCACTCTCTGAGGAAGTTTCCCCAGAGAATGAGTAACTAAACCTTTAGTTCCTTGGAGTTAAGGTTGCCGGGAAAGGTTCCAAGTGCAAGAATTAGTAGCTTTGTGGTTTCAGCTATGAATGAAGAGAAAGTGTGTCCCGTGAATGGTTTTTATATTTTTAGTTAACTTAAAACGCCTTGGAGTCACCTGGGCCAACACTTGGTGATTACTACCAAAAAGTGCTATTTTATAGACCTAATTATAATGGTTTTAAGCACCTTTGAGTAGTAATCATATTCATTTAACCCAATTAATTCATTAAGGTCCTTAGTAATTGGTTTTAACCATTTTGTGGCAAGTTTACATGTTTATATTAGCTTATGAATCAATTCA